>OY759249.1:11510568-12110568 GCA_963662185.1 Eilema griseolum | reverse complement strand
CAGGTGGGCCGTGCGCTTCTCTGCCACCTAAGTGGTATAAAAAAACTAATTTACAAAGGAGACTTACCTATATGGCTACATATTTTAAACCATGTTTTTGTTAATATCTTTCAGAGGAAAAGCTTCTTCATGAGGAGGTGCACACAAATTGGGAGGAGGCCCAGAGACTCGGCGCCAATGGAGACCTGTCCGAGGAACTCAGGCCTCATCTACCGCCTGGCGTAAGACATCAGAACTAAATTACGTCACAACTTCGGGAAATTTAACAACCTCTTGCTGTACAAATCGATTAGGAATTGAGAAAATTTGATCGGTTCAGGCGGGATTCGAACCCGCGATCTTTCTCTTACAGGGGGAACGCTCTGACCACTAAGCCACAGAACCTTCGCCCGAACCCATCCAAATTCTTCTATACATATATCCGTCTTACGGCTATAGTATACAGTTGCTACGACCTCCGCCCCCCATGAACGCCGGCCTGGGGGTGACAGGTGGCGCGCCTCCCCGTTTCCGGGGACGGGTTGGGGACTCTGTAGTCCCCACACCCGAGAAGAGGGCCAGATCGTCAGAGACGGCCCTGGTTTGGCCGGGGTGCGAGGGATATGCCTGTCAACCTCACCTTCGGCAACAAAAGCGATCCACAGGCGGCGTGCGTTTTAGTCGGTTCGAGTCTGACACAACCTCCTCCACCGGCTCCGGTGGGGAGGTATCCGTGGGGATTTTGCGCATGTAAAAAAAAAGTATACAGTTGCTATACAATCGCCCTCAGAAATGATTGAAATTTACAAACGATTTTAACATTGTAAATCGCTGAAAAATGTATAACTAAGGTAATGAAGTGGTAATGATAATAACGATGGCGATGTACATAAGTGAATAAATTGTTGTTATATTATGTAGTTATTCATGTAGGTTCTATATACTTTTATTTTGACAGGTGGAAGTGACATTTATTGGCTCGCGACCTCGAACGAAGGAAGTGCTGCAGAGGCGGATGTACCAGCTGGAGATACAGAAGTGGCTCGCTGAGGAGGACGAGAATGAAGGTGAGAATGTAGCACTTTTGACGCTGACTGTACCTTTCTTTAAAGCATTCGTTTTGCTTCCAATTCTTCAAGTAACATGTTACATTACATTTAACCTGACGGTGAGTAGTTTTCTAGGCTTTCTACCTAAATCTGAAAACATATATTATTTGCAGGTTTACCACCATCGACGACCATAACCTCCAGTGAGGACCCGCTTTCACCGCCCTTGATCCACCAGCCTGATGCCGAACCCAACCACCAGCTGAGAACAGGCTATCAATTGTAGAATTTAATACGCTTAGCCTTGAATCGGAGGCTAATGGAGATCTGGCAGGAGATCAGTAGCTTATGATGGGCTTTTAGAGGATGGGCCTTAAACTGGCTACAAGCTTAAGCCAGATGCTTCCAGAATAAGGGACTCAATGAAGTACTTGGCTTTATAATAATAATATTTTCTACTAATATAGTCCTCTGGTAAAGGATTCCATTATTTAATAGTGAATGTATCCGATCTCTTAAATGTCAAAACTATGACAGCTACACGTTAGTTTGTACAGTCCCGTTAACAATTGTTACAAGTATACCTACTCATAAAAGTATTGGTATTTAAACTATCATGGTCACTCACATCTGTATCAAAATAATCGGGATATCTACTATGTTGCAAAAACAACCGGGAACAAGCCAAAACAAAATCGCGAGTGGATACAGTAAGCATCTTGTCGTGAACGTGATCGAGATCGGGTTTGAGTTTGTAGCGAGAGTGAAACCAGTGGTAGTGAACGAACTCGAAAGAGGGTAGATCGATATAATTACTCTTAGAAAGAACGTTTTCTCTGTTTACATAGTGCTTGCAACAGCACCGAAATATCGGAAACTCAAAATAATGCAACATGGTAAATATTCCGATTATTTTGATAGTGAAATAAAACTATTTTTCGTTACTACTACAAAGAATATTGTATTGTGTAGACATGTAGAATTATCTTGAATTTTAATGGTTATATCAATCATAAATTTCTCATATTCAATAGATGGCATTTAAATCGCCAGTATTAATACTTGCCGCGTTAGATACTAGGTAATGATGGATATAAAAGAGCGAATTACTAATAGTATTGAAAGATAATAAGATCTGTGATAGAATGAATTAATGAAATGTGGATTATTCCATTAGTTGGCACAGATAATAATAATTATATATGTAAAGATAGCGTACATTTGAGTTCTTTGGCATTACGGAGTTTTGTGATTCTCGCTAGCTCGTAATATTTAGTGACTTAGACTAGGCTATCATGCCTTATAGTTTAATCTGTTTGTAGACTCATCTCGGAACAAAGATTACCTATAATATTTTTATTAAAGATATGTTGATTTTATGGTTGTGTTTATAATTGGTTAAATTCATTTTATCAAATGAAGAGTGCATAATGACTAAAAATACATTTTAAGATTCGTACTAATATTTCTAAGGTCAATAGTAGATATTGTTGATTTTATTAATATAAATTAAGTTTTAATTTTGTATTGATATTCAATTCACTGACTGAGTATTAACATAAAATATTGAAATAATATTTATTACTATAGCTAAATCGCCTTTGTAGGTTTAGATAATGTATACTAAAGGCCAAATCATTTAGTGTTACAATTTATAACTCTAAAAAAAATTGTTATTACGTTATTCTGATAATACTTCTGTTTATAAAAATTGGTTCGATATCGTCAGTTGGTTGTGGAGGTCAGATGGTAGTCGCTTCACAGAAAATATTGAAATTCAGCCGCATTTAAGACTAGAAAGCCGACCCCAACTGAGTTGGGAAAAAGGGTTAGAGAATGATGATGATTATTATTCTGATGACTGCTGCTGTTATTTTAGGCAATTTACTTATGTTCACGATTGTACCATTTAATTTCTAATGTACCTACCATAGATATTTAAGTGGATGTTATTTTATACAAAATATTTTTATTGTTCAGATTTTTAAAACTGTTTATATAATTAGGTACTGTTGTAATAATACTTTATACCTACTTGTAGTAGAATGATTTGGTTATTTTGTAAGAACAAAATGTTTGAGCCATCTTCTATCTAAAGTTTTGACCAAAGAGGTTTAATAATCGTACCTATTTCTTTTACTGCAAAAATAATGATTAATTAATTTTGTGATTTGAATGAACAATGAAGACTTTCTCTTTGACAACATTATTTTGGTGTAACATAAACCGATAAAACAGAAAGTAGTAAGTACTAGGCCTAGTTACAATATCATGTTCAATTCGTACCTTGGGTATTGACTATTATCAATTTAAATTCACAGAAATTAGATTTATCAATTTTCATATATTCTAATAATAAGCAACACGTCACATTACCTACCTACATGATGTGGTAACATTATTATACATAGGTAAAATACAATTATTTGATATTATTCTATTCATTTGTTCAAGACATCGGCTACTAGGAAATAATGTTGTTTTTAATAGTGAAAATAAAATAGTCATTTGATGTGATATTGTTAAATAACAACATGGACCATAAATCGAATTATTTACATGCGCTATTTTATTTTATTTATATACCTTGATATCATTTTAATTTATTAATTTGTGATCTTTTTTTAATAATTTAGTGCTTCAGTATTAATTTCGAAATATTTAAACAAATTAATATATTTTAGATGTGTAAGACAAATTAAAGTTCGTTTTTTGTTTTAGAAATACTTATTTAACTTAATCCTTTAGACAAAATATGATAAACATTTATACTTACCACTGTAAATAATGTCACAAGAATAACCCATATTGTACCTACATACCTAATTACCTAACCGTTAAACATTGAAATTAGGGCCCTTACTAATAAAAAAGGTACATATACAGCTGTTTAAACTTAGTACTTTCATGCAAAATTTAGACATAATAGCTGTTATACCCTGTGTAATTTTTTATTAGTAAGGGCCTAATAATTTATATGTATAGCAGTATTACCTAAATTTATCAGTGTTATAGTGAATAAAATAGTCAAATTTAGCCATCACCAGTTCCAATTACTAAATAATATTTAAAATTTTAAAAGTAGGTACTATCCACTGTATAATAAAAGAAAAAGTTGTCGTTCCCCCTGCCCATAGCAATACAACATAGCAAGTATTACCTGTCGGAAATATCACTTAAGGATATTTTAAAGAAGGTTTAGACATAAGGGTTGTACCTCACACAGCTGCACAATTTCTTTGAAATTTATTTTACAATATTAGACAACACACACCAATGAATATAATTCTGTCATGAGCCAACAATGACTATTTCATTGGTTGAAGAGCTTAGAAAGACACGATTATATTGTACCCGGTTGACACGTCGCGCTTTGGAAATAAGTCACTCCGGTGATCAGTTCTCTATCTCACATCAGACTGACAGTTTGATATTAAGGTAGTTTTCACAAAAAGGTAGATTTGTGAGACCTTGCCTAGACATGCCCCACCAAACCATCACTGTCACCGACGCAAGATGACCACGTTTTACATTACTTACAGTATCGTTTTTGGCATAATAATAATTAATAGTTTACCCCGTGGAAATAAATTCATAATCTACTTGCCTATTTTTCTGCTAAGTTACTGGGTATAAATAATAAGGTTTGGCCTTGCACACGAAACGCGTGAATATAACTTCTTAAGTTCTGCATTTCAACTACTATTATACATAATAAATACAGTCACGCCTTTTTGCCAGTGGAGTAGGTCTACAGTTTTTCACTTACTACGATCCTGGCAACACCTTTCGCTGCTTCTACTTTCATAATTGTTTTCATACATGCTCGCCGGTTTCGGGTACTCTTGTACATGTACTCATTACATTGATATCTGTAAATAAAAAGACGATACTGGCAACATAACGAACTTATTTCATGGCGTGCACTCTATCGAGTTCGAACTGTCAATCCGGTGTATAACAGAGACAACGTTCTACGAAACCGAATGAAGCCGATCTTAACCGAAGTTGCACTGTTCTTCTAGGCGTGCCAACCTACGAGGTGAAATAGATTCTCTTTTGACAGTCAAACGTCCAAACACGTCCACTATAATAATAATAATATACGTGTGGCTATGTGGGTTCAACCATTACAGTATTGGTCATGTATAGAGGGTTGACATTATTCCGAGGTTTCATGTAGGTAGGATTTTCGACAGGGTCTTTTACATAGGATAATCGTGTTTTAATGTAGTACGGTATTGTATTGAATGTATTACAATGTTATAGATACCGGCAAACCTCTTGAATAAAAAAATCGGCGTAGCGGGGGAAAGGTTGAGCATTAGGATACACTGCCGAGCAATAAAGGTTCGGTTAATCAAGACTTATGCCCTTTGGACCCGTGATTGATTAATTGGCGTATCTCAGCCGTCGTGTCCCTCACAGTCAACAAATATATCCAAAAAACGCTTTCTGCGTTTTCAATATTGTCAAGAAGTCTGTCGGTCACTGTACAATGATAGTGTGCACTTCTAAATATGAATATGTGTCATTAAATGGTGCTTTCGCTTGTAGGTTTATGTTTGATTCGAAGTAGACAATTGATAGCTTTATATTTTGTTTCTGCACTTGTTGTAATGTCAAGTGTGAACACTGCTGTAAAGAGGTATAAACATCTCTAAATGTGTTTTTTTTAGTATTTGACCAAACACAACATGTGTAAATTTATTTTCTTTTTTTTTAAATAGTTTATTTTGTATAAACGTACCCAACTTCAAATCTACTTTGTACTAAGATGAAATAATATATAATGTAATCTGGGTAATACGTTGTAACTATGACACTGCGGATGTTCATTTCATAGAAATCTATCATCTATTTCGACGTATTAAATTACTTTTATTTCTGTATTATTATTTGATCTTTGATATTTTTATGAGCAAAACTATTTGTATTTTTTAAAACTAGAGATACTTTTAATGTGATTTTAGTATGTAGTAAAATGTGAGTTTTAAAACTGTAGTTTGATTTAACGTCTATAAGTCAAGCCGGGTGATTACGTCGGACTCAAACCGACTATATGTTGAAAAAGACGGCGGTCCTTTCACCCTGATAACTTAGCGCCGGTACCTCTGCCAGCGTAGACCCAAGTAGTACCTACCTCACAATCACTAACCCCATGTTCTTCCTCCTTCCTTCCATCAATGTTACTTACGCGTCTCTGACATATGTTGACCCAACAGGGCTTACTGCAAACTACAACTATATGATGATGATGCCTCCGACCGATTTCGGCCATGGCGACCACTTCGATTCCTAGTCGGCTCGGCGCTGATGCGCTCGAAGATGACTAACATAGCCGATCTTCGCGGTGAACTCTCGTGTACATTGAGGGCACGTGAGAACACCACCTACACCTACTTACAACTATAAGTGGGTATTCAAACCAGGCCCTGAGGTGATTGTGAGGTAGCCACGCAACTGGCCGACTATCCACATCATTTAGTCGTCCACATAAAATAAAAAAACAATATTAATATCCAAACGTTTTATTCTGTTTCCAAAATTATTAAACTTTTTATTTACTCAACGGTTTCTAAAATACATTTTTATTCAGCACCAATTAACACTAAATTATTGAGCGCGACGTATTATAAACACATACCACTTAAATTCAATAATTAAATAGCTATTAAGAAATACTAATACCCAAGGATGAAATCTCTCGATATTCTAGGAATGTCCTTGTTTGAGACAGGAAAGGATCTAAGTCTCTGAGTGTCGCTAGGAATAATACCAAATAGTAATATTTTTAAATGTAAATTTGGTTATAGCAACACTGATATTGTAATCACTGGCCCCATACCAAAAGTAGGTGCTACTTGACGAAACATTAGGTTTTTTTTATCACAATGACACTGGAATTATTACGATATAACGAATAAGCAGTCTCTTGGAAGACAGGCAATTATACATAATCAATCCGATAGCACATTCACACGTTTAAGATATTAGATAACACCTTGTAATGATTGCACAATAATTCTAATATAGTACAGTACTTGGCTTTTGGTTGGGCACGTTGGAAAAAACAGTAAGAGTAGAGGGTTGTCTCTTTCGCACATTAGATTAATAGCTTGTTATAAAGTTATCAAACTGTCATTTTGATGTGTGAGAGAGAGAGCGCTGTACAAAACCGATGTTACCCGAACTCTCATTCTTCTTACCGACGACATGCTAAGTTAAAGCCGAGTACCGTATGTTCTTTACAATGTCAAGTGCAAAGAAATATATGCAAACACTATAACATAATGTATTGATAAGATAAATGATATTAGCAGGTAAAATTTAACACTGAGCTCATTTAAAAATACATTTTTTCAATTTTATCATTTTGCTAACAAGTTTTATAGCAAAAAAATATAAATATGCAACTAGTTAATCATGATTTTACATCAATATTCGATTTTTTTATTTACACACATTCATTTATATTTAATAAGGACATACGTTTAAATAACCAGAAAAGATCATTTAGATGATATAAAAAATGTTACGAAGGAATTTGTGGTCCCAAAATAATCTAGGCATGCTTAGGTGTCTTCAATCTAAAGACACATGATCATCATCGGCTATTTATTGCTGGCTTAGACGTATCACACACAAAAATAATGTGCCCAAAATCGTAAGGGAATATTGAGATAAATACCAGCAAACTAGCCTAAAACTGAAGACAATGCCTGCTCCATAAATGATGAGGAGGTAATGATATTTTAAAAAGCCTCTATTTGAGACCAAAAGTCCTTCGCTAACATACATAAATTAAAATCAAGAAACAAGGTGGGCACTTTATAATTAAACTAATTAATTATCCTACAATAAATATAATAATATCATATTTCACATATCAAAAGAATGACCGAGCCAAACTGTATAAAAAGATTTGTCAAAATTGTCACTGCCATAATAAAATTGTATTTAGATGTGTCTGTACATTAAAGAAAACTAACGACCTCAACACAAATCTACATATTAACATTACATAACATAAACTCACGCCTATATCCCCGAAGAGGTAGGCAGAGGTGCTAGCACCCACATTTCGTCAGTTTATGTTTAGGTCCCAATGTAATAGGTGGCGAGCATAATGTCATTAACCGGGCACTTATAAACCTGCGATTAATACACACGTAACTTCGAAGAGCATCGAAAAGTCATTAGTGTGTGCCATGGTAAAACCTGGAATCGAACCCGAGACCTCGTTTCAGCAGTCCATTACCCATACCACTAGGCTACCGCGGTTGTCACATTGTACATGTATACATATTACTTTTTTTTTTAATTCTTGTCGGGCAGACTCTTGTTGTTTGTTCGCCATGAACGCAAAAACTACTGAACGGATTTTGATGCAGTTTTTTAGAAAGATCTTGATCAGACTTTTAATATAAAATCCGTTTGCTGGATTACGATTGGTTAAATAGAACCGGAGATATGATCAATAGTCGCAGCTATTATTACCTTACTTTACTCACGCATGTAGGGTTAGGCAGAAGTAAATTAACACCCACATTATTATTATATAAAATAATGGGGGGGGGGGGGGGGGCATAAAGTTCAAGACTTTTCAAAGGAGGGCCAGAAGTATAGAAAAAATGCCCCCGCGACTGACCTACCCATGTCTCTATTATTTTAATGAGTAGAATCTACTTTATATATTTGGACCACCAAAATATAATTATCGCGGGCCATATACTATTCATGACAAAGGACCGTCGTCGGCACGACGAAGCTGGCCCGCAGACCGTACTTGGCCCATCACTGTTCTAGGCAAACGTGCTTCGTCATCATTTGCATCATTAATGTAATTATGTGTAAAGATTAACGTTAATTATGTATAGCATGCAATACAAATGCACTTACATCAGTTTGTTTTATTTATTTCCGTAAAATGGACTTCGTTGTAATTCGTACATTTCCGGCAAGACTGAACAAGGCAGTTACACGAACTTATTTGCATAGTTCAAAATGTTTAAAGAACAAACCAGTAAGTGCCTTAAAAACGACGGTAAAATAACCCGATCTGTTAGGTAAGTACGTTTTAGTTTGATAAACGTATATATTAGTAATACATATACCTATTTTTAAAAAGCTACCCAATGTAAACGTATACCTGAGTGGGGCATTTTTCCGCTTGAAAAAGTTGATGGTGAATTTCAATTAACATAAAAGATAGAACTGATGTAAAACTAAACAAGTTAAATGCGCCGGTTAATACGAACGCGCCTAGTTACGATCCAGTTGCTCAATATGAATAAGGGCCCTACCGAATAAACATTTGAAAATTAATACGACAGTCACAACTTTGACACCTCCATTAATATTGTACTGTGTACCTAAGTTAATATAAATACACCTGCAACCACTCTTGTGGCCTTCATACACGAAATTATACGAGTCAATAAGACATCGTTTTATAAAAACTTATGATAATATAACGTAAAATGAATGTAGCAGTCATACGAATATTTCTTACATGGAAATTCTTCGAATATTTATTTATACTGCACGTAATAAACCCCTCACCAGAATCTATCATAATTACTGAATTATATTTACATTTATCAATAGGATTATCCAACTGAGAAAAAACAATCAGTCGAAGAAATACGATAAAAGTTTGCGAGTTGATATTCGGCATTACATACGCAACTATCGCGCAACTATGGTGCAACTATTGCGCAACAATCAATTGCCGTTTACAATAGACTATTATAATATGAATTTAACACATTGACATCCGAGAACGAGTGCAACTCGTGATTCCATAACGACGTCATGCGAGCCGGTCACAATTGTGATGCCATTATGACGTCATTAGCCGGTCACAATGTTCAAAAATATTATATATTTGTTGTCCGCATTTGGCGCAGCACAAACAGAAAGGACGTCGCGGATGTCCCGTCCTTTCAATAACTTTTCATACAAAATGTATAAAAGTGTCGCGTTACCAAATAAATCCCTACAAAGGACAGAACGCAGACGAGACACATATGTTGTGCCTCGTTCTTTCTGTTCGTATGAAAATTCTATCTGTCACGTGCTTTAAATTCTCTTTCGATTTAGTTTTAAGTATTTTGTCATGACAGTAAATGCAAAAAATTGCATTATAAACAATTCCATAAGTTGTTATGTTCTTTTTTTTGCAAAAAGTATTCGTATGATTGATTTGAAGAGGCGCTGAGGTAGAAAATAATCATGCATGATAATTTACATATACCTTAGAAGCATTTCTCAGTAACGATTACTTTTTCGAAATAACCGTTAACACATTCGTTCATACACTTCAGTCTGTATGAAGTGTGGAACTACATTAATTACATATTTTAAGGCTATACCATTTTTTGAAGCGTTATTATCTCTTTTCCCTTGAACTTCCGTTCGATTACAACAGGCACACTTTTTTTTAAATTAACATACATTAAAATGTAAATCAAACCCGCCTTCATATTGTAGTTGGAACTACAGACCTTTATATCCAATTATTCGCTTCATAACCAATTCTTTCAAAGCTATAAAGTCCATCAATTGTAAAAAAAACAGTCGCATTATAACCATTCAACTGTAACATAAAATTATATCCCGTGTTTACGATAGTAACTATCACTATTTAAATAAGTCTCTCGCATTGTCAGATTTCCGACATCCAAAAAACAACTGTTTCTCGATACGCACGTTTACGAAACAATTACCACGCACCCACCCACTAAATTGTGTCCAAACTATCTTCCAACTGTTGCGCAACTGTGTGGCCCCCATATATTCTCAATGGTTCAGATAACTTGACATACTAAATGGGACTGCTATGCGATCCGTAGCCGCTTGCCGGGGAACCGACGTCACATCTCAATGGATACCCCGGGACCACCGAGTCTCGTCTCTTTGACTCTGAAGCCGTTCTCCAGCAACTGGCCTGAGAGCGAGTCGACTGTGGTGCGAGGGGTGGAAGGTGGGATTAATACCATTGCGTAACTGAAACAATAATTATCACGATTAGATATTTCTTGTATAGTGTCCCGGAAGGGGTAATCAGACGTGTATGGCATCTATATTTCTACGTGATACCAAATAATACTACTATGGAAGTAGGAGACCACACCAAGACCTTCTGGTTCAAGTCAACGTTACCTGCAAGCCGTGCACCTACTTATTAACGGACAAGGTTCTGGCGCAGACTTTCTTCTCAGGGTTGGGAGACAACATCTCTCCCATAAAAGTTGTATAAGCCGAACCAAGAGGAGAAGTGCGAACCCCAGACTCCGAAGCGAAAGCCTCGGATTCAACCGGGAACAACGTTAAAATAATGATGGCAAAATAATTTGATTATAATATTCAAAGATAGATGAACTTACCCCCCACCGCCAGCACCTGTGAGTTTACAGGCGAGCCCTTTGGCGCGTGCTAAGCTACGGATGGCTTCTAAGGCGGGGTGCGATACCCCCAGCGCAGATAGCAGGCAATGGTTCATGTCCCAGAGCTCCTGTGAACGAACACCGATATCTATATTAGTTACATGGTAGATCTCTAATTCTAGAGTTGATAGATGTTCGAGTCCCGGTGGCGCCCTGATAATCATACAATCTTATGCATAAATTTTTTGTGGCAGTGATTGTAACAAAATTTCTTCAAAACGAACCAAGCTACAGTAGAATCCGTTTATTATGACTCCGCCTATTTGACCAACCGGTTATTATGACGAATTGCACTACGAATTTTGGTTTTCATATAAAATTCTTTATAAAAAAGTCGGATATAATGACTTCCCTTACAGTGACATGTCGCTTATTATGACCCATTTTTAATAAATTATGTCCGGTTATAATGACCGACACGATTCTTTACACCTTCGGTAATGTTCTTTGATTCCCGATGACGTTCGGCACGTGGCTCGTTTTACAATGGTACAATACAATACAATGAAAAAACAAAAGCAGACAAATATTACAGATTACAACTAAACTTACAGTAAAAAATACACTTGTATGTGTTATTATAATAATGTGCTGATTACGTACAATTTTGATTTTGATTTAGGTAATATGTACGTATACATATGTATGGTTATGTACTGGTTATGTACTATGTTTCTGTATTAAAATACTTAAGTATGTACATACATATTTACATAAAAAAGGTTTTTCATTTCACATAACGCTTTGTATGACGTCCGCTTATTATGACGTGTTTGTCAATTCCTTTCGATGTCATTATAAACGGACTCTACTGTACTTAATTTAACACAACATCAATTTGTAATGTAATTTCGAACTGAAGTCATAGATATGTAGGTCAGGTAGACAGCATCAGATTGTTCTTGACGAACAAAGAACTCGAATGATCTTAATGCCTTGGTTTCACCTCCTTTCTGTCGATTGATTGTTCTGATAATAAGTCGTTGTCATATGAAATTGTCGTTTTTTTGAAGAAATTGGAGGAAACCCAATTTTCAGTACTAACATTATTGCATTTTTAGGAATGATAAATCCAATTGTGATGATTTTTTTTTGTGTATGAATGTGACAACATTAAGCTAACAAACACTTTTATTACATTTTTGAAAAGCGTAAAATAGTAAGCGGAAAACTGTAAAAAAGTAATACGAAATTTATCATCAAAATGGATTGCATTTAGGAAGTACTGTTTCATATTATTTTTTATACCATTTAGGTGGCAGACAAGCGCACGGCCCACCTGATGTAAAGTGGTTACCGTGGCCTATGGACGTGTGTAACACCAGAGAAGCCACACTCGCGCTGCCGATCCTGTACCTAAGCACAGAGTACTGTTTTTGAAGATCGAATTTAATTTATCAAGCGGCCAATAAAAACTTGAAATCAAGTTTTAAACAAATATTAACAAGAAATAGCTATTAAATCACAGGAATAACGAACTCATGAATCTTCAAGAAAATTTCGGCAATTTCATAGGTAGACTTAATATTTGGACCTAATATTGTCGGAACTAAAGGCACACCTTTACCTGTGTACCATTAGGTCCGATAATAATACAATTTACATCAATAAAATAGGGCCCCGGTTTCACTAATTTAATGTCATGACAATACCACTAACATGCCACTGACACTAAAAATGACATTTAATTTTAAACTTTACCCTTGTGTTTTTTTTTAAATCTAAAATTAAATGGCACCTTGTAGAGTGAATGAAAAATGTAATAAACTTTCTTTTTTTTTTTCAATTAAATTTGGACTTTAAACGTCTGTAAAGTCTTAAATTGAATGGCACTCTGCAGTGTCAGTGGTATGAAAGTGATTTTGTTATGACAAACTTAGTACAATCGGGGCCCAATTTGATTTGCTCTTAATAACTTGGTATTAAGATCACTTTGAGTCTTTATAATCAAGATCGTATGACGCTGACTGTACAATTTTACTTGACTGTGAATTTGCACTCACCGCTAAATGCTGATAATCGGCTTCGGTATCGTTTTCACATTTACCACTGGAAAGTTTTTCCAAAACCTGTAAATAAAAAAGATACAATTAATATCTAAGCCAGTTAATTTTTTTATACAAACGCAGTATACGCAGTACAGTGGGTTGAAAGATAACTTTCATAGACTTTTTGGCGAACAATCCCCACGGATATCCCCCCGCCGGGAGCTGGTGGGAGAGATTATATCGGACTCGAACCGATTAAAACGCACGGCGCCTGTGGGTCGTTGTTGTTTGCCGAAGGTAAGGTTGACAGGTATATCCTTCCCCCAGCCGACCCAGAGCCATCTCTCTCGATCTGGCCCTCCTCGGGTATGGGGAGGCATGCGCGGGCTGCTTCTTCCAGGATGAAAGGCGGCTCGACCCATCACCCTCAACTTTTAGAAACTTGCCCGTATACCAGAATGATGGTCCTGAATCT
This sequence comes from Eilema griseolum, assembly GCA_963662185.1. Taxonomy (NCBI): domain Eukaryota; kingdom Metazoa; phylum Arthropoda; class Insecta; order Lepidoptera; family Erebidae; genus Eilema; species Eilema griseolum. The sequence goes on along the minus strand of OY759249.1, from coordinate 12,096,626 downwards.
CGATTTTCATTGATGAGCATGATTAATTTATTACAAAAACTAATTACAATTTTTTTATACAATACAATGTTAAAACGATGGAAATGCGAGTAAAGCCTTATACAGATTTCTTATAGTGTTAATCCAGCTACTCTACATTCAGCCAAATTGAAACTTAAAAATTTAAATTCATAAGTTTATGGTAGCTCAATTGAATTCACTCCTAATATTAGCAATTTAGTTTAGCTGGTAGGGTTAGGGGGGCTACTAGCAATTTTAGTTCTTTTTTAAAATTGCCCACTGTGTAAATAAGCAAAACCTCACCTGTGTGGCTGTGTGAGCTATATGATCACACGCATCAAGGATATTATCCACAGCCGCCGTGTTCCTCTGCCTGAGAGCTGCCACTTTAACCACCAGCGCCCTGGTCTCTCTCGACACGCGGGAATCCACCAGAAGCACTCGCAGGTCCATCCTGATGTCCATATGTCGAGGCTTAGTGCCTTTCTTGAAGGAAACTAGGGAACCGAAAGTGCAGGTCGCGTTGTCTATACCTGTGTGGCAAGCAGAATTTGTATATTAGTCATCATCATTATCTCTATAAATATACCGCGGTAGCCTAGTGGTATGGGTAATGGACTGCTGTGACGAGATCTCGGGTTCGATCCCAGGTTTTACCATGGCACACACCAATGACTTCGATGCTTTTCGAAGTTATGTGTGTATTTATCGCAGGTTTATGAGTACCCGGTTAATGGCAATAAGCTCGCCACCTATTACATTGGGACCTAAACATAAACTGGTGAAATGTGGGTGCTAGCACCTCTGCCTAACCCTCCAGGAATAAAGGTGTGTGACGTATGTTTGTATAGATATCGAATTGGAACTCATCAATAAGCAAACACCAGTTATGATAATTGGCCGTTTGATTTATGGCAATACATTGAACATACCAAGGGTAGGAATAATAAATAGTTACCTACAATAACTCTGACAACAGCGGATGTGCTTAATACTGACGAAAACCTAGGCAGAGTTGTTAATACAGTAATTATAATTATTATTATTATTATCACTATGGTAAGCATTATTCTTGGAAATGCATGACCTATGCTTACTGCATATATCAGCATCTATGATATACGTCGTTCGTTCCCCAAATAAAAATATTTATATTGTCACAAATTGTAGCTTATGAATAAAAATATCACCAACCCATCTCGCCCGTAAGTAAGAGGCTTATAAGATATAAGGTAAGAAGCGACTAACGGGAAAATTCGCAGACGATATCACTGCGAGAGAAGGAAAGCTCGATATAAAATCCTGTACCAACACATCTGGCGTGGAAACAGTGGGCCAAACTCGCCCAACATTGGGATAGGCCTGTGTCCAGCACTGAACTGCGATAGTCTAATTGATTGATTGGTTATATGTTTCAATATAATTTATAACAACTGAACTGAACTATCAGTATGCCCGACACATGCGTGTTTCAATGCCGTTTTGAATGCGTGATTTTGTAATGCAGGAAAAAAGTAACAGGGTACCTGTGTACATAGTCAATTTTACACGATTGTCTGTCATGATTGAACCGCTTTTTTGACATTTGGTTGCGCCGGTGTAGAAACTGTATTTTGACACGGAAACACACTCCTTTTATACCCGTCTCCTCTCCCGCACTAACCATAGATATGGCTTCCGTCCGCCATTTGTGAAATATAGACACTCAGTCTCGCTTTGAACTAGCCAGCGTGATGACGGACCGCGCTCGCGTCTCTCAAAAATGATTAATATTTGTTACATTTTACCGCTTCATAGACCTTTACCGATCGGATTGTGCCTCTCGTGTGTTCCTCAAGTGATCTAGTGATGCTGACGGCAGCTCCTGAGCAAGGAAGAGAAGATCCGTGTACCGGCTGCGATGAAAACACGTGTGTCGTGAAGGTTAGTGCATCCTCTCCTAATTTCTCGGGTTGCATTCATTGCTTGGATCACTCCCGCGGCAACCCGACCACCTGTCTCTTGTGTGTAAAGCGTCAATGGAACAGTTAGCTACTTCCCGCAATACAGTCCATTACCGCACGCTGCCAAGCGCCACCATTTTTGGTCCGGATCGAGCCGGATTCTTAGCCGTAGTTCGTATTTTGTTATTATTCTAATGGGAATGAGCGCACCGCACCTAAGTGCCTGGTTATTTTAGTAGAAAACCCCGCATCCAGACACTTAGGATTAGATTTGTTGTCCGTTCGCCGCTGGCTCGCATTGTACCTACCTAATACATAAATAGGTTAGGTATCATATCAACACTTAATCGTAGTTCGCAATTTTCGCATCGCACCTAAGTGCCTGGTTATTTTAGTAGAAAACCCCGCATCCAGACATTTAGGCTTAGATCTTAGGTATACTCAGACACCCTAGTGCATAGGCACAGTGTAATACCTAACGCATTTGGCTTTGTTTTGTTTTTTTCAATTACGTTGTTCTCGGCTCGCGTCGTATTTGCCTAGTACCTGCGTGGGTGGACACGTGGCTGTACCTACCTCGCTCGCATCTCATCCCAATTCATACGAAAGTATTTTAATTTGAATAGATATTACGCAATACTTAATCTCTGAAATAATAGTTGAACCTAGACAGCGACCATCGCGTAGGTACGACCTTGTTGCTATGCGCGTTAGTTCAAGCTTGCACTGGCAGTCATAAGTACCTACCTACCTACGGTTATCGCTCGCGCCGCCTCGCTGCTCTGTACCGCTAAGATTAAGTCATTTCATATTTGTTATTTACCGCACTTTAGTTTGAGATTTAATTGTAAACATGTCCCCAAAGGTTGATAAGACCGGTAAGGTTCAATTGAAACTTTTATACGCTAAAAAAGAAATGATTTACTCTCGCGTACAATCGATCTATGATAATGCACTTAAAACCTCTGATTTGGTCATCAGAGATTCGTTCTTGTGTTCTATAGAAAACTTAGATAGTCTACGCGCGGATTTCGAAACCTTAGTACATGACATCAATGTTTTAGAGTTGAATTTGGATCCCGATTACTCAGTGAGTTATCAAGCCTTGTCGTCGTTTGACGATTTGTATTGTCGTATCAAACGCGTCGCTAGGAGTTTGGAGAAACCGGCTGACCTACCCAACCCCACTCGCGACCGACCTAAGTTGCCACCAATTCAAATACCCGAATTTGATGGTAACATTCGCAATTGGTGTCTATTTATAGATAGTTTTGAGAATACGATAGATAAGAACGATTCGTTGACAGATCACGAAAAATTGCATTATCTCGTTGAAAAATTGACTGGTAAAGCTATAACCGCTTGCGCTGGAATTACGTTTAGTGCCGGGAATTATAATTTAATTTTAAATACTTTGAAAGCTAAGTATGAGGATAAAAGATCGGTAGCTAACGCCTATTTAGATCAGATGTCTGATTTGAAATCTATTACGGCATGTAACGATCAAAACTTAGAGAAATTTCTAGATACTTTCGCGTCAGCTGTTCGCGCCGTAAAGAACTTGAAGATCGATGACCTCTGCGACTTCGTATTTTTGTATATGGGTTTAAAGAAATTAGATTCCGAAACCATTCGTTTGTTTGAGTCGGATCATCGCGGCAGTAAAATTCCTAAGTTCGAAGACTTAGAAAGTTTTGTTCGCGAGCATATAAAAGTATTGCAGCGCTCTTCATCGAAACATGAAGGCGCGAAGATAGTTGTTGATTCTGCACGCAAAGTAGATGCGTCATCGAAGTCACTGAGGTCAACTCATACTTATGTTAGTACCGCACCAGCACGTGTACAGTCACCTGTTTGCTCTTTGTGTAGCACTCATCATTCGCAACTGTACAGGTGTCCTGGTTTTCTAAAATTGTCGCCTAGTGATCGTTATAAATTTATTCGCGCTAATAATTTTTGTTTTAATTGTCTCGGTACTAAACACCGCGTTGTTTTATGTAATAGTAGAAATAGTTGTCGCAAATGTCAAGCGAGACACCACACTTTGCTTCATTTTGAGAATAGTAATGCCGCATCCAATGTGAGCACGGTTGGCTCGTCGAGCGGTGACACACGGCAGCCTGCGCCGCAGCCGCAGCCCGCGCTCGCGCGCGCTCCGGCCCGCCCGGTGACCGCCGCGGATGACGTCACCTTGTGTTCGTTCTCCGCTAGTGCTGCACTCACTACTGTGTGTCTTGCGACCGCTCGCGTTGTTATTGTTGATGCATTAGGTAAGCCGCGCATTGTTCGAGCGCTGTTAGATGGCGCTTCGCAAAGTAATTTTATTACTCAAGATTGTTGTCGGCGTCTTGGTTTCAATGTTGATAAGCGTTCAACCCGCTCAGTGGTGAAGGGTTTTGGAAGCTTACAGTCAGCTGTTCGTGGCACCGTTAAAACAAGGTTTAGATCTCGTTTTAATAATAATATTTGGTTTGACATGGATTCGCTCGTTATAGATAGAATAGCTGAACAGTTGCCTACCGTCCCGGTTGACACGTCTTTATTAACGAAATTTAAAGACTTGCCTTTAGCAGATGAGACTTACGCTGTTCCTGGAGTCGTCGATATATTGATCGGCGCTTCGATTCTCCCGCACCTCCAGTTATCACGTAAGGTTCAAGGGGGACCGACGTACCCCGCTCCGCACGCACTGGAAACAGTTCTTGGTTTTGTTATAATTGGTTCCGCACCCGCTTCTATAGATAGTTTTAGTCACTCGACTGCTTCGTTCTGTTGCACCGTCGAGCCGCCACTGGAGTCTACCATCCGCAAGTTTTCACTCGGTGGCTCCCGTGTATCCGCTGAAAAACGCTTTCTTTGTTTGGAACGAAAGATGCAGGCGTCCCCAAAGTCGAAGCGGGCCTATGATGAGGTTGTTAACGAATATTTAGATAAAGGTTACATCTCACCTGCGCCTGCGGACACTGGCGGGACCCAGCCTTCGTACATTATCCCGCACCGCGGAGTTATTAGAGAAGATAAGCTTACTACTAAAACTCCGCGTAGTTTTGGATGGCAGTGCTAAGACTAGCACTTCCGTGTCGCTTAATGACATTTTGTATTGTGGTCGGAATCTTTAAGGTAATTTATTTGACATAATTGTAAATTTTCGCATTAATATTAGTAGAATTTTAGCTTTTAGGACTCAACAGTCGCTTTGTGTTGGGCCCACTCTTCGCCCCATCGTTGGGACACATTCGTCGCTAATAGAGTGGCAAAAATTCAATCTGAATTGGCGCCACATAATCTCTTTCACGTTGCTGGCACCGACAACCCAGCCGGGTGTCTCTCTCGTGGATTGCTTCCTTCGCAAATTTTAGATCACCCGTTATGGTTTAGTGGACCGTCCTGGATTCATGCCGCGTTAGATAAGTGGCCAGTTAGTCAATTCAATCCCACTACGGTTTCCGAACCACCCGAGGAGAAGAAGCACTCGCTTGTTGTATCGGTCCCACGTGAAGAGACCCTTATTTTGTTGTTGGCTAATCGCGTCTCGTCTTGGTCGAGACTGTTGCGTTGTGTTGTTTGTTCGCCTCTGCCCTCTGCCTAGCCAGCGGTAGGCACGAGCTCCAATCTAGGTTTATATTTTAGTTGTTATTTCCCAAACCTAGATTTAGATTAGACTTTAGATTTGTTTCGCATTTGTCGTTTCGAAGGTAACCCTTCAAGCCGGGGGGAATGGTTGCGCCGGTGTAGAAACTGTATTTTGACACGGAAACACACTCCTTTTATACCCGTCTCCTCTCCCGCACTAACCATAGATATGGCTTCCGTCCGCCATTTGTGAAATATAGACACTCAGTCTCGCTTTGAACTAGCCAGCGTGATGACGGACCGCGCTCGCGTCTCTCAAAAATGATTAATATTTGTTACATTTTACCGCTTCATAGACCTTTACCGATCGGATTGTGCCTCTCGTGTGTTCCTCAAGTGATCTAGTGATGCTGACGGCAGCTCCTGAGCAAGGAAGAGAAGATCCGTGTACCGGCTGCGATGAAAACACGTGTGTCGTGAAGGTTAGTGCATCCTCTCCTAATTTCTCGGGTTGCATTCATTGCTTGGATCACTCCCGCGGCAACCCGACCACCTGTCTCTTGTGTGTAAAGCGTCAATGGAACAGTTAGCTACTTCCCGCAATACAGTCCATTACCGCACGCTGCCAAGCGCCACCAACATTGATCACAAGCATAATGCATATATGTAAAAAATTAGTTGTCATGTCATGAAATATGTAAATGCAATCATTAACATTACAATCTTTGATATTAGCATATTGTGTTAACTGAGAGTATTTTTGTTAAATAAACACGAAATAATGGCATTATATTTGCAGTTAGGTCATCTTCAAGTCTGGCTTGCTTAAACACTGGCTCCAAGACTTATGACTAAGACTTATAGCTTGAAGCGCCAATGCCGGTAGTATCCAAAGCTTGCACTTTGGAACCACTTTGGGTGTACGACAGTGGCGAGGGAAACCTATAACCTGATTTACCACAGAGAGCATGACAAACGATATCGGAGTAAGGATTTTTTCCACCACTACCACCAATTCCTTTTTTAAAATGTTCACCCTACGATATAGATGAACATTTTCAATTTGCGACTAATATTCGAGGCTCTCCCAACATCTTTGAGGCCCAAGTCAACTTAACCTGTAAGTTGGTGCAATCCCCTTTGAATTGCGAGGACAGACAGCATCAGCTCCCGGCAAATCAGACATAAGTGAACCTTGGACTGCAAAGTGCTAACTGAACGCACTGGGATATCGCTAGGAGGATGATGGCATCTGGTTGGCTTGACGTCGTAAAAGGTGACATACGTATTAATTGTCTCAATGCCAAAAATACCAAAAACCGTGCGAAGTGGAGCAGTAAAAATCGGAAACCGGTATTCAAAATCTGAGATGACAATAATAAGTCAATATAGTATCTATAACGTGAAAGGGCTAGTGTTCCAATCAGTATCCAGCTGAAATATGTCTAACATTCAGCTAAAAATTCGTTGCGACATTCCTTCTAGTATTTCAATTGCTGTTGCCAAACAATTCTGTTACTTCGAATTAAAAAGCCATAACAAATCAATTTTATCTGGGTCATATTGATAAATCCGACGTTCAATAGATTTATTGGAACGAGATATGGTTTATCCAATAATAGTTGTGACCCACGGTTTCACTCGTATCCACTAGATTCTACTCCATGGCTTATCATCCACCGTCCACCGTGTATTTTTTATTATTGCTCGGCTTCTAGGGATCGTAGCGTGATGTCAAATACTTAGTTAACCTACCCGAAGAATTGGGTTATCAAATGCAAAAAGAAGATTCAAATTGCACAGGTAGTTCAAGAGATAAATAAGTAAACGCGTTCAAACAATTTTTTCACTTTTGAATATAACATAAACATAAATAGAAGATAATAGGATGTAGATAATAATTATACAAATAAATACATTAATGGTGACGTAAATATTGTGAAACTGTGTACATTCCATAAAGGATGATATTTATATGCAGTAGTTTGGCTTTGTTTGGTAGTTTATTCATGTTTTGTCTCCAAATCGTAAAATATGCACTTAAGTAGGTACACAATTAGTCATCATGCAATTGAAACACGTCACGTCGTATGCATAATTAATTGTCTTTGACGTTTTATTTTTCATTGCGGTTAGTGAACTATTGTAATAGTTGATGTGAAGTGTAGAATATCGTAAAAAAAAACATCATTGAGATAGTCACCCAGATGAGGTGGTTGGTCCCTTACCTAGCCGGTACTACTACACCTTAAATAAATGAGTAAGTAACTGGTGATAAGCGTGTCAAGGTTAATATGTCGCTTTCTACTGACGCTGTTTAGGGTAAGTGATGATGCGGACGAACGCGACGCTCCATACATACGCTAACTTGTTCTACATACTTAATAAGTAGATGATACCACATAATCATAGATTATTGTTAAACTACTGCCTAAATAATAATTATTTAGGTACCTACCTATATGCACAGTTTTTATTTTAGACCCGTTATTAGTGTTGATGGGTCAGGCAGCAGTTGCTTTCATATAAGTCATTAAACTTTTATGAGAGCGACGGCCGCCTGACCTCCCCACCTTGAAAGGAAAGCCTGCGCTAGAGCCTTGTCCGTTGTTCAACATTTGCACTGACTATCAGGTGTGACTGATTTCATATTTGTACAGCCTGATTACGTAATGTTTTGAACGAATCGATCTTGGCCTCTAAATGACAGATTTATCACCGACAGATAAGTAATCGATTGGCTATGGAAGTATGGAGGCAAATTATAATGTTCGAGATTACTATAGCCGTACCATGTCGCACTACCATATAGGGCAGTATGCAATCAAATAAGCGTATTACGAAAATTAAGTGTATCATAAGCATAAAATGCATGAAATAACGAAATTGATTAACATTTTTAAAGAACTGAAGCAGTTTATTTGCAAGGTAAATTGCCATCGAAATAGTGTTAAGTATACTTTTTTTTATACCACTTAGGTGGCAGATAAGCACAGGACCCACCTGATGGAAAGTGGTCACCGTGGCCTATGGACGTGTGCAAAACCAAGAGTCACACTCGCGCTGCCAACTCTGCAAGCATTGAGAGTTTCTGTGCCGTCAGTGTAAAAGACAAATTAGGACAAGCTTTTGGTTTTTACACTGACAGCACAAAAACCCTCCTCCAGTGAGCTCTGGCTATCCTCCACTGATAGCACAAAAACTCTCCAGTGAACTCTGGCTACCCTACTCACCGCTGGGAATACAACACGAGGTTATTATGGCCGCGGTATTCTGTAGGGCGGAGGTACTTCCCCAGTCGGACTGCTCAATTGGACGGAAATGCCGTCGTGTCCTACCTACCTACTAAGAGAACAATAACTTTCTTCCTATATTTTTCTACTAATTAATTAATTTAGTGGAAGTTTGAAAAGGTCACGAAAAGAGCACGGGTGAGGGCCATAGATATCTCGAAGTCGAAGTCTTCATGAGCGTGGGTCTATGGCGAATGGATGGGGCTACCTGTCGCCCCAGTAGAAACAGGCGCGAGACGCGTCGAGTGCCCCGTGCGTCTTTCTATCCTACTCCACCTTTCCTTATGGTTTTTCTTAACCGTCACGGGACATATCAAAGTATAAAATTTGCCAAAGGAAACAATACAAAAGTTAAAAATTATAGGCTTCAATGGGCCACAAGCCACTAGTGACCTTGACATTTCATTCTACTACAATTATTTACAAATTCTTGTTGACTTTGAGGTCAACGCAGATGAATTGATGGCCACATGCCGTCAATTTGGACTATACTAAACGGTCAAGGTATGTGCTAATGCCAAATATTACGATTTAGAGAAATACATATTACAAAACGTATGTCTTTAGTTTTAGTTCATAGTAAACAGCTGTACCTAATAAGATTCAAAAACGATTAAAAATATACCCCTTTTTACCAGATAACGGTGAAGTCAATGATTTTGACAGGCTATGTATGTACGTATAAATCGCGCGCATTAACATGGAACCTGGCTTCCCAAACGCTAAACGTAACAATAAAAATCTCAAATAAAATCCGATATCAAATAACTACGAAACTCAAACTAAGGCAAACGTGCAACGGTCACAGTGTTGCGGATGCTGCTGGTCTTGAAGGACGAGAGCGGGGCCTTGTGCGGGGATGCGAGATGAGGGTTGTTTTCGCGCCAGGTGCTATGTTAATTCGTACGAGTTGTATGTAGGTTCATCTGTTCTCTCATAGCTCCTCAACTACTTATTAGAACTGGATAAATGAGGTATCATATCAGAAGCATCTTGGTCGTCCGCTGGCTATAGGCTATATGACGTATACCTGAATCTACTGTAGCGCCTTCTAGCTGTCATAAAGACCTGGTTTAAAAATAATTAGAGATAAATATGCCATGTTTGGTATTAACTGAAAGGGCGTAATTAGCATAGGTATTTCAAATATTATGTATAGCTGTTGCCTGCCCTAAAATAATATAAATAAAAATTAATTTCAAAAACTAAAATCCGACTTCTGAAAAATCACGCTCTAAAAGAATTAAACAACAAGGATAGTCGTGGTCGCATGCCACTAAGTCTAAGGTCCCGTATTCTAGAATGACACTCATTTGAATCTCGATTTATCTGAACACATGTTGTATAGACCGAATTGATAGTTTTTCAGATATCTATACGATCTCTCCTCAGTTATATCGAGATTCAAATGAGTGTTATTCTAGAATACGAGCCTAAGAAAACAATACATTCTAGGGAGAAGTGGCTTTCGACCATTTGCATAGTTACTAAAACCAACTAACATGATTTCTAAGTACCTACTGTTAGTAGGTGCTTTACGCAAGCTAAAACACTTGTAGGTATTGCTAATTTCATTATTTAACGGTACGCTAATGCGAAAGCAACTATTTGTTTGGTTTGTTGTAATTGCAAATGGCGATGACATATTATTTTAGTTGAAGAGACTATCTTTCTCATGTAAGTAAGTGCAAATGTATTAGGTAAGTAAATGGCCGGCTCATGTCTCTGTACACCGTAGTATGTATCAAATACGTCCGTGAGCATAACATTAGGGTACTATTAGGAATCTGTCAGGTGTTGGTAAATAATTTCGAATAATACTTGTTGTACTATAAATAATTATATCATCTATATATCTACTTCTACATGATAAAAGGATCAACTGTCTAAACTCTTTTATTTTTATGACCCACATAGGTGGCAGACACGCACACGGCCCACCTGGTTGAAAGTGATCACTGTGGCCTATTGACGCGTGCAAAACCAAGAGTCACACTGCCCATCCTACAAGCATTGAGAGTTGCTGTGCCGTCAGTATAACGACAAAGCAGGACCAGCTTTTGGTCTTTCCACTGACAAAAACCCTCCAGTGAGCTCTGGCTACATTACCCACCGCCGGGAACACAACACGAGGTTATTATGGCCGCGGTATTCTGTAGGGCGGAGGTACTTCCCCAGTCGGACTGCTTAATTGGACGGAAATACCGTCGGATCCTACCTCCTCGAAAACTTTAGTTCGGCCAGGACAGGACAAGCTCATCAAACTTTGAAGTAAAATCAAGGGTATTCGTCCGTATATTCTTCATGGACAAATACTCCTCCTGACCCCAAAACTGTACTATTCGTATTGCGTGGGGTTTTATAGACAGATATTAAGTGCCTACCCACATTCAGACTCAGAACAATTCCCTATGAATCACACAAATAAATTGTCCCATATAAGAATCGGTGTGCTGACCACTTAAGAGAGATTCACCCACCCACGCCAAAATATTACTTTCCAGAGTGCAATCCACAGCTTTATAGTAGCCTAGATAGCGCAACAGGAGAGAATGAGAACAGGAGAAAAGATATCCCATATGAATTCTCGTTAGCAAATGGAGGTACAATCATTTGTGACTAGGGTAGGGTGAGTAGGGTAGTCAGAGCTCACTGGAGAATTTGTGCTGTCAGTGGGATGACTAAAGGCTTGTCCTACTTTGTCCTCTATACTGACGGCACAGAAACTCTGTGCTTATAGGGTTGGCAGCGCGAGTGTGGCTTCTCTGGTGTTACACACGTACATAGGCCACGGTAACCACTTTTCATCAGGTGGGCCGTGCGCTTGTCTGCCACCTAAGTGGTATAAAAAAAAATGACAAATTGCTAAATGCTCGGTTTAAATATTTAATACCTACTATTTAATTGCCCCTGCGGTTATTTTAAACCTGTGGGTATGTGGATGTGGTATGACTAATCTAAAGATATAAAGAAGCTTTTAATGTACTTCGAGGTTTACTTGCGTACAGTGACGTCATCCAGTATGGTTGTTTCATCTATGTCGACACGTTATATCGCTTCAGCCGGTGAAAGTTAAACATTGCAGATGAAAGATATATGGCATAACCGTTTAGCATCAGCCAGGGTATATCTACAGTCATCAACAAAAGTTATAAACATCTACAAGTGAGTTTTTTTTTATACAACTTTGGTGACAGACAAGCTTACGGCCCACTTGACGAAAAGTGATTACCGTGACCTATGAACGTCTGTAACACCAGGGGAGTCACGCTCGTGCTGACGACCCTGTAAGTACAGAGATTTTCTGTACCGTCAGTGTAGAACACAAAATCAGGACAAGCCATTGGTTTTCCCACTGTCAGTACAAAAACTCTCCAATGAGCTCTGATCGGAATTCTGATCAAATCGAACTTTTTACTCGATGAGTTTCAATGACTAAAACTCAGTCAAGTTAAACAGATTTGACTTCGATTTAGAGAATCGGAAAGATAGGAACTAAACTATATACATACATATAATCACGCCTTTATCCCTAGAGGGTTACGCAGAGGTGAATTAACACCCATATTTCACCAATATGTAATCGGTTTCACGTTATAGGGGATGAGTCTATTGCCGTATCTGAGGCTGAGTCTGGGCTGTATATTTCTGTCTGATGTTAAACAGCCCTATCCATTAGTCGCCTTGTACGACACCGCATGGGAAAAGATGGGGTGGTCCTAACTCTACTCTGCCAGAAACCACGCACACACATTTTACTCTTTGATGAGTAAAACGTGAGTTTTACATACACATTTCTTGTGTTTTTGTACGGTTTTTATCAGTTATGGTAATTGCCTGAGGCAGTGTTTCCCAAATGGTGTGGGTCATTCGACACCGGGCCACGAAAATTAAATACCCGGTCACAGCATTGTCTCATTGTATACTCTCAATCATATTCGTTCGTGATCAAAACAGACGTATTGCTTATGTGAACGCGTACGTTCACATGTTATGTGGAAACTGACTTTTTCTCTGCTTGCACTCGGAGGGTTAAAAACACGGGACAGGAAAATTGAAATAACTGAAATAGATCGTAATCAATCAAGATGGACGAAAACAAAACTGAATTGTGATAATTTCGTTCATGACTGTACATATTCATGTTTCTTTATAGCATAGGCAATTGGTGGTCATCGGGGTCGCGTGTGTCAGAACGAAAGTGAAAATAGATGATGTCATTCGTGAAATTTGACTACCGAATGTTAATATTTCTGTTATGTTTGGACTAAAGTTTACTACGATAACAGTGGTAATTTTGTTGATTTACAGCCTCTAAATACATCTAATATAAAAGGATTATGTTTTGAACGTGATTTTATACATGTAAATAATATCGCATAACTGAAACAAAAATTTTAACAGTTCCAATGTTGGAACACCGAATTTATTTAACCAAGTTAAGTCCTTTTTTTGCGCGCGGAAACCGCGTCGGTTTTCACCTCACTAGCTATATTGAACACGAACTGACTCAAATCGCTAGGTATTTAGCCATTTTGTCATGGGTCTGTAATCTGTATGTCCGGGGAATTTAGTGTGGCGTATGAAGGCTGTCCTTGATACCCCAACCGGCATTGGTACCCAAAATAGCGACCCCAGTATATTGTCACGGATCATAATCCCCCTGTAGGAGACCCCATACGTTCTAGTCACAATATCATAGAGACAGTTGCTTCCTACTTACATGTAATTCTTAAAGCCTTCCTCTAGATGCACTTTATAAATGGCTATTTAACTGGCGTGCTCCTACCCGCGCGTATCAACTAGGTATACCAATGCAAACGCTAGCAGCCCACATACCACAAACAACGTTAGCCGGGACCTGAGCACACGCGCGTAAATTGCATGCGATCGTTGCGCTTGCACGCGTCGACACGCGAGAAACGCAGGTAATTCAAGAGCGACTTGTGTACAAAATACGCGTCATAGTCACAGCATATCGATGAATAAGTGCACGTGTACACAAAACGTAAGCGCCTCGACCGCACCGCGAACGCACCACAAACGTGCGACAGCGAAGATAGACGACGACGTCTGATTTTTGGATATCACTGTTAGTACCTTTTTGGCATACTGAGGAACCGCGGTAAACCCTGAAGTTCGTCATGCTTCCCGGGACTCGACTGTTTACCTACTTACACAATTACAATTATATAATTACTTGAAGTATATTTGTGTATAATTAGTAGTAATGTGTCTGCAAAGAAAATAATTGTTCCGTATTATCACGAATTGTGTTCTATGCGTTATTATCTCAGTGTGAATCTGACAGTGGTAACATCAGAATTTTTTTTTAATGGAAATCACGATGAAAACTTATGAAGTACCATGTACTACGATAAATGTGATGATATTTGTCGAATTTGGTACTTTTTCTCAAAATGTTCCGAACTACAGGTGAAATTCGTTATCGCCTTGCAAAATATTTTGTCAGATTGAATGAAATTTAAAAGCATTTAGTACCTATGCTAGTATTTAGTGGTAGTAGTTAGTAGTTTGTCAGACTTCCACGGGTTCATGTATACACGAACATCACATGTGTGATTCTACACGACATAGGTGATATGTATATTTTTTCATATGAAGGTGTATACTTATCTTCTTTGCCGAACGTATAAATACGTATTACGTGTGTCTAAACGGGTAATTTTTATAGCTAAAATAAGTAGCTGTAGAATTGCGGGCAGGGTCGTGTAACACAATTGCGGTGCATTAGCGGTGCGATCGCGGTTCACCTGCGACACCGCCTGCGTACACGCGCGCTTAATATACTTAAATAAAAATTAACCTAAAAAATCATGACATCCGTAAATGCTGAGTCATTTTATCTTGTAGAATTGGGTACACACTGTACAGTCGACTTTCCTAACGTCGTCATTTCCATTCTGTTATGTTACGCTCCATTTTACTGATTGAATCACTGTCAGAACACTAACAAGACGTACAGTTCGAAAAACAACAAAAATAAGGACTTGAATCGTATACAATTTCCTCCTCATGCAATAAAAAATCTACTAAATTAATTAATAGGAGCAACTCACCTGAAGGAGATCCATGCATTATTCTTTCACAATTGTACGCCCATTCCGATATGATTTCTTTCTCCGTAGGATTAAACTGTTCACTACTTTGATCATAGAATGCGTCGTAGCCCGATGACATTTTCAACTTCAGTAACTGGATCAAGGCACCAGCTAGACACACGGCGAATGACGCTGAGCTGCCGGTCCCGGCACCAATTGTCAGTTCCGAGCCAAGAGATATTTCCAAAGACTTAACAGGCAAATTCGTGCTTCCAAATATTCCAGAATATACGTATAAGAAACTTCGTAAGGAATTCTTTTGATTGTTTTGTAACGAGTCGAAATTTGGCTTAATTAGGTGTAGAAACTCATCTACTCGTCTTAAGTGGTTCTCATGGTCAAGTTTGTCAGGTATTTTCCACGAGAATTTGCCTGTGATGCCGTTTGCTAGCTTGGGATGAAAGAGGCTCTTCACTGTTGCTCCGAGTGGTAATGTTTCTTCAAGCCCGACGCATGGTAAATGTATTTTGATAGTGGGTTCCACGTGGTAGTTTACTTCCTGTAAATTGGGGGAATTGTATGAACAAGATATCGTAATATTATCTGAATGTATTATTACTAGGTATGTCGTTATTCATTTATAAGAATAATTAAATAAAAGGTTGCATTCATGATTCAATTGACAAGTGGAGTTTACCCCTTTCACCTTAAATTCATGCCTATCACCAGCACATTAACAATTATTGCTCTGGTTCATGACTCACGTGTCGAAAAGGTTAAAGATAAAACATTTAATGAGGAACGGTACGTAATGTGATCTTTCTTTGTCTTGGTTGGGGATCCCCCTGTGACCAAATTACGTGATCACAACTGGTGGGCTGTGGCTGTTTTGTCGAGTGACTACCGCTCCCCGTTCTCCCACATTTTAAGAATATTTTATAGTCTAGCCTAGCTTATAGTATTTAACTATAAAATATTCTATAGATTATAAATAGATTTTCATATTTCACATTAAGTGTTGAATTTGGAACAGACTTTTCTAATTTCATGAAATTTATATTTATTGTGATAATCGTATTTTGGTGCAATTATTATTCTATAATCCAAATCTAAATTTGCACAATAATATTATTAAAAATCGAAATGCCTAAATTCAGTAGCCCATATTTATCAGCTTAATTATTACCCAATACTCAGCCTGTACATATACCTACCTATAAAGGGATAATAATAGCTGCATTACATCTTCATATTGACAGCATTTTAGCCCCGCGTGACAGTGTCCAAGCCTATTGTCGTCTAACAGGTACATTTCTAAACTCCTCGCTGCTGAACTCCTTAAGTACCTACTAATAATTTCCTAACAAAAAAACACTATGACAGACTCGGAACACGAACACAGGAAAACGATCACACGCAAAGACATGTGTTTGGACACTTACGCCACTTGACCAATAAGACTTAATTTTGATAATTATAATCAATCTGCATTCAAACTATAACATTGTAACCGACTTTGAGTATGTAATATATTTCGAATTAGAAGGTAAATTTTCCTAAAATCTATTCAAAAAATGAAAAAGCAATCACGATTTCTATGAAAAGAGAGCCAATTCTCACTACACAAAGGAAGAAGAAAAACTTGAGACAAGTTTTTCTCTTTTTGTTAATTAATGGTTCCCTGCAGAGTAGAATTTGAACCACCCCATCTCTTGCCATGCGGTTTCGTACAAGGCGACTAAGGGATAGGGCTGTTTAACATCAGACAGATATATACAGCCCAGACTCAGCCTCAGATGCCATGGCTTGAGTCAACAATAGTGCCCTGAAGACGGCAATATGCTCACCCCCTATCACGTGGGAACGAATGTTTATTAATGTTGATATGTACTTATAATAGATTTCCAGCTTTATATAAGAAATGCTATTAAAAAGAAAGAAAAAATAGATAATAACAATAATTACACTTCCATCTTATCATGTTTTGTTTTTAATATGAACTGTTTAATTGGAGCCGGTAGATAAGTGATTAAGGAGAGGTCCCGAATCTTGGCCATTACACTACCGACGGGAATCCACTCCTAACACTAGCAATATAGGGGTAGAGGTAATTTTATAATTTCCTATTAACTATTTTTATACAATGTTCGTGAAAGTAAAGACCTCATGACTTCGATTTTATAACTCACTAAATATAAACATCTTCGGTTACTTCTCGCAATTTAAACAATCACAGAACCCCTGTATAACCGTGAAGGTCTTAGAGGCAGAGGTGTACAAACACCCACATCTCGCCAATTCACTTTAAGTTCCATGCGATAGGGGGGCGACCCTTTTTCAGTCTATCCTTTACTGTTCCATATCTTTTGCGCTACTAATGGAATTGTCTTAAGTAATTAGGTCTAGCAGTTTTCTTTGGCTACCGTTGCTCCACAGTAGGTATATATGCAAGTAAATAAGTTACAGAAATAGAAAAGTATTTCAAGCGCATGCGCAAGTACTTATCTTGATGAGCGGCGAATATTTACTTACTTTTTTTTCAGAGATAACATCTATCTAGCTAGATAAACTACGTATGCAAAATATTAGCGTTCAAACCGATAGTTTAATTAAATGCAAGTATTTTTTTCTTTTTTCAAAATAAACTGAAGCACCTCAAAATGATGAAATATACAATTTATTTATTTTTTCAATTTTGCTCTTTCTCAGTAAACGGTAAAGTTTGTGTTGTCATTACATGCCATATAAATATATTACTATTCGGTAGATACAGGTGTTAGTCCATATCTCGAAACGTACTGAATAGATTTTGCTAAATCTTGCCTTCTTAAAGTGAATGTGAACTAATCTAAAAGATATTTTCACAACAACTAATAGAGAGAAATGCATGGAAAAATAATTGATAGATATAAAAAAGCTTAGAAGCTCTTATAAATGATCATACTATGTGAAGATAGGGCAGTTCTAATTAAACTAAATACCTACATGTACGCATCGAATTGATAATTTCGATAAGTTGATTGAAAACACAAAGTATTTTTTTAACCGATTGAAGTTTTTGAAACCTACGTTTAACTTTCTAACTAAACTGTATACAGAATTAGAATTTTAGAGTAATAAAAGATGGCTAGGAAAGAAACCACCTATTACAGTGGGACCTAAACATAAACTGGCGAAATGTGGGTGCTAGCACCTCCGCCTACCCCTTCGGGGATATAAGCGTGAGTTTATGTTATGTTATGTTATAGGAAAGAAAAATAATATAAAAATATTACCTTTATCACAATAGAGCTCCTGAGTCCGAGGCTAACGGCGACCGCTGTCTTCCCATACACAACAGAGTGTTCTCCATGGAGAATGACTTTCCCGGGCGCAGACACACTTACTGTGTACAAGTTATCTATTCCGTTCATCATCTTTATAAGTCTTTACACGCAAGGAACCAATAAAAACAACATAAATTTAGTTCTACTGCATTATTATTTCTCAATTACATTTCAAGATTTCTGTGCGTTCCACTGTTCGACTGTGAGAGTTTTTTGTGTGAATGCGTGTATACTCTTCAGTTCTTCCTGTAGTACTGTGTTCACCAATCTGTGGAGCGAATTATTATACTTTAATAGGTATAATAGATCGATTGTAATGCAAACGAGGACGTTTTGAAGGCGATATAAATCTGTGCATTTAAAACGCGTATTGTCGTCTTTATCTCGGATGAATCCTAGGTATTTTACTTGTTTCGTTGACGTATGATTGAGATTGTAAGGAGTTTTTTTGGCGTATTTTGTATACATTAGCAAAAGTCATAAGGTTAATATTGTCATTTTCTAAGTGAAATGAATACGTGTGTAGAATTTTTATGAATTCTTTATTTAAAAGTGCAGTCCTGATGACTTCCAGATAAGATTGTTCTTAAGTACATGTATTCAACTTATTTTAAAAGAAAAAAATATCTTTATTTTTCCTTGGAGGAACAATAAGATACAATCAGATATTATTGTGCTATTTTCAGGCAGGAAGCATTTGAAAGTATTACGACAATGTACAAAGTACAAAGAAGCTGTTGTTTGTAGTTTTTGATCATCTTAAAGTGATATCAACAGAATTTTCCTGTTAAGAAATTCTCAGTAAAGTAGCGAGACAAAGTCTATAAAAAGTGCCCAGTTGATGGCAACTGACCTGTCCACTATAACCACCTATTTTATGATAAACATTACCGTTGGGTATAAAATATATTATTATACAAGCATGAGCATATAAAAAGGAATACGTTATTGATATTTTTAATTTTAAATAATCATTTACCAGCGTTTATTTTTTACTATCGAGGAAGCGAACTGCCCATATAGCGGTAAGCATCTAAGAACTACGAACGATTGAACGCTTGTAGCGCTATACGTCTCGGATGGTAAAGGATTTTTATTAAAAATAGGCTAGTCTCTACATTCCTTTTTTAATTGCGCGAAAAATTCCCACGGATATCCCCCACCGGAGACGTTGGGTGAGTTTATGTCGGACTTGAACCGACTAAACCGCACGCCGTCTATGGGTCGTTGTTGGTTACCACAGGTGAGGTTGGTAGGTACATCCCTCGCACTCCGGCTGACCCCGGGCCATCTCTCTCGATCTGGCCGTCCTCGAGTTTGGGGAGCACAGTGTCCCCAATCCGTCCCCGGGTTTGGGGACTGCTTCTGCTAAGATGACAGGCGGCTTTACCTGTCACCCTTAGGCCCGCCCTAAGATTACGAAGAAAATGCGGACCCCGGGCTCCTAAATGTAGGCTTTGGATGCAACCGTTGCGATGGGTCACGGGAACGTGGTCAGTATTCCCCAGGCGTTGATTCGTAGTCATAATACCTACGTTAGTGATTCATAAAAAGTGATTGAACGTGGTTTGAAATCGCAAAATCTTGCTTGCAAATGTGATGCCCAAATCAATTGTTAAATCAATGTACTGCATACGATTCGAGCTGAATGAACATGGCGCATTACAAGTAGCCCGCATCACTTAAGGCAATGCAACAACCATGACATCCATATTATGGTTAAGATGTTTTACTTGGCTTCGATAGACGAAGAGTTTCTAAGTAAGAAAGATATTCTTATTTTATACAAATACCGAGAAGCCTACGTAATTCTAAGTTAGTTTATACTAATAATAAAGTTGGAGAGTTTGTTTATTTCGAGACGCTAATCTCTTTAAAAGATGAGAATGATGACGACAGTAGGAGGGCGCATCGATACGACGAGGGATTGACGGGTAAAACCTTGGGGCATAGCTAGTTTGTTGTACTTAGGTTGCCATGGTTACTGTTGCTATTGTGTGATTCGGGTTATAGGTATATTTAGTTTCGTTGATCTTGCTTCATCTATCGTCTCTACGCATCTGAACCATTTAATCATCCTTTCTCTGTTTTGATTACTATACTTTTTACTATACTACAATATTCCCTATTTATATCTTCGTCTAATCTAGTCTTAAGAAGTATTTTAATTAAATAACGTATTATTTTATACATATTTGACATGGAATTATAATTGACATCTAGTCTTGAAATCAATTCTGCTTACATCTACGTTTCTATGCATAACATACTGTAACCAGAACACACCCACTTTTGAGAATAGTTAGTGAATTCTGGCATTCAGCCAAGTTGTTTGTGCATTCTTGCATATCTATATAACCTTGTCATGAGCGTATTATGCACATGTTACGGATATACAAGAAACAAAGATATGCTTATCTGTATATAAATGACTTCAGAAACGTATACTTGACTATGAATGGGTTTATAAACTTCTATTCGTTGAAGGGTTAGAATGTTAATTGGGGAACTGGGTTTACATAGGCGACATTTATATATTTTGGTATTTAAATGTGTAAATTATAAAGGTACAGTTAGTAACAATACTTGCTGAACTCTAACAAATGAAAACTCTTCGTGCAATAATCAAAAAATCTTAATACCGGTTGCATCCATCATGGAAATAAATGAAATGAAATGAATCCAAAGCTCGCAATGTGGAATCAAGAGTTCGTTTCCTATTCTTTTACCATGATTTAGTTATTTTTGGCTTTTATAGGAGCGATTACCGTTCGACTACGCAAAAAGCAAACCTGTGCCAGACCCTGTATTGTGATAAAAGAGCTATGTGTTCTGAGAGCGATACCGATGGCGAAAATATAGTCTTTAGAATTTTCATCTGCTCAGGATCGCTACAATAGCCAATCAGTTTAAGCCGAAATGTTGCATGAAGCTTGTTCAAGAGTCTATTATAAAATTAGTTTTCAACATAAACTCACGCCTATATCCCCGAAAGGGTAGGGAGAGGTGCTAGCACCCACATTTCGCCAGTTTATGTTTTAGGTCCCAATGTAATAGGCGGCGAGCCTATTACCATTAACCGGGAACGGATAAATGCACACATAACTTGGAAAAGCATCGAAATGTCATTGGTGTGTGCCATGGTAAAACCTGGGATCGAACTCGAGACCTCGTCTCAGTAGTCCATTACCCATATCACTAGGCTACCGCGCTAAATTAGTTTTAATTAGAGTTAATTAATTACGCTATTATATGTGTGGTGCAAGCAGCAGAGTAATTTCAATCTAAACTATTATAGAACATTACTCTGTAATTCAGTGGCAAGGGGTCCCCATAACCTGATTGGTGTTGGCTTCCCAGTGAATCGTGCAGTGCAAACTAGATTGAGGTAAGTTTTTCCCACCATTTTGGAATTTTCACCCTTCGCCACTGTTGATTATAAGGTGGATGGAACCGAACAGCCAGACTCTCTTTTCCCAGATGTATCAATTGAAAAGCTAGTTAATGTAATTGTTTGTTGTTGTAAAACTGGAGCTAATACCAACAAGTTCAAAATAATTTACCATCACATGTTGCCTGTATTTACTAAGGTACATGCAGCACGTGAATACGTACACGAGACTTTAAAATAACACAATACTCAGTTGCACTCAACTAAGAAATTGATAGAACACACGAGTGCTGTATTAAAGAGTTCAATCAAAACGCATGCGTACGTATCAATTTATGGTCACGGTCTTTGTCTCTTTGTGTTACGTGATCTATTAAACTGCCAACTTATTGTATTAGTAGAGGAGACGTGGAAGATCGACTTCACTTCCTTTCAGATGAGATGAACCAGAAAAAATTACAAATATGCCTATGATAACCTGCCTATTGAAAAGTATGCATGACAATTTATTTACACTTTATAGCTTGACAATAATATTTCGTGAACAGTTTGTTGCAGACAGGCCTATACGATTGGTTTTGTAATTTAATTGTCTTTCTAATGATATCAATTTAAATTGGTTATCTGATCGATGTATACTTTCCTGTTCACATCTGCTTGTCAGGTACCCTTGAACAGAAATAAGTAGGGTAGCAAACCTATCAGTTGAGATGAAATTCATTCGGTTATCATAAAAGTGATGACATGAGGTGATGAAAGAAAATTGATTAAAATTAATTCAATTAAGATAACTATGAACACTTTTTGATAGGCTAAGTATAATAAGCATGTTTGATAATTAATAACATTTTCATAAAATTATATCACATCTGGTTATCAGTTGGGTGAAGGTCGATCTTCTATGGCTCTTAGCCTATATGTTGTACTAGGTTTTGATCGTGGTTCCGCCTACATAGAATTTTTATTCTGTTCCCGTAACATATGGGAACTTATTGCAGGGACGAAAAGTAACCTATGTGTAATTCTAAACTATAATAATGTACGCCTTCCAACAAATTACAGCCACATCCATTCAGACGTTTCGCGTAATTGAGTTACAGAGAACAGTCCAAACATCGTTACAAACTTCCGTATTCATCTACGGGCGACGCTAGGATGTGTCAACTAGTTAAGCTGACACATCCTAGCCTCGCCCGTGGCATATTGTGAAGCCTCATACACTCCTTTAAGCCCGTAATTTTTTAGTCCTCTAATAATGTATGGAAATCTGCCGGATTTGCTGACATTTATTGTCACCACTCCGCTCCCTTAAGTACTTAAACCAGTTCTTAAGGTTAGTGTGTTCAGACAAACAAACAAACTCTTCAGCTTTATAATATTAATATAGATATTGGGAAGATCAAGTCACAACTCTCTTGACTACCGAGAGTCTTCATATAAAATAGTGTTCCAGATATTTATTATTATAATGATTGAAAATGGAGGCAAGAGACACAACATTCTATACCTAGTTAAACACTCGAGATTTTTATGAGCAAGAAGCAAGAACATAAAAGTTTTAAAAATGTTTTGGCTTATGAGGCAAGGTTGACGGTCGATTATCTACTATACTATTGATGTTTATAATTAGATCAATAATAAGTACATTCCGCTAGAAAAAGCAGAAGTTAATTTTTTTATTTCTATATTTATTTATCATTTATTTGAAGCATATTGTTCATGGCATAATACACTCATTTAGTAGGTACATTATTATATATTTAAAAAAAAAGTAATGGACGGTGTAGATTGCAGCAATAGTATGTACGGACAATCTACCCGGTCAGCAATCATCTTCAGTTTCATTATGCTTTCAGCCCCACGTTTTTAGGCATTGCCGACCATTGGGCACTCTTTACAGAATCTGTGCTACTATTGAGAATTACCTTACCAAATAACCCTACCTACTTATGATCAAAGCACAAAATACTTTTTTTAGTTCCTTTCAACTTCTTTGATTCATATTTTACTTTTGAAATCGTAACTATTTTTTTATACCACTTAGGTGGCAGACAATCACACGGTCCACCTGATGGAAAGTGGTTACCGTGGCCTATGATAAACATGTGCAAAACCAAGGGGGTCACACTCGCGCTGCCAACCCTGTAAGCACAGAGTTTCTGTGCCGTCAGTGTAAAACACGAAGCAGGACAGGCTTTTGGTCTTCCCATTTAGAGCACAACACAAGGTTATTATGGCCGCGGTAATCTATAGGGCGGAGGTACTTCCCCAGTCGGACTGCTCAATTGGACGAAAATAACGTCGTGTCCTACCTCCTCGAATGTTATTTATATACCAGTTAAACTTTAAAGTCTTCCACTCCCACTTTTGCCAGTTTTTAAATCAATGATAGGTATTGGTATGTGTACACCACCTATGAACGTGTTTTTAAAGTACCTAAATGCCTCACCTATGCCTCGCAAGTAGTGGTTTCCCTTGAAACTTATCGGACACGATCACTGCGGAGAACTTCGCGCCACAACCGTCACTATCATCTGTCACCTCCTGTGGACAAACAGAACACAATATTTAAAAAATACAACAATTAAACATTTTTTAACCGACTACGGCGAAGCGAAAGGGTGGTTATGATTTTGACAGGCTATGTATGTATTTATGTAGGTTCATCTGTTCCCTCATAGCTCCTTAACCACTAATTAGAACTGGACAAATGAAGTATCGCTGGTTATAGGCTATATAAAGAGTCACTGAATCTAATGTGGCGCCCTCTAGCGGGCATAAAGTACTGTGATAAAAAAAAATAGATAAATATGCCGAGTTTGGTATCAACTGAAATGACTTAATTAACACATTTGAAATATGTATAAATTATACCTATTTCTTGCCCCAAAATAATATAATTAAAAATTTTAAAACCCGACTCGACTGCTGAAATAGTATTAAACAAGAAAATATCTAGGGTAGCCGTAGTCGTATGCCACTTAGTCTAACAAAACAATATATTGTTGGGAAAAGTGGCATACGATCACGGCTATCCTATATATTTTCTTGTTTAATACTTTTTCAGTAGTCGGGTTTTAGTTTTCTACAAAAATACTTGCAGTTACACTTAAAAAATTTCGTCACGACATTACTGCACAGCTGGAGACTTGCAATTTGATTGTAGGATTTTACTTTCATTAATTTTCCCGTGCGATGTTAGCTAGCTATCTATATAATGTGAATGTAACACAAATACTACAAAGCATGGTGTTTATTGTTGTTGTTATATAGTGGCAAATAGGTATAGGTAAGAAATAAAAACGAATCAGATATCCATGTCAACGAAAATCCATGAAAAATTGTTTAATAAAACTTGTTTAATCCGAAATAGTGTTATTACGGCATAAAAAATTAAGATGTAGAAGTTTCAAGTAATTAGTACAGACTTAGAATAATAATTATAACTAAGTTAGCGATGCAATGACACCAGCTTTGTGGCCACCCGGTTGATATCGATGGGTAGGAATTCTTTGATGTCTGAACATACAAATTGTATACGTACATTATGTATTGTTTTTTTTTAATTTTAAGCTATATACTTCTCATACACATTATGTAAACTAAATGTTTCCTATAAATGTATAAATCAACCGCATAGCATAGAAGAGTGATAGAGACTGAGCAGATAATCATGCTTTGTGTTGGCATTTTAATGATGGACAAATAATATATATTTATTTAAATTCTATATTTATTTAAAAACATTACCCGTTTAAATATAATGCACTGTTATTATATTATACCTATCTATTTATTTATAGTTAATGTTTTAGTTAGGTATGCATAATTTATTTTCCTACAAAAGTTTATAACTCTGGGTAGATTAAGTAAGTCCGAATAGGTATTATCTTATATAAGAAAGGTGATAGAATGTAGTCTGCTGTAACTGGTAGGCACCATATCCTCGCAGGAAATTATGACCATTTTTTTTTACGTGCGCAAAATTCCCACGGATATCCCCCACCGGAGCCGGTGGAAGAGGTTATGTCGGACTCGAACCGACCAAAACGCACGCTGCCCTAGGATCGTTTTTGGTTGCCAAAGATGAGGTTGACAGGCATATCCCTCGCACCCCGGCCGACCTAGGGCCATCTCTTACGATCTGGCCCTCTTCTCGGGTGTGGCGCGAGGCGCGCCTTCTTCTGCCAGGGTGACAGGCGGCTCCACCTGTCACCCCCAGGCCTGCGCTCATGGGGGGCGAAGGTCGTTCATCGACCTGGAAAATATGACCTTGCAATACAATATAATATTTTAAAAGTTCTGTATTATATAGAGTATTGAAAATCCGTACACAAGCCAATATATTCACATGAAGTTGTTGAATTGTACGTACATTTTTCTATTACTAGACTGGTTACATGAAATAAACCGGCAAAGTGCGAATAGCACTGGCGCACGAACGGTTCCATATCTTTATCTAGCCCGCCTTGATTTTAATTTATTCATTCATTTTTGAGATGATTCGACATCAGCCCAGCCTAGCCGTTTGCCTAATTTGTAAGCCGAAGGCTTAATATCATTCAGGCTGCTGGTTGAACGTCGCTGTTTAGTAAATAGCAACTTTAGTGATAGGCTGTTGATTGAACGGAGCTAGTTGGCTGCGACAAATATATTACTAAATATTCCGTTGCGGTTGTTGACATCTATACTTAATATTATAAAGCTGCAGAGTTTGTTTGTGTTTGTTTGTTTGAACGCGCTAATCTCTGGAACTACTGGTCCGATTTGAATGATTCTTTCAGTGTTGAGTAGTCCATTTATCGAGGAAGGTTTTAGGCTATATAACATCACGCTACTACTTAAGGGAGCGGAGCATTGATAATAAATGTTAACAAATCCGGCAATTTTTCATACATATTTTGATGACTAAAACATACGGGCTCAAAGGGATATGAAGCTTCAAAATATACCCCAGGCGAAGCTGGGGTGGGTCAGCTAGTTGTGTATAAAATCACATTTGTTGTATGGTAGTTTCCCTAAAATACTTATTCTATTTTAATTGAATTTTAAAGCTAATGCACTACTAAATATTCTATGAATATTTCAAGCGTCTATCTGTTGCCTTTATTAATATCGAGCAAATAAAACGCAGAAAATTACGTTCTATGATAGCCCGCCTAAGTTTTTTATTTTTAATTTTTATTGTTATAGCGGCAACAAAAATACATCGTCTGTAAAAATCTCAGCTCCCAAGCTGTTCATTATGCAAACTGTATATTTTTGTATAACTTATTTCTATACGTTTATTGCATTAAAAATATGTACTTAATTATTCAACTAAAGCAGATGTAACAAGTTATTAAGTTCGAAAACAACAACAATGTGACGATCGTAGTGTATGAACAAATGTTTTTGGTTTTTGTTACACCACTAGTGCATAAGACAATTGTATATTTTATATTGAATAAATTAATAAAAATAAAAAATAGATACAGGCTAGTGAAATACAAACGGATAGCATTAAAAATCATATTTGTTCTATGAGAGCCCCCTTAAAAATATTTTATTCTGCTTTTAGTATTTGCTCTTACAGCGGCAACAGAAACACATGATTTGAGAAAATTTTAGCTTTTTAGCTATCACTGTTCATACAGCCTGGTGACAGACAAACGGACTCAATAAAAAAATATTCTCTTTTATGACAATTACCATCAACAAACCTTTTGTAGCTGTAATCTGTACAGGCACCAAAATTCATTCACTTATTACAAGTCTCTACATGTAATTGACGTGGAACTCATTGAAACAAGCAGTTCGTTGCAAGCTTGTTTCTTCATACAGACTACTGCACGAATACTAAATTTCTAACATGTAACATGTCACATTACGTCGTGTAAAGCCCGTCAGCACAACAGATAAACAACACTATATACTATCAAGCAGGTAGCTGGACGCTTGACAGGGTAAGTACTATGTAAATTCTTACACGATCCTATAAATAGAAAAACGGGCTAAACCCGTCCTGCACCTTGTGAAACACGACTGCGTGTATTCAACTGCTTCATATTAATTAAGTATGGTTTAGAAATTAACAAAGGTTTGTACATAATTGACTATACCTACATTAAACCTGGTACTTGAAGTGTCTCTGAAGGATAACATTCGTAATCGTCCGACAAAGAACTAAAGTTATCGACATAGCTCACAAAACAAACGAGCTGAAGTAGTAATGGGCTGGCTGTCGTAACAAACCAGTCCTTTACTGGAGATTGCGAATTAGTAGATAGAAGGAAGGGCGAGAAGACCAGCCACTAGGGCTAGCGACCTAAAAAAGATTCTTGAGATAGACTGGACACAGAAGGCAAAGGATCGCGTGCTATGGCGTACATCGGGATATGGAAGCGGTTCATGCTCAGCAAAGAAATGCAATGGCTTGGGCCCCGAAGATCTTAACCATGTATGCTCAAGTGTTAGGTAGGCATTATAAGAGCCAGCGGGAATATTACCAGTTCAGTGCTTTTATGATAGGCGATGTAATCACATTTTACCCAACACAACAGTTAATTCTGAAGGTTGAATACTTCTAACAGCTTCTAACCTTCACGAACTGACCTACACATTATTCTATTAATGTAGACATTTACCTACAACATGTGAGTGCACTATCGGGGTATTCGGGGCCGCGATTTTGATTGGTGGCGAGACAAGGGATATTAATGCGAATTGACAACAATTGGCCTGGACTTTTACCAAGGATGGTAGTAATTGGGTCAATCATATGTAAAAGATGTTGTTACAGATCCGTTAAGTTACGCCAATAAACTTCATTTTCCTGTCTTGAATTTGGATAATACGAAATATGGATGTGGGCCCAAAAGAAATTAAATTTAAGATGAGGTGAATAAGGAAATTTTAGGAACGTGGAATAAACAAGCGGGGCGAATGCGGAATGAACCGAAAATATACCGGCTCGGCTGTCATGAATATCGATACTGGGTCAATCAATCAGCCTCTCGCTTTTCATGTCCGGATATAGAACGCCCTAATTTGATTCATAATACCTACTGCGCCTTCATGAGAAGGCCGCGGCCGTCTGTTTCACCGTCATATCACTGGCTGTTGTTCGTGGCTTTACCCATTTAAATACTGTTTCGGTTGCCGTGACCCACGGAAACATATTCCCGTGACAAAAAGAAGCCTATGTGCTATTAACCTATTTCAGACTATGTTCTATCCCTGTACGAAATTTCACCGCAAAGTTATAATTACAAAGACGTGTGAAAACATAAAGAATTGTCCAAACAGGTATTCCCAAATTGCAGACAATCTAGTGGAAAAAATCTAAATTAGGTGTGCTGTGCTATCAATACAAGCCAGACATCTTTCAAAAACCAAATAACATGAGATCAATTTATTCGTAGACTATACAGGCTGACGCAGGTGGCTACAAGCTATCTTAGTTTTCTTATTACTAGAAAGGCCGGACTCGGAACGGTCGTAGTGTTTATAAATACGACTAGAAAAGGAAATGATATTTGTAAGTATAATAGTTACAGAATAGGTTATGTTCGTGGAGGGAAATCGCCTGCAACTGATGTGTGCACGGTCGGTTTTAGTCATCGGCCGCATGCGACTAGATCGCCGCGACTTGGGGGGGTTTTGGGACTTGCTGTCAAAACGAATTGCCAATATTGCCATAGACGGTGGGCAAAAATCGTGCGAATTTACTCATCCATGTAAAGTCTTTAAAAAATAGAGATTCTGTAATGCGTCTTCCAAACCATGACAATTCATCGTTCGCTAACTATAGCATGATAATAATTAATAGT
Organism: Eilema griseolum; assembly: GCA_963662185.1. Taxonomy (NCBI): domain Eukaryota; kingdom Metazoa; phylum Arthropoda; class Insecta; order Lepidoptera; family Erebidae; genus Eilema; species Eilema griseolum. The sequence continues at coordinate 12,067,227 of OY759249.1, read as the reverse complement.
CCAGATCCTCATCATCATCGTAGTGATTTTCCGGTTGCGACATTTTGCAAGAGTAACTGCTATTTGACCTCCCAAGCCCGAGAGTAAAGCCAGCGCCTTATCGCTACACGCGATCTCTACTAAGCAAAACAATAATGAATGATAGAAGGTCATAAGTGTTATTTTTTAACTAAGTATTTGATAGAATAAAGATGTTATGATTGATGGTTATTTTTAGGGTGAAAAGACAATTTCCCTACAAAATGATTAATTTGATTGAGGTTACGTTAGTTTTATAACGTTAGGTTGGTTGTAGACAGACAGGCAATTGTGTCACTCAAGGCTTAATAGACAATGTGTCAAGAACATTATGCGGAAGTGGTACGCCATTTCATTCTCATAATATATAGGAAACAATTTTAAACAATTCTCTACGTGCTATTCAAAAACCACAAATAAAATGTACATTTTCTTTATAGTTATGCTATGACGCAGTTTTATCTTCAAAGACCGCACCGTACTAGCGTGTCTACCAATGCTTGGGTTAACTAAAGCTACATGCCCCGCTTATGCATAAATATCGATGGGTGGGAGACAACACCGGGACCAGCTGGGCATATCTGACCTTCGAAGTAGAAGCCCCTCAGATCCCCTTTTGTCCGCCCTCTGGCAGCAACAGAAACCAGGAAAGAATTCTCCGGCCCCGGTGACCCCGATGTTTCAGTGGCGCATTACATCCAACAGAGGTGTATAACATCCAGTTTTCGGCAGCTTTAGATGACCTCTAGCCTCCTTCACAATGTTTTAACACAACAACCGGCATATTCTTAACCTAGAAGCGGGTTCAGGTACTCTCTACTATTTCAAGATCATTCGCAGGGGGGCATTTTCTTTCTTTAATTCTTTATTGTACACAAGAAAATAATACATCAATAGGTAATCACAAATACATCTTGATGTACAAAGGTTATTTCTTCTTTCTTTCTTTCTTTCTTTCTTACTCACTCTCTTAGTATTAGCTCTCAAGGACACAATAAGATTCAAGTCATTTCAAATCCGATTGCTTCGTCGTACAATCTACTCGTACCTACATAAATGGACGATTTTTGAAGTTTCTACACGAAAAAAAAACGATGCGACACGGTCTGATTATGTCGCGACTGCCAATGCCAAAGAGTTCATATCATACAACACGATTCATGGCCGCTTCCCGTTTAATTAACTTTACTATGCAATGCTAAGGTGTGTGGTCAAAATAGAGATTGATTATCTATTTTGAACCTTCTAAAACGAAAGTCATTAAGGCTCGGACCATGTGTCCGACCTAGATGTCATCGTCTACTAGTACCGAGTATTGACCCGCTCTGAGAAATTTCTTAGTCAAACCCTGTGACTTACAGTATGTACTTTCTGTTCCTCCACCGCCACTTACAAACCTGCTGCCACGGGTACACTTGCCGACTGATAGACGAGGCTCTACCGTAGGTTTTCCTCTTGATGTTGGGAAGTCAGACGACACTCATTCTTTATAAAAGTCTCTAAACCAAATCTAATGGAGAAGTTATCGGACCCGGGGGTTCGAGGTGAAAGCTTCAAATGCAACTAGGAACAACGCAATGATTTAAACATAGTCGATTTACTAAATATTAATCATACAACTATATTGCCACAGCACATAGGTACCTAATTATAACTGATCTGACACTTTTAGTATCAATAAAACTGCGTGATTATTATCATTCATTTCGGTCAAGATCGTATCACATATCATAATCATACACTAGAACCAGTAGAGATTATTCACCAAAATACTGTTGAAGGTTGATATACAAAATAATCAATGACCTCAAACAAGTGCCTTTGATAGGTAATTTAGTTTTCAATGTCGTAGAGTAAAAATCTTGACCCTGTTTTGTCGTCATATTGGCTTGTCAATTTTTGTTATGCAGATTAGATTTAATATTAGTTGTCGATGCGTTGATGTGCGCAAATGAAAGTTTTTCAAAAGACGTTTTTCTTCAAACACTGTTTCATTAGAATAAAAAACTTCAACTGAATACGTAAGTACCTAACCCCCTAACCTAAAGTTAAGGTAGGTACTAGTATACTTTTTTAAATCGATAGTTTGGTACCCGATGCCAGCGTTGCACAATTTTTATATATTTAAATGTAGCTACTTATTTGATAATAAGATGCATTTTACAGCTTCATCTCAGCGTTGAGTACATCCGCAGCTCGTATGCCTCTTAGCCCGGCAAACGCTCTTCGGCATCACTGGCAGTGGTATCATTAGAGATACAATTTACTACTAATATTCTAGGAAACTAACGCTATCTAGAATTCTAGACTAGGTCTACATTAAATAAATACATTAACAAGTTCCAAGTGTATTAGCTAACTAGTGTATCACAGCCGTATTAGAGTTTCATTCATAAATAACGCCGAGCCTTATAATGTGTAACCAATTTCAATAATATCAATGTCAAACATAAATTATTTTCACTCGAGATTATCTGTGTGATCTGTGATGCTGTTATGAAATTTACCTTCCTAAAGGTTAATCTCTTGAATTCATTTAGAATGAATTTAAAACCGGTTTTTGATGACATTAGCTTAACCTATTTTTTTATTCAATGTATGAATTGTTAATGTACCTATAACAACTTTTAGCTATCGCGTTCCATGATATACAATCCAGTCAGCCTGTGACCACGGCCGGTGTGACCTGGTCAAAACGTCAGGCAAACCAAAGGTATGTATGTACCTATACCATGTTGCATTAATTTCCGGCAACATTATTGTATTGTAATATACTTTTTTTATCGTACGAGAAATCCCCAAGGATTTGTTTGTTAGAACGCCCTACTATCTGTAACTACATTTGATTACAATTTTTTTCTTTGATAGCTAAGATCTTGAGGAAGGTTATATGTTATATAACATCAGGTTAAGACATAACATCAGTGGGCGGGCGATCAAACGTGGTAAAATACAACAGCGGGTGAAACTACACAGCAAAGCTGATGAGATTATAAATCTGAGAATCAATAATGGCTATGTTAGATTTGATTCGAAGTGGTGACTGACGATATCACATTGAACTTCACCGGGGCAATGCAAATAGACTAGGTCAATGATGTTGTAGAAATTACTTATGAGATCATGAAGTAAAACAATTAAAATATTTTGAGAGCGAACATGCTGTAGGTATATTAATCAAGACCAATATAAAAGCAAATATAAATGTCATTTTTCGACTAAAACACGTATTCGCTCCTAACGAAAACTGATAGCTCGAGATCTGGAGGACAAAAAATGACCCTTTTGACCTAGGACTGATATTTTCTGACTGACTGACTGAGTTACATTTTCAAGCTAATGTTATTCATCACATAATTTACTTGCTATGATATCACAGGAATTATAGCAAAACAAGATCGATGATATCATCTGAATGTAGTTCAACCGTCCTTTCCTAAATTTTTTTATTTAATTCTTTATGCACACACACAGTACAGATATCATAAATAAAAACATTTCAAAGAAAATGTACAAAGGCGAGCTTAACTCAAAATGAGTTCTCTCCCAGCAAACCTTTGAGTAGCAAAGAAGCTTATAGTAATGAAGGTTGTGTAAAATGTATATTATAAGAAAAGAAAAATATAGAAAGAAAGTAAAACATAAAAATAATAAAAAGATTTCTTATTATAACTTCAATAGGTATTTCAAAGATTCAACTTCTAACTTTAATATAAATTAAAAAAAAAACCCGTCACAAAAAACAACCCCTAAAAAGTCGACAATAAGTTGTGTTAGTCAGCCCTATAACTTTATTATACCTAGTTATACATATTTTGATTCAAACCTTGTCATGTCGGGGGACCCTAACTGGTAGAGCACTACGTCATATTATCGAAATGATAATATGACGTAGTGCTCCCAGATCCAGGGAACGATCCAGGTTTAAATTTCCTTTAAATTTCATGTCCTTGCTAATACCTGTGAGTTATACCGAACCCAAAGCACAACTATAATCTGCATAGAACTAAAAAAGAATCACGTAAATCAGATCATAAATTTCAGAGTAATCGGTGTAAAAAGTACCGATCGAATCGAATTATGAACCTCCTTCTTTTTTGGAGTATGTTAAAAATATACATCTAATTGAATATTTAATTACTTTCTTCATACGCCATATTCGGGTTTGTGTCAGTGAACGCACTAATTAGGACTTACGCCTAAATTATTTTACACAGCTATGGGATAATGATGATACACAATTTGAATTAGCACTATTCAAATTTAAATGGCATACCCCCAAAGTTTACTATTCCTTTCCTAATATGGCACTATGTGGCACATAGCAATATCAATATTAGCCATAATATTAGGCCGCAGCAACTTTGTAACACTCCTCAACCCCGTTCGTTTTTATATATATTGTATAGTTAGCATAGTTTTGTATATATTTTATGAGTAATTGCATATATTTTTACTCACTATTACTACATATTTACGAGTTCATCAGATTACTTATCTACCCATTTGGCGGTCTAAAGCATCTGCAATTTTAAGATTAGGACGTTATAATATGACACTTGAACTTTCGCATTAACTGTTTAAGGTCAATTGATTGACTAAACGTGTATTGAAAATTTATTAAATGCTTATTTATATCGATTATATAGCATTTGGTATTTAGTCTTTGGGATGCTACGTCTACGTAATTAATTTTATAATCAGACAAATGTAAAATGAAAAAGAGACACGTGTTTGGATAGAAAGATCCAGTTTTCTTTATGATATGTCAAAGAAAGGTTGCTTATATTTCACTATCTAAAATCTTAAGTATATAACCTCTCATATCATAATCTTCACCACAGCGTTAGTCTCATTGCATCCAAAGTTTGTACTTAGGTACGCCCTCCTATTCTCCCTTGACAAGCCAAACAAGATGATTTGGCTTATCAAGCTTTTGTACGAGTACTGGCGTCTGACACCACAACCCCTGAGAAGAACGAAGATCCTCGTACTGCAATCAGGTATACCGGCATGCAGGTTAAGTTAGCTTGGATCTAAAAGTCTTGACCCTAAATACCCCTAAGTGTACCAATATATCTTATGAAATACATATATACATACATATAATCACGCCTATATATCTGGAGGGTTAGGACGGGTTGAATTAACACCCACATTGCATCAATAATTGTACTCGGTCCCACGTGATAGGGGGTGATGCTATTGACGTATTCCGGGCACTATTGTTGACTCGAGCCATGCATCTGGGGCTCAGTCTGGGCTGTGTATATCTTTCTGATGTTAAACAGCCCTATCCCTTAGTCGCCTTGTACGATATGAGATGGGGTGGCCCTAATTCTACTCTGCCGGCAACCATCTATATCTATGTTCTATATTATTCTTGTACGACACCGCATGGGAAGAAATCTTATGAAATAGTGCAAAAGAATTCATAACAAAAAATGTAAATACATTCACCCTCCAGTATTGAGCATGTTTTGAAATAGTTTCACAAAGCAATTTACAATGTTGGTATATACAATTTCATGTTGAGATATATATTCTCTGTGTCGAAATCTCTTTTCAGTTCAATGCTAATGTTAGGATGATTTTTCGGATGTCGCAATATTTGTTATACGTATCTTTTTTACTCGACTACGACGAAGCAAAAGGAGGGTTATGATATTGACAGGCTATGTATGTACGTATGTAGTGTCATTTGTTCCCTCATAGCTCCTCAAGCACTTATTAGAACTGGACAAATGAGGTATCGTTAGAAATGTCTTAGTCGTTCGCTGGTTATATATGGCGCCCTCTATCGGTTATAAAGTACTGTGTTAAAATAAAATTTGAGATTAACATATCGTAAATATTTGGTATCAACTGAAAGGGCTTAATTAGCACATTTCAAATATGTATAAATTATACCTATTGCTTCCCCAAAATAATATAAATAAAAAAATAGTTTAAACTAAAACTATACCTTATTTGTCCAGTTCTAATAATTGGTTGAGGAGCTATGAGGGAACAGATGAACCTACATACATAGCCTGTCAAAAATCATAACCCTCCGTTTGCTTCGCAGTAGTCGGGTAAAAATCATGCTCTAAAAATCATTAATCAAGAAAATATCAAGGATAGCCGTGGCCGTATGTCGCTTAGTCTAACAAAAGAATACATTCTAGGAAAAAGTGGCATAGGCATCCTATTTTGTTGTTTAAAACTTTTTAAAACGTTTTTTTTAGTAACATGTTTTATTTTTAAACTTAATTATGTAATCTGTTTCCCAGGTTTGCGCTTATACCTATATCTTTTTAAATACTTGTTGTGACAAATAGTTTGCACTTAATATCTTTATTGCGGGATGTGAAAGTCTCGGAAGAACCGGCCTATATCCTTGAACTATAGAAAAATATATTGCTATCTTCGAATATATCCTGTTCGGCTACATTCACTTGTACATCAATATAAAATACCGCAATTAACAAATATTGCTAGTTTCATGGTTGACCTCATATATAACCATGAATCTACCACGATCTTTGGGAACAAGAAGCTAATCTGCAAGCACGCCGGTATACCTGCCGCTTGACTGACCAGGCTCAGGTGCAGACATTCCTCACAAGTTTGGAAATAGAACGGCACTCGCTCCGAATACCGAAACAAACCAATAAAAGAAATCGCATACGAGCGGACCCTGGAATAAAGTTTTCTGCTCTTCGTTGGATGTGCCTGGGATATACGCTCGGTTGAAGACGTACAAATAATTTTGGATAGTACATTTTTACTCTCTGGCGTCGCCAATCCTGTAAACCCCATTTTTGAAAAGGGTTTTACAGAATTAGTGACGTCAGAGTGTTCATAACCTCGGCATTGCAACCTACAATGTCATCAATGTCAAGTCTACCTGCAATCCTGAATAAAATAAATACAGCCACGCTTTTTAGGGGTAGGCAGTGACAACATCCTTACATACGACCTCCGTGGCGTAGCGGTAGAGCATTCGACTGCTATGCAGGGGGCGCGGGTTCGATTCCCGCTCAGTGCAAATATTTATATAATAATAATAATAATAGCCTTTATTTCGGACAGTGTAAAATTTAACATTATTTCTGCTTTACAATATTTACTTATGATGCTATCCGTGTGCCACAATTGACAAAGGCCTCCTCCAACCTTTTCCATTCCGCCCTGTCCCCCGCCGTCCTATAATATATCTATATACATGAATGTATATGTTTATTTGCATTGGTTTGGGTGTTTCTATGTATAATATGTATGTATTTACAAAAAAAAAAGTATCTAAGTATGTTTATCCGCATTCTAGATCCCATAACACAAGCTAGTTAAGCTATGCTTACCATGGGTCTAGATAGCGTTGTGTAGAATGTCGTGGAATATTATTATTATTTATTATTATACTTCACGAGTTTCCTATTCTGTCATATAAACTACTAGGCAGAGGTACACTTTAAGTAACTTTATTGACATAAATATACTGTAAGACATGTTCGGATATATACGGCTGATTTAAGTTACATCAGTCTACCTTGTCAATTACTCTGAAGTCAGTGAATTTTACCTAGAGACCTGTTATAAACGATTAAACCTACTCCTAACCTAACACCTTGAGGTTGGCAGAATCATCGGTACCTATATAACCGATGCAAAGGTCATTTGAATAAAATAAGAAAAAGAAGAATAAATGATTCAATTGACAGAACGTAAAATTAAAATTGTCACTAAATGTCATTTCTTTTTACTGACGTGTGGTATGTTGCTCCCATGAATACCACCCTACCACCCAATGTGAAGAAAAAAAAAATAGGAACCCCCAATAAATAACTTCTAGACCCAAACTAAGCATAACTTGTAATAAGGTATGCCCAGTCAAATTGATTCAAAATTCAAAATAAGAAGTGGACATACACAAAATTAAAAGTAGCAATTTTCCTAAGGAAATTAATTGAGGGGAGTCCCTGGCAGTCTACATTTTGAAATTAGGATATACACACACCCTGTTGCCTTATCCCCAGCGCAGCGCACGCGACGCAAACACGCCGCGCAGACGTCGCGGTACCGTGTATTTGTAGTGGGTTTACGATAATACTGAAAATACACTTATAATCAGCTCGGCGAACCTTGATCCCTATGACAGTTCATACTAGTGACGGGTCGTGTCGATATATCGCAACTTTTTATAGGCAAAGGCGTGACTTGCATTCAGCCACATCGATAAACATGTTTTTAAAATATAATCTACATTACTATAATTATAATGCTTGTTATATTTACAAGTATCCGTGTATTTGTATATGGGGTTGCCAATATTCCGATGCAGAGGTAACATGGTCGGACTGTATAATTTTAATGTGAATTAAAATTTTAGTTATAGCAACACTATCTGATCTGTCACTACGCTAGTACTGTCAGTTCGCTACGCCAGTACGAGTGCTAACGCCTTGTATGCGCCACGTGTTTTCTTGTGTCAACGGAATCCTTTGTTTGTTACTATTGTTGTTTTCTGTTTTTGTTATTGTTGCTGTTTTGTGTTTGTTGGTGTTTCAAAATGCCGAAAAGACTGAGAAAAACTGTACTCAACAGTGAAACGCGGGAGTTTGTTGTACGCTTGCGTGACTATTTTGCTCGCGAACTACAAAATGGCGGACCTTTGTTGCCACTTGACAACGTACGCGACCGTGTTGCTGATGCTTTGGGAATTGGCAAAGCTACCGTTTCCCGAATTACAAAGGAGAAGTTCGGCGAATCGTCGATGGAGGAGAACAAATTATCAACTCCAAAGAAGAAAAAACATAATAGGGCACGACCCGTAACTAACCCCGATGATTTCGACATGGCAGCGATACGAAACCATATTTACGGCTATTATTTTCGAGGTGAACTGCCGACTTGCACAAAATTATTAGCGTCGCTGAAATCGGCTGATTTATTTAAAGGTGGATTCACTTCTCTCAGACAAGTTATAAAAAAATGTGGATTTCGTTATGGGAAGTGTGACAAAAGAAAAGTGATAATGGAGCGGAAGGACATTGGATTGATGAGGTGTGATTTTCTACGACAAATAAAAAACATCGAGAACTGGGACAAGGTGGTTTATCTGGACGAAACGTGGCTCAACGCCAATCACTCAGTCTCCAAAACATGGACAGACGACACAGAGAAATCCTGTACCAAAGCACCAGAAGGCAAGGGCCAGCGTTTGATTATCTGCCACGCTGGCACAGCCAAAGGTTTTGTACCTAACTGCTTGTGGGCCTTCAAATCCGTGAAAACAAGTGATTATCACGAAGAGATGAATTTTGAGAATTTCAAGAAATGGTTCACAAAACTATTAGACAATTTAAACGAGCCCCACTACATTTTAATGGACAACGCCCCATACCACTCTGTGCAAATTAATAAAGCGCCTACCGCGAACAACAATAAAGGCGAAATAATAGAGTGGCTGCAAAACAATGGTGTGGCAGCTAATACTCAAATGCTGAAAAAGGAATTAGTTAGATTGTTGAACCTTCATAAACAGCAAACAAAGAAGAAATATTTCTTGGATGAGATGGCAAAATCAAAAGGGCACACCGTGATTCGGCTACCGCCCTACCACTGCCAATATAATGCAATCGAAATGATATGGGCGCAGATCAAAGGTGGGTTGATTTGTATTTATTTTAACATGTTTTTATTTAGGTCACTGGTGACTGTCTAGTCGGCTAGTACTATTTAAAGCTATTTTATTTCACTAGCAAATTGCATTTTTATTTTTATCCATGTGCTTATATCAATTACACACTTTTAACGTACAAAATTATGTACTTATAATGTACTTACCCCGATCTCGCTCTTTGACTTTGCATCATTTTCAATCTAAACCATTATTGTTTCAGGTTGTGCAGCCAGGCTTAACACCACTCTACCATTCACAGCTAATAAAATGCTTACGTTGCTACAAGAGGCATGTAGTCAAGTGACTCCGGACAATTGGAGGAAAGTGGTTGAAAAGACGAAAAAGCTATGCTTAGATGATTGGAATCGAGACGTGCGATACGACAATATAGTAGACCAGCCGTTTATCATAAACATAGGAGAAAGCAGCTGCAGTTCGGATTCCGAGTCTGAGACGCAATCGGTGACACCATTGTCAGATTCAGATTAATGTATATTAAAAAATCATAAATAAACCGCTTTTGTTTTATTTGAGTAGGTATATACAATAAATTTGTTAAATCTCCTTTATTTTATTATCGCAAACAACTTAAATGATTATAAATCTGACACTAAGAGCGTAGGTGCTCTATTGATGTATTTTGTACACTCGTTTCCATTTTCGATATTTGTTTATCGATACTTTTCCGCACTAGTCGATATCTTCCAAACGGAGTAACTTTTGCAGGACGTCAACGTAAAGTCTGATTGAGATAATTTCTTGTAAGTGTTAATAATTATTATAATTCCAACGGGATATTATTGTAATTGCATATATCTGCCTAAAATTAATAAATATCATTTTTAGACACCGCCAATTCGATTATAATATAACGGTGACGCTACTACAAGGTTGTGTCGTGGGAATAACTGTCAGTGTCATAGGGATCAAGGTTCGCCGAGCTGATTATAGTAACAAAATGTATTCCAACGAGGAAACGCTGTTGTTGTTTTTGTTAATTCGAAGACGCCGGCGACGGGAAACGAAAGCATCGACGAATTTGGGAATATCCATTATCAATGAATCGAATGGAAGAGAGCGACGTATTCGGTACACGTGCGAATAGAATCCATAGAAATACAAAAAATAAAGTAATAACTTAAGTTTCTACGGAACCCTCGGTGCGCGTGTCCAACTCGCACTTGACCAGTTTTATTTTCTTGTAGTTTTTTAACTATAAGACGGCACAGAAAGTCTGTGCTTACAAGGTTGGCCGCGAGTGTGGCTCCTCTGGTCTGCCACCCTAAGTGGTATAAAAAAATAATAATAATATATATTTATGTACGTAACCTCCACAATTTTATTTGAGTTTGAACCCAAAAATAGGCAATTGGGTACGTTATATTGTCTTTATTAATAGGTAAACTTATGATTATAGCGTATAATAAGTTTATTTTATCCATCATCTATCTGTTTGAATTTTTAAGAATAGTAAGAACTAATGAATGTCCTGCATTCACAATGTTTACATATAGAATAGTCATGGAATTTAATACTCTATGAATGCGATTTTCAGGGTTGCCAACAGTAAAGAAAAATCTTCAAAATAGAACATTTTGAAGATTTTTTAACAATATTTTTTATTAAACAATTTTTCTTCAAAAATCAGTTGTACTAAAACGAAAATGATAATTTTATATAAAGTTTGTGCTGATTGAAAAAAAATATGAAAAAGAAATATCTACGTACCTACTTGATATTGTCAGAAGTTTACGCGAACGATTTTGAAATAAACTATAATAACACTAAATATCGCGATAACATACGTTAAAAATAATTAGGTATACTGTTGAAAAACATTTTCAAAAATAGAATTATGATTAATTAAATCAGTATTTAAAAAATAATAACAATAACAAATTGTGTACACTTCAAATTAACCTAAAAAGTAGATCAGACTATAATGTTTTCATTTGTCTACAAAAAGATATTCGCAGTCAATACTACCAACTAGTTAAGATAATAAAGAATTCAGTATATAATCATATTTATTTAAAGTACATTTAATGACTCAGTTATAACAGTAAATATGCAATTATAACTATTAAGTTTTAGAATTCGAGTTTCGATTATGAATATTAAAAAATAATTGGTTAAATTGCGCGTCATAATTATTATTTGATGGCAAATAAATTGTTAGTATCGGTTTATAATTTGTAATATAATATTTATTAGCCGCGTGGTTTCCGGCCGAGTAGAATTTGAACTAACCCATCTCTTCCCACGCGGTGTCGTACAAGGCGACTAAGGGATAAGACTATTTAACATCAGACATATATATACAGCCCAGACTCAGCCAGAGATGCATGGCTCGAGGCAACAATAGTGCCCGGAAAACGGCAATAGGCTCACCCCCTATTACGTGGGACCGAATACAAAAATGGTGAAATGTGGGTGTTAATTCATCTCTGCCTAACCCTCCGGAGATAAAGGCGTGATTATATGTATATGTATGTATGGATGTATTTATTAGAAACGCTGGATCGCGCATTATTAGACGCCGCAAGTAATAGTACGTGTACCAACCACCAACGGACTCTGTCACCAGCGAGATGCTGAAGTTCGTGCGAAATGGAGAAGAAATAGAGGGGGACTTGATTTCTATACGCATTGGGTTCGCTCTTGGTGGCCAAAGCCGGTTGGCGTTTCCAAAGTTCCTTTCTACTAGGGTGCCCGATAATATGGGTAGCGCGAAAGGCACCATGCAGCTTTAGTTGGTACTATCCCGACATAACCCCGTCAACATTGGCTCCGAAGTGAAGCCCAGGGGGACTAGATTCTTGACGTAAAAAAGGTGAACGAAGGCTCCCACCTTTTTTACGATTATCATTTTATTTTTATTATTTAACAACGTTAAAATTAATAACGATGATGATCTATTTATAAAATGTACAAAAAATAACAAACAGCCTTTTAAATAGTAACACAATAGATTATAACCTAACAATAGCTTCAGTCTAAAATGATAATTTAATTCACATTGTGACACATATGCTTCACAGTGGAAAACCGAAACATTTAAAAAATGTTAATTTTGTAATTTTATATTTATAATAACAACTACTAAAACTGACCTACAAAACTTCAAAGATATCGTAAATATATTCTGCAAATTATTTATTTCAAAATTGTATTATGTTAATACATCAACTGCTGACAAGCAAAGACAGGCAAGCAAGGTTGATAATTGACCCTGGTAGGGAGAGCCGTAATCGTTCGTTATCGGTTTTTATATATTTTTTAACAACGATAGAATTTACAAAACTGGTTGTAGTGAATGCTTACAACATAAAAGTCATCAACTGTCAAAACAAGTTTACTACAGGCGTTATGGATTTATCTCTTCGTAAATGCATAAGTCAATCAGTCTGGATAAGTTATTAAATATAGCGTTATACACAGAAAATACATGATTGTCATAACTAATAAACATTACGAAACCAGCTACTGACGTATTATTTTAAAAATTATCCTTACATCGTGGATTATTTGCGATTCGCCCCAAATACCACGCTATTAAAAGACTAAAAATTTCGGAGGAAATCGCGACTAACCCTACATCGCTCTCCTACACATTTTTAGGATGTTGGAGAAGGTAAGATTTTCTTTTGGAACATTTTCAAAGTGTTAATAATTTATGTAGACCCACTAGTTTCCATACAACAATGTTAAGTGTACACATTAAGTCAGCGATCGATATCGCAGTGAAAGCACTTTTAGAAATCTTCCAACACCAGTTTTAGTAATATTTTATACACAATCTTTATATTCGTTCATATTTAGATAGAGAAATGCCAAAACTTTTACTAGGATTACTTATTTAATTTAATTAAGTGAATGAACTTTTGAATGAATACTTTAGCGGTCATTTGTTGTTAGAAAGCATGTGATTTCAGTCAACCAACACGTAAAGTATCACAAAAAGTATTACACAATCGATTGCACAATAACAACTAAGTGTAAACTATAGTAGATTTTTTAACAAGGCAACTTCATATACAACGTTATAATAAGTAGAAAATATAAACCTATCAGTGATATTATGAACTGAAAGAAGAAAATACGAGGACATTGACACTTGTAACGTTTATATAGAAAATAAAATTCACGTACCTAAGTCTAATCACATAAAAAATCACGTTCACACATATATCACGGCTGTGCAATATCGTATCACTGTGTGCGTTTATTTTAAACTCGCGTTCGGATAGGTGTAGCGGCGGCGTGCACCGACCGCGGCTCGCCAACTCCGCCAACTGACTTGCCCGACTAGCCGGCTGGCCGAGGTTACACACGGATGCGGCCGAATGACCGGCCTACGGCCTACGGCTACGGGTATACGAATGTGGGCGTCTTCTGACGCACCCATAAATCATCGCATAAAACGGAAAAAGACATACAGTCTAGTGTTTAAGTAGATTCGGATTTGTTACGTTACCTGCTTTTCATTGTGACGGAAGGCGGATCCTGGGCTCCGAGGTGAAGGCCTCGGGTGTAATCGGGATGCAACGTCTTTATGATGAAGAAGATGATGTTCCTTGTTTTATCAATCAAGTCAAGTCATTCATCATTTCAGAATCTACTTAAACGTAACCTGTTTTCTTTGTAGGCAAAGTCAACATATTTTCAAAAATAAATAGAAGTTTTGCGACCATTGATTCTTTGCAGAGTTCCTCTGTAAAAGAATATTTTTCCTTTTTTCGTATTTTCCAGGCTGAACAGATTTGGATTTGAGGATTGGTCCTTGAAAGTAAACAGTCCTTTACCACTTTGTCCAGGTTCAACATTCTATTCCTTTTTAGATTTATCATAATATCTCAGCTTTGACTGCTAACATGACATGGTAAGGGTTATTCAAATAGAAAACATCAATCAAAAGAAAAACCTCTTAAAATCATGATATAAAAATATACAAGTAAAAAACATCTCTAAACAGTAAACCTCGGTGATAAGACGTACCACGCAACACACTATCTATACAAATCGATAGAAAACTCCACTCACACGCACATAAACGATCAAACATCCTTGTTTGCGTTAGCGAGTTAGAGGAAAAACGATTACATTGAACAAGAAACCCGCGCTAAATTTAGTTTAGTAATACAAACGGAACTTTTTAATATTGGTTCATCCATAATAATATACGAAAGTAACTGTCTGTCTGTTACGATTTCCCGCCCAAACCACTGATCTTATCTTTATCCTATCTTTATGCAATTTGATACAATGATGGATTAGGGGTTGGGAAAGGACATATAGGCTATGTTTGACCGCGATAACCGACATCACAGCTAGTACTAGTATATTCTAAATAGATTTTTTTTTATACCACTTAGGTGGCAGACAAGCACACGGCCCACCTGATGGAAAGTGGTTACCGTGGCCTATGGACGTTTGTAACACATGAGGAGTCACAGTCGCGCTGCCAACCCTGTAAGTACAGAGTTTCTGTGCCGTCAGTGTAGAAGATAAAGCAGGACAAGCCTTTAGTCTTCCCACTAACAGCACAAATTCTCCAGTGAGCTCTGGCTACTCAACACAAGACGAAGTTATTATAGCCGCGGTATTCTGTAGGGCTACTTCCCCAGTCGGACTGCTCAATCGAGCGGAAATACCGCCGTGTCCTACCTCCGTGTCGTGTAGGTATTGAACGAATCGTATTTTTAAACATCGCGTCGAATACCATTTTCTTTATTTACTGACTAAAATGTAAAAGGTGCAATGGGCAACCTTATTCTTTAAAGAGATTTCTAGACACATTGGATAGTAGACGTATATTTTGTTTCTAGGAATGACTAGACTTTCCATGGTACGAAAGTGAATTAAAAACATTAGAGAAAATCACAGGAAAACAAAATCAGTTCCATAAAAAATTCGAACGTATTGTTTAAAAGCAGTAATACATATATATAAGGCAGGCAATTTGCTTTCTAAATTTTTTCTTCTCCAATTGTTTAATTAGGAGTTAACATATTATGGCAGCGTCTTTATCTGTTTGGTAACAAATAAAGTATGCTCTTGTTTTTTTACCCGAGCGACTGGCAAGAAGGGTAATGTTTTTCACGAGTATTTTGTATGTATGTTTGTAATATTCATTATTGCCTCATACCTTCCAGACCACGGGACGGATTTCTATAATTAGCATATCTTAGATTCGTCTCGGTAACCCAAGTGTTCTTAGATAGATGACGCGAAAAAATACCGACAAGGCCGCTGTAATAAGTTTAAAGGAAAATAGTAAATAAATAAATTGTACACTGCAATATGGCTATCAAATTAAAGGGAAAATCACAAGGATTGTAAAACAGTATAATATAAACTTATTTTTTTTTAATTTTTACATTACTCATAATATAAAAATAAATTATTAAAAATAAAAAACCTGACTGATCCTGAAAAGATAGAAACTTTTGTTTTATATTATGGGTATGACTAAATCAAACACTTCCCAACCGACTATCAGCTGAATTTAAAGATTTCTGGAGCAAAGACGAGTATGGACAGCCCGACATCTGCTTTATCCTTCACTTCACAAGCCCCTCGTACTGTCATTAAACTTTAATTTCCTTTCCTTGGCAAGTCCACTTTTTTCCCGCCAGCAAATGATTATCGAATCCTGCTTTCAACGAATACAAGAGGACGTATGCTATTAGTATTAATCAATTTGTTTTAATTTCATCACGCAATGTACACGCAAACGCTTAAGTACATTAAACGAAGTTAATAGAGGATTTCTTCGATTTGTACCTAATTTATTAATAGGATAAATCAATTGGTATCTTTCATACATCGTTATAAATTACGTATTAATTTTAGAAGCTAAAATGTCTAATAGAAGACCTTTAGATTTTGAATGGTAAAAATCGATTGTACAAAATGAGGAGAAATAAGTTAGCCCATGAGAAAATAATCCAGAATATAAATCGCTGGTGGAAATTATGAAAATATTAGTTTCTTGCACTCTTTTACTAGGTGTCTAAAATTTAACTGTGTCAAATTTCATCTTCTCCATCCGTATAATTTAACTATAACTCGAAAATAGAACTCAATGGGGTGACAGAACCGACGCAAAAAAAAAGTTATATTAACCTATTTACCGATAGATTTTAGTATAATCCACCAAACAGAACAGATTTTCGGCAATTATCTAGTGTAAGCTCATAAGTAGTGATCTAAAGCCTTGCAAACCAAACATTAACGTGGAAGATATGTCGTTGTTTCATAATACTCTATAATTCACTAGGACCTTGTACGACGCCGGTATTCGCTATTGCGCAAGAAGACGTGAAGTTAGCATACACTTGTTGTTTACACTGCCTCTTTGATAGTGTACTCCCCAAATAGGTAAACATGGATTTGGTATTTGTAATGCTAATTAAATTATCGTTTAAGAATGGTTTGGTTGGTGTAACTATAGTACCTGGGTTTGTTTTGACAGATCGACGTCGGGAAGAAGAATGAGAGTCCAGTTAAGATAGTTTGTATCGGTTTTATAGAGTATTTCCTCTATCGTCTGTTTAGACTAAGGCTATTTAGTATTAATTACATAGTTTCTTCTCCAGTCAGGTGTTGTCAATTCTAACAAGGAATCCTGTACCTACCCTACCCACTTTCCTACCCCGTACCTATTTGTATCCATAAAAATGATATTAATCGTATGGAGCTTGCAATTATACGTTCACCCCGCCCCCTCGCTTCCAAACGTACACTGAAAGTCGGAGAAGGAATAAACGGACTTCAGTCTCCAAGGTAACAGAAACAGGAACAATGCTAAGATGATAAACATCTGTCTTCTTATTCCTAATTTTGACTTTAAAATAGTGACTCTTTTACAGAAATAGCTGGAGTATGCGGTCAATCACTGTCAGAGTCCGAGTCATTCCAATAATGATTTTCAGTTGCGGTAAATATATATTAAATTACAACAAATTCGTCATTGCCATGAATATAAACTGCCAGTATAAAGATGTTTCAATCACAGTATTAATGTTACACGCCATCACAAATTCGAAGCGTGACTAAGGCAGGAATTACTGAAGAGGAACTCATTTAATGCAATTTAAATATTAGCACATATTTGATTGAGTAAAACGTAAAAACGCAGCTCACTTAAACGGCTCTGCGAAAACGTTTAACGTCGTTAGTATTATTTGATCCCGACCGTACGAGTTTGAACATTTAGTAGATTCGTTACGGTTAGTGTGGGTCATGAAAGTCCGACAACTGATCTAGCACACGGAAAATATCAAAGTTAGGCCGTTTTGTAATTAGGGTGCAATCTGACCCCAACTTTGTTGGGAAAAGCTTACGAGAATGAGGATCAGTTCAACGGATTTCACTGGAGAAAATACAGCCTAAATATCCTATTGGAAAAATTTGCCAGTAGAATTAATTACCATACCCTATCGTTTGTTATTGTATAGTAGCAGATGTGTGTTGATGTAGATTTTCTAGTTATGGGTACTCCATCTAGTAGTATTTTCTGGACAGCCGCCAACAAAACATTGGAAAAGAAAATTACAAAGTTTCAGAACCAACACAAAGTTACTAAACGGTCTTACTATCAATGACTTCTATGTCTAAAATATAATAATATAATAGCTACTAAATATAGACCCGTTCACCTTCTCTGGAAGGTGTAGGTGCCGAGAACTTCAATTACCCGTTGGGTGTACGGTACTTTAGTAAAATCAATTTAAATCTATCGGAAATGAACATAATGTATATAATACATTTTTTTTTTTTTTTTTTTTTTTATATAGGACACGTCAATTGGACTTCGCCTTGCCTGATGGTAAGCTGAAGGCAAAGTCCCAGAAAAGAGGGTCACCATTACTTACACATACCGTGTGACAATGGTGACACTCAGCTTGACGGCCTCATCATATGCTTTTTCACGCCCCGCTTAAAGGACCCGGGACTGTAGGAAGAAGGAAACACGTGAGCTGGTAATGAATTCCAGGCCTTAATGGTGCGACAGAGGAAAGAGTCTCCGAACCGCTTGGTTCTTGATCGGATGTTTTGCACCGTGTGCGGATGACATCTAAGACCTGCACGCGTTGTCCTGTATAGGAAAGGGGAGGGTGGGACTAATTGGAAGAGCTCATCAGAACACTCCCCATGGTACAAACGGTAAAATACAGCCATGGACGCAACATCTCTACGCAGCTGCATGTAATTAAACTACCCAAAACCAAAATTTATTACAGAAACAATCGAGCACAATTATTGTCTCGTAACACCGCGAGCTGGCGAATGAATTTGAAGGTTAAGTTTCTTTCAAAAATTAAGTAACATACCCTTGAAAATAAAGACGAAATAAGTATAATCAAGTATTACTTATTGTTGAAATCGTAATAAAAAAAGCCTGCCCATCGACTGACGAGGCTTCGGCGCAGGTTTCCTCTCGGGGTTCGGAGGTAATAGTCAAAATATGCCAAACCAAAGTCAAAATATGAATGAAGGGTGGATTCTACTTCGTTGACAGGCTCAAAGCCGAAAACATAGATTAGCGCCAACTTTAATGATGACCATGATCAGAAAAATGAAATGAGAAGAAACTTAGTACTTGGATTGAACATATTATCTAAAACGGGCAAGTCGACTCTCTCCCTGTAATGTATTTTCCTATTTTATGAGAGAAAGGTAATGTAGGGAGTGTCTAGAATAGGCTATATCGAATGTAGGTACTGACGGTAAGACATTACAGTAAGTTTATAGCATTACTTTATGCCTGACAGTTAATAATTCACTTTTTGTAATGTATCTCTATACAACATGCTGCCATAACTATGTATATAATTTCGCTGTGCATGTGTATTCGTAACTATGCTTCATATTCTATATGTAAAGCGAAGCATATCATGGCAAGAATGACGTCTAGGCACATTTATTTGATGCACAGGTAGAAGAGTATTTGGGAGCTCTGACTAAAAATCACAACGGCGTAAGAGATCATCTTAACCATCATGGCTATTTGCTAGTTTCACGTCAGAGCCCGAGACCCGCTTTTTTGTGATTGGTAATGCTTGCTACTGTCGGCTTGTTGCTACTGTCGGCTTCCGACACAGCCAATACCAATCAAAAACATTCTCACTTCCCAACCCTGAAAGGAAAGGCAGTCTCAACCGTCGTACAGCAGATGCACTGGCTTACATGTGAAGATATTAGGGCCCTGTACAGTCAGGACGCAAAAAATAATAATTATGAGAGCTAAATGCGTTAACTTACTTGAAGACTGGTCAAAGGTTTTTTGGATGATATTAATCAATATGAACTGTATAAAAATCAAAGTATTAAAATAGTAATTGACCTACGTAACGAATTATACAATTTTGAAAGCTAATGGAATAAATCAATTATGACAAATATGACATCATACAAAATGAACAAGTTCACATAATAGTAGATAATAGTTATGGGAATTGCGTACAAAGTTTACCGGTAAATTCAAATACTTTCAATTAAAATAATATAGGTAAACAGGAGGAAATTCAATGTTTCTAAATTACTATTCAAAGCACTCAGTAAAATCGAGAAGTCAATAGTAAATTAGATGTTCAATATGCATTACAGTACTAGGAAATGACAAATGCAATATTGAATGCAGCTTGACGTCCAAACCTCACTGAGTTAGAGGAGTTAGTCAAACCGGATAGGCATGATTAGATTAGCAAATCAGATGGGCTTCATAAACGAGACAAGAAAGCTAGTACGGAAAACGTAACGAAGATTGCAACCTTGGAGATATCTCTAACGACCTAGATAGTGTTCGGCCTAGTAAGAGATACCAAGCTATTGAACTTTGAATAGTTAGCGATAACTTTGGCGAAAGGAGAAAGAACGGTCGAATAACAAATTGGAAAGTTTAGTTACTTTACTTCGCTTATTTTTGTTGGGCATGTACCAAAGTAAAAAAAAATGCGCTATGGAATGAAATATCTACTACTGGCGGTTTTTCCCTGTAATTTATTTAATTTTCCTACATAAGCACACTTATAATTTACTTTACGTTAGTTATGTTTAGTGAAACTTATTGCGTAAATAGCAATGAATCTCCATTCTGCTAAGTTATGTGCCTTTTAATGACGAATAACTTCCATCACTGGTATTCATTGTAAGCAAGTAGTTCTAACTTGATAATATTCTGTATATTTTGGTTTTTATGGTATAAAACAGAAATAAAATTATTCACAATTTCAAAATATTGACATGCGAAAGATGGTACCTTTTCACATACTTTTTATTAATCTTTGCTCCAAGCCGACCAAAGGAAAAGGGTCAGTCAATAGCTACACGGATTCGTAGATCCGTCGTAGTATAGATACGGGTGTCATGTAGTAGGACGATTTGGAAATCCGAATTTTTACGCAAACCAAAAAGTCTATGTGTTCATTTATTCATGTTTTTGTAATATTCCCAGGATCTTTGCGTTAATTTCAATTAACAAAGCATCCTCGAGATGTATATATGCGTGGAACTTATGAGTAGACAGATGATATAGAAATTAATTTACTACAAAAAGATTAAAAATCTCCAATTTCAATAGACTTGATAGCGAATCTCGTAAAAATTGCTTAGTAATAAGGGCAGCAAAAAAGTATTACACTTGACATTTAGAAATAATTTAGCAAGTCTATGTGAAGTGCTTACGTTAGTACTCTAGAACATTAATCATACGGAGATTGAAAGCATCATTAACTAGGGTTAAGCCATCAAGTGTGTCTCAATCTTTACACTTCGATGCAAAATCTGTAGCCAGATATTACCTAAATATTAATAATCTGATTCTAAATAGTGAGGTGGACCGCAAACTGCAGTTTCACAAGCCGCTGCAACAATGTATCACGACAAATGTAATGACAAAGTACACATTAGAATAACTGTAAGCCTCGTGAACATGTGGAACACTGTAATTTTGCTGAAGGTTGTAACAAGTGTGGTAATACTTTAATACACTAATGGGTTTATACAAAGGAAATCCAAAAATAGTCAAAGACTTAGATTACAAAATAGATTTTATCTAGATTGTAGAGTGCTTGGACGCAGGTGATTACAGAGTAACGTTCTCGGGCAACATCCTGCCCCCTTGGTACGGCACTCTTCCACCAATAGAATGAGTCTTTTTGGCCACGGGGCAGTTTTTTATGCTATTTCATTTGTCAAAGAGACTTCAAAGACTTAAGTACTCGTCGTCATGATGTGGCTACCGGGTAACAAAAGTGGAGTGTAAAATTTCTTCTTCGAAGGAGACTTTCCTAAAGTTAGAAAAAAGAGAAACGGCTAATGGTCTGGCGGATTCTTCCAAAAACCTTGATCTATAATTGAAAAAAAATATATAAATATGCGTTCACTAATGCCTTATTATGTCCTAATCAGTCGCTTTACATTTTATACACAACGTAAGTAAATGTAATGGCAGGTTAAAAGTCAAAACCGACAAAGGACTTGAGTGAAAGGTTTAATGACAGCCGAAGAAGCTTGTGAAGTACGAAAAGACAAAATGAGATGGAGGGTTGTTGCGTCTGCCAACCCCGAAGGGAAGGCGTGAGTTGTACAAGAGGTTGTAATAATTCATATCAAATAAAGCATTTGCCTGTATTTATAGTACATTAAAGGCGAAATATTGGTATTTAGACTTCAGCATAAAGGGAATGACCGATGAGCTGTCAACCTTGCAAAATACCAGTTCCATTGAAAACCTTAAAAACTAGTCAATTGACTTGACAAAAATGTCGAAAATAATTTCTTTAATCGTTCATGTACATAAACGAATGGCATTTTAGTATCACGCATACATATTTCGCAAAAGTGTAAGTCGCCTTGGAATTACTTTTTTTATACTGTACTGAAAAGGCATTCTGGACTACGATGTTGAATGTGTAAAATGTATTCCCAAAATGTTGAATACGCAAAATGTTGCATCTCAAAATGCTGAATTTGTTAAAAGTAGAATTTTCTATAAAGACCATAACGTTAAATTTGCAAAATGTTTAATCTGTTTGTTGATATCGAATGTGGAATACTTTTTTTATGGTTGATAGGCTCGCGTGTGACCACTATCTCACCTGTTGGTAAGTAACGATGCGGTCGACAGTGGAGAATGCTGTCTATATAGAAGTAATCTATTCTCTCTAGTCTTGAAGATCTTCCAGTTGTAGCTTACTTGGAATAGAGTGCTTTCTTTCTATCATCGTTTTTTTTTTAAAGACTGCGTACTTCTGGGAAACAAGAAACTAGTATTTTTGGTAGTACTTCCAGATCAAGTGGGTTTACGCCGGCGATATTAGGCGAGACTCACACCCGTAACTTGCTTACAGATAATGTGATCGCTTAGCATTTTTATTGAATATACTGTATGGAAATAGATCACACTACTAGTGCAACTAATTGTTATTACTGTGATCAGTTGCAAAAAAAATCGGATCGCGTGATCCATTGCCATAAACTGCATGGCATTCCATAACTGTTTTTAGGTTTATTACTGTTCTAAATCGATACAAACGAGACTAGTCAAGATAAATCCATTTCTGAAAATAGCACGTGATTGTAACTCACGAATAATTAGCATAATTATGTACGCAGATTTACAGTTCCCGTCATTGGTTACAGCTAACATTCAGTTCTTAGAAGTTGGTTATTTTATGTCAAGCAAAATAAGCTATTCTCAATATGCAAACAACACAAGAATTTCAAATTTCACAAGTTAAAATATATGGAAGTTAGTCATTTTCAAAGTAAGTAGCGCGAAGTCTCATATACCAGCGTTTAGTTAGAGGTGTAGGTACTTTAATATGCTATCTTACCATGCCCACATCCTAAGAGTACGCGTCTTGCATAAACATTAAAATATGGGCTGGGTTTTCCTCATTGATAACATTACTCAGAGTACTGATCTGGATAATACCGAACAAGAGACTGACGTCAGTTTTATTCATAGCTCCCATTGTTTGTGCTATACAAAGAATTAATGTAAATGTTGAAAGGAAATGACACTATCTAAACAAAACTAATACTGTGTACTTGTAAGGATTTTATGTAAAAAGACTAAAGAACTACTGGGAATATGTCACAATTGAGAGTGTTGACACACCTCTATCTGTTCTGTCCAGGATACGCAAGCGTGTACATACAGTAAAGGTAAGCTCAAACAACAATATTTCTCAAGATCCGTTTTCGTGAATTATCTAATCGAAATATTGTACGTTTACAGCGATTTATACCATAACGGCCACTTAAGTAACCATCCACAAACATCGAGGCAAATTTTATTGGTGCCTTCAAGGCCTACATTAAAAAGTTGGTAGTATATATTAAAAAGAATCTAGGGAAAGGGAGTGCCTTGTTCGAAAGGTCACTGTAAGATATGACTGCAGCGAATTGTTGCACCATAGCTACTGGGACCGGTGGAACTTGAACGTAAAAAGTAACACAAAAAATACTGGAACTGCTACAACTCACGATTGTTAAGTAAATATTTACTTTGATATAAGAATTTCGTAACACCATATAATAACGTGTTTTATTTAGTATCGTAATGCGAAGAAACAATGCAAAAAAACATTAGATTTTTATTATATTACATTTTTATATTTATATAATAAAAAGAAACAGTATAAAGACTTGGAATTTTTTACCAACGCACGTATTTTCTTCTGCCTACATCACAATCCCAATTCCTTTAAACGGAGTGTGAAAAAGCATCTAATGAACCCATCAATCTAAAAGGGAGGCCATAGTGGCATTACTTGCATCTCATCTCATCAATTTTGACTTACGAGCACATACATGATTACAAACACCCTAATGCACATGACACTCGTTATAATACAAATTAGGTACCATACATAATGACTGCTACCTATATAACAGGTTCATCCTAGTGTAGGTAGCAGGGCTCACCATAATATCATAATTGTTAATATGATTAAATACACTGTGCTCAAATTGTTTCTCTATACAGCAATTGTGTAAAAGCTTTGTTATTATTTGTGAAATAAATAAATATTCTGCTCAGCAAACACATCTAATATATCAGGGATGTTTTTTTTTTTATACCACTTAGTTGGCAGACAAGCACACGGCCCACCTGATGGAAAGTAGTTACCGTGGCCTATGGACGTCTGTAACACCAGAGGAGTCACAGTTGCGGTGCCAACCCTGTAAGTACAGAGTTTCTGTGCCGTCAGTAGAAGACAAAGCAGGACAAGCCTTTAGTCTTCCCACTGACAGCACAAATCCTCCAGTGAGCTCTGGCTACCCTACTCACCGCTGGGAACACAACACGAAGTTATTATAACCGCGGTATTCTGTAGGGATGTGTGAAAAGATAGTTCTTCCATCTTCAGAGTCTACCGGCGGCCATATTAGCTTAGAGGACGTTACTAAGCTGAGCATATATTATCATTCAAACTGAACATGTATGCAAAACTTTAACCAAATCGGTTGAGGACAACAGCTCCAAAATTTTGCAAGTAAAAAATTTGTAATATATTGTATCGGCTTCGTTTCATGTATCGTATTCTTACAGAATTGGTTGGAAGGGATATTCTTAACTCATGTCACGTATAATATACAAATCAAGCTCATTGTTCTGGTTAGCAATTCGCGTACTCACCATGACGTGAGTCAAACATTCCTGGGAGTTCCAGAAATGATTCCAATTGTGATTAGTAATCAACGAATGATATAGTTTCTTGTTGAAGCAATGGTGATTATTGTCATGTGAAAAATAATAAATATTTGTCATGGAACATGATGGTGGTATGCAGTCTAACCAGGCCAAACCAAAATCTACGGGGTCAAGTTAACTTTATCAGTAGGCTGATGGGCTTACTGAGTGACGAAAGAGGTCCTGGGGCAGGTTCTCAAGTGATTGAGAGATCAGACGACAGTCGCGAATGCGAAATAATTGCATGACTCAAACATTTCTGGCAGTTCCAGATTCCAGAACCAATTGTGATAAGTGATCAACGCACGATAGTTTCTTGCTAATGTAACAAGTAATGACATCAGTTTTCGACAAAGGCGGATGATGCAATGTTCGCGTAATTAATTTGGGAATTCTATTACAACTATTACTAAGAATAGACTTGAATTTGGGTCCATTGAAAAACCCACAGGATTCCGCGTATCATTGAAAAGCTACCTAAGTTAAATACAAAGGTTTCAATTTACATAGTTATTTTTGGTAATATTTAAAAATCCGATGCAGATTAAAATAAAACATTTATCAACGCAATTGCTAAAAGCAATTATAAATTTTAACAATTATATGCGTACTTAATATATTATCTAAAATTCATTCATGCGCATAGTTTAATAGTATTAATTTGGTTTTATCGAATTAGGTATAATAACAAAACCTTTTTCTATGAAACACCATGAGCTTCCGGAACTGTCATTAAATATTTCATGCAAGCCCGCCGGTATCGTGCGCTTCTGACATCTAACCTATTCTGTAATTTATTTTTTAAGCACAACATACTTATTGTGTTATATTGGAATCCTGGTAACCAGTAATATAGGTAATCTATTACCTACAACAGGCACCAGCGATCCACAACCAGATTCTGTTTACCTTAATTTGGGCAAACACTATATTTTGTTATTTGGTTGTTGGTGAGAATATTTTTTTAACTTATTTTTTTTTAATTTATCATCTATTTGATCATTGTATGTGATGGTGATCCCGGCTTGCCTATCCACTTACACGTACTTTACATATTTGGTGTGTCATTTGATCTACGTGCCCCAAGGACTATACAACATCCTTTTCAATTCCTTTGTCTTTTATATGTTATCATATCAATTAAGATTTATTATACGATTCGATAAAATACAAAGATCGGTTGATTGGTCCTTAGCTTTAAAATGTATCTGTTATGGGACTGCTGACGTTAAACACACGTAGATGACTAACATATGGCATGCGACGCGTGTTTTCAATCTAAATTCGGAATTCTAATAGTTGCAAGAAACTTTGGAAGACAATGCGTCATAAAACCACATTGTTGAAGCCTCATGTGTGGTCCCTGCATGTATTCACAGAAGTTGATGTTACTCAGACGTAGTCACTTAGTTAATATTGCTAAAATTTCCCTAGCGTATACGCTGATATACTGCTCAAGAAAATAAATCGACACAAGCCTATGAGAGGAACGCACGAACCAAAAGCCGGAAATAGAGCTAGATTAGCCACAATGGCCACTCGCTTTGAAGGGAGGATTGGCACAGAGACAAGCTGTAGATTGAAACCCCCATGGAAAGCATAAACATAGTTGTCTTAAGCAGACCTGGGCAGAAACTATCTTTAAAGAACTTAGGAGAGACTCAAAGTCTTAACTTAGTCCTGTCACGATCGTCCGTCTGTGAAGTGAAATTCGAAGCTCAAGATCGATAGAGATTGCAGTGCGGTTTGGACGTCGTCTGCCCCATCTTGGGGTCACAGGACCTTAAGTAAGTCAAGTTACAATTTAGGAACAGATTGAATCAATTTGATGTACTTACACATACTCCTAGGTGAGTTAAGCAGCTTTCTTGGAGAGAGAAGCAAGATCAGAACTAAGTTAGTAACTCTTCTAGTATTGCAATACTTTATAAGTAACGGTAACCACTTAGCATCAAGTGTGCGGTTACTTTGTTAGCTAGCTGAGTAAAAAGATAATTATGCTAAAGACTAAAGCGATTAAAATGCAGATTAAGAGAGCTAGCTCAACCTAGTCATGTACCCAATTTTTTTTGCCTTTGCAATCTGGTTTTTCAATAAATTACCCATAATTACGAATTACGATTGATGGGTATTAAACTAACCGGACATTTATTGGACGTACGAAGGTTATGCAAAGTAATCCTAATCTCCAATTACTCATTACGGCCGCCTCTATCATTAAACTAGATATTTATTACGCGACGTAGATTTTATTGATTTTTTGATCCAGTAGACAAAAAAACAAGACTATTTCTGAGGTACTGCTTTGTTTCTTCTTCCTCTTAGCGTTATTCCCAGTTGTATCCGAAGCTTTCACTTCGGAGTCTAGGGTCCGCTTTACCAGTTTAACTGCAGATTTGGCTAAACTGAAGCATGAAGTGTGTGTGTGTGTGAAGTATGGCAACCGGGACTAATGGCTTAACGTGCTCTCCGTGGCACGACCAGACCAATACAAATACCTATATTCATGCATACAAATTGTTGCACTGAGCGAGGATCGAACTCGCTGTTTACTACCGCCACGCCACAGAAGCTTTCAGGCCAGGCTTTGTTCATCTACTGGTTTCTATTGACACTCCCAACACCAGAAGGACATACGTACGTTGCCCATTGCTGAACACCATCACCTTTCCAAGGTGCGCGCTGACAATGGCGATTCAAGTATCTTATACTATGGAGTTATTTCCCTAGTTGGACGATTCCAAATCTAAACTTATATCCTAGCCCCGCATGAACAGAATAGCTATAATAGAATAATAGAGACTTTTTAATAACAATTATAATATTCCTAACCAACGAGCCTGCAAAACAAATGATAAAAAGGCAAAATTCTCGGTAAAACACTGTCAAAACAACAATTCAACAAAAAAGTTATACATACATATAATCACGCTTTTACCCCCAGTTAGGCAGAGGTAGATACAAACCCACATTTCACCAATCAAGTAGTCATCAAAACACAATAGCTGAATCTTAGCAAAAATCAAATTAGGAGATTTTTTATGAATCCAATTTTATTCTACTAAGTCCTTCAATATCACAACACAAGCAGTAACTTGTCAAGATCAGTTCCAAAATTATTCGCAGTACTGTCGATGGTCCCACATTACATTGTTTAGATTTAATGTGCTAACCAGCGATTGACAAACAGACAAGTAAATTGATTCACATCATTGTTCAGGCACGTGCATGCACGGTGAAATCATGCGTCAAATTATGCAACGTACAGTGAAAACAGCACGCATGCATGTTGCATACCAAACATTTTGTAGAGTTAGCTATGTGACAATGCTTCTGGTGTCACACTGGCCGAAACTTGCTTAGATAAAGGGCGTTGCACACAAAGATATTAAGATACCTAGTATACTTAGTATTTCGTAGGATATCCACACCTTTAAGATACGATAATATATTTTCATTGTTACTGTCCGAAATGTTCAAGAACGTGCGAAGTGGAGGAGGAAAAGATGGAGGGTAAACGTCCGACTCCTGATCTGAAAGGATGCAAAGAGGTAACGAAGCTGTGATTTTGATGACGAATATCATCATTCTTTCGAAGGCGTGTAAAGTACGGTAAGGTCTTACCTTAACATGAAAATCCCTCTCGGGGTTGAGGGTTCAACCACGATTAGACAAACCAAGATAAAAAGTAAAAGAACGGATTCAGGACACTATATAAGCTATATTATAAGACAAGATTATAAGCTATGGAATTATATTATATATAGCTATGGAACTTGGACTAACGTTGCGATGATCACTTTAAACAATAAATTAGACTATTGCAGTCCACTGCTGGACATATACCTCTCTTAATCTGCACTATAGCACCAGATCCTCCATCTTCCGTATCTCTGTCACGCTTTTCAGGTCGTCAATCCATCTGGCGGGGGACCATCTTCGTCTTGCGTAATGGCTCGTTAAATTTATATGGCGAACGATAATAAGATGAAAATATTATAATATCTTCATCGTGTGAACCCGCCCAAATATTGAGTAATAACTCGGTCAAATGACCGAAACCTGTTACGAAGGAAAGAGTATCGTACGATACATTCATTCAGTTGTTGCATTATTTATAATTCAGGTCAAGTTGACATGGAGGTTAATATTTTCGAGATATTAAGACGTCGTTAAACTACTTTCTTACGCTCGTATCTATAGACAAGTGAAAGTAATTACTTGAGTAAAAGTAATTACTTAGGTAACGATTTTGATTCTATAGTTTAGAAATTGACCAAAGTAAGAACTGTCAAAGTTCGAATTCTTCACTTAAGTCATAGTCATCATTTCCGTTACTTAAGCATTACTTTGCTAACATTTATCAGTGATTTCGAGGTTAGCCTTTGTGATAAATAACTGTTTTTGCTTACTCGACAATATGGTATCATATTTTTGAATGATGCTAAGGAATAAATCCTTCTCTAATGATAAAAAGGGTTTTTTTCTATCACTTTCAGAACTCATTGCAAATTAGGTATTGTTTTAAACGAAATATTCACACGCGATACTGACGACTGACGACTTATGAATGAAATGTGAATGTTCGAATGGATATTTGGTAATTGTGTAAGTATTCTATGCATTTTTACGTTACTATTTTCTATTGCTGTTTATTATGCAATTACAACAAATACAATCGGCCTAACTGTGACGCACAATCCAAGCAAGTTTACAATGCACCTTCATAAACGGTAACAAAGGCTCAAAGATAATTTTTTTTAAAATTTTATTTATTGTTTTTTTTTTTCCTCTCCTTTTTGGCAAGTAGGTAATAGATATATGCCAATGTCAAGTAATATAGTAGTAGTAATATAAGTAGGTATATATATAAATAAATGTCTTTAGAATTATTAATGGCGAGACGCCAAAGTCAAGTTTTTCAAGTTACGGTCCTCAGTAAAGTTGTGGGGACTTTACTAGAGGCTCCCTAGGGAGGTTTGGAACCAACACGAAAAGTCACAATTCACTGTAATTTGCCACTTTCCGCACTTGTGTGCGTTGTCAAAAATAGGTATTATATCTAAAAATCCACCATTTTTATACATAAAATCTAAAATCACATCAATTTTGGATAGTAAAAAAATACCGCGATGCGCCATTCTTCATGTTGGCGCCAAAACTCCATTTTATTGTTGTTTATTATACAATTACAATACAACAAATAGAACCGGTATAACCTAACTGTAAGTGAATGACGTACAATCCATGCAAGTTTAAAATGCACCTTACTACACGGTAATAAACACTCGATAATACTTTTCAGTTTAATAGGATTATTTTGCTGTCAGTCGTTTAGTTTCACAAAAAACCATCACAAAAACAAAATCACGCAGCTCATCACAAACTTATTGCAATGGATCGAATATTGTATTAAACATGACAGTTTTAAATAAAGTGTTATTAAATTTAAAAATAATAGCGATGCATTATATAAAATTGTTTGTTTTTCATTATTCTATTAAAGAAACAAAACGTTGATAGCAGTATTGCCAGCTGGAAAAGATTCTTACGGCCTGAGTAATACTTATAACTTTACTCAAGTAAGTATTTTGCGTTACGTGTCTATAGAATAACATTTACTTAAGAAATTACTTAAGAACAAGTTATGACTTAGTTGAGAAATTACTTAAGAACAAGTAATGACTTGTTTATAGATACGGGGGTTAATGTAAAAGAATGTTCAAGTACTTTCTGATTGATTCGACGTTTTTCCTTTATGTTCAGCCTCAGCCAACCTCAGATCGAGTCGAGTCGTTTTAGCTATATTTGCTTCGATTTTCAAGAGAAGGCCAAACTCCTAAAACAAATCTGTTCAAAGTAACATTTGGGAGCAGAAATTTCGTGCTTACTATTTTTTATCGAAAAGTAAGTTTAAGTTCACCACTCGATGAGCATTTTAAAGGAAAAACATATTTACTGGTAGATATTACAATTAATATGTAATTTATGCATCTTTTAGACATTTTATTATTTCAATATGCAATCTTTTAATAACACATTGACATAGTTTAGGAGATTATAATGACTTTTTTATACAACTTAGGTGGCAGACAAGCACTCGGCCCACCTGATGGAAAGTGGTTACCGTGACCTATGGACGTGTGCAAGGAGTCACACCCGTGCTACCGACCCTGTAGGAACAGAAAGTTTCTGTGCAGTCAGTGCAAAAGACACAATCAGGACAAGCCTTTAGTCTGGTAAAGGTCGTTTCAGTATCTATTCAGATCATTTTATTCTGATAAAATTATAGCACGTGTATTCCCATTCTTTTTAAGCAGAAATCAGTATTTATTTATTGATCAGCGTATAACAAACCCACGCCTATGGTCTCTCTAAGATTTTTCCGTTCAATAATCTATTTATGTAATTATTTACGATTTAACCCTTGACCTAATAATTCGCACTACGATTTAAATACTTTATTATTTTTAAACCTACATTCGATCAAGATGACAAACTATCGTAGTTTATTAGTTTTATTACTAAGTATTTATGCCTCGAAATATTCATAATAGATATTTAGATTTGACATCGTCATTAGATTATGCATTCTATACAACTAATTTTAACCATCTTTGTAGTTTTAGTTTTTTTTATTTTAATATATAATAAAAGAATTTAAGAATTAAATAATATAAAAGATACGGTAAATAGTTGAATTGAATAATATGTGATATTATATAATTAGAATAAAAATGAATAATCTTCAGATACCACTTAAAATAACAAAACTTAGGAATCTTCAACGCAGTTTCATTATCTTATCTCACGCAAGTTTTAAAACACACCGATATTGATGCATTAGGCCCAGATGCCTTGTGCGTGTGAACGCATGTTGTCGTTGGCACTGCGTTTCATTTCGTGCAAATAGAGTAGCGTATGTATTTTTTGCACGAACTACGCATAATTATTAGCACGAAACAGGCAGAGGTCGAATTTCCAGAGTTTATGTCTAGAGTAATCTTCGGAACCACTGTGTTTATTGGGTAAAATTTTATTACATTATCCCCGATGGACGTAGGTAATATATCATCACGGTAATATATCATCACGGTAATATTCAAGGGAACAGAGTAATATAGACGGTGTTTAAATATTTTATTTTTTATAATTCTTGCAAATAGCTTCCAAAAACTAGAAAATAAATTGTGTTAATTAGCCCTTTAACTTTGATATACCTGGCAATATTTTGATTCAAGCGTTGTCATGTCGGGGGATCGTAACTGGTAAAGCACTGTGTCATATCATATTATCCCTCATAAGGTCCCTACTAAATGAATGTCATTTTGTAATACACATTGCGGCTGACGAACCTGCTGCTGCTAGTATCGAGTATCCGAGTGTCGATACAACGGTGATAACTTTTCTTACCAATATAAAACTTTTTTTTTTCAATCTGTTTTGTACACCGCCCTACAGAATACCGCGGCTATAATAACTCCGTGTTGTGTTCCCAGCGGTGAGTAGGGTAGCCAGAGCTCACTGGAGAATTTGTGCTGTCATTGGGAAGACTAAAGGCTTGTCCTGCTTTGTCTTCTAAACTGACGGCACAGAGACTCTACTTACAGGGTTGGCAGCGCGACTGTGACTCCTCTGGTGTTACAAACGTCCATAGGCCACGGTAACCACTTTCCATCAGGTGGGCCGTGTGCTTGTCTACCAACTAAGTGTTATAAAAAAAAACATTACGTACGTTCAGAGCGCTTTTCATGTCTATATAGCCTGACCGCCAGAGGAATCCCTATTAAATATTAAGTGTTGAGGTTAAATGTTGGTTAACAGAACTAATTGTATATTTTAACAGACCGCAGTTCACTTCTGAATGATAAATCAATGTGACACATGATAACACGCGTAATAATATGTTATTTTACATTTAAATGTATCGTATTCAAGTTGACATTGATTACGATGATGCAATGCCGCCAAAGTTATGACGTCAGATGATGTAGTGTTTGCTATTGTAGGCGCAATTAGTCATTGCAAAGCGGCTTTGGCTCTAATTAGCTGTGGATAATCAGGCTATTTTTACTGACTAGTTCACGGATTAAATTAAATTAACCACAATTGTCTAGGGTTTGATTAAAGATCATCCCGGCATCTGAAGACCCAAGGTGGTGTGCAGTTTTAGTCGGTTCGAGTCCGACATAATCAGCAGGAGCAGCAGGGGGGGTATCCGAGGTTATTTCCGCACGAAAAAAAGGGTTATTTAAAGGTAAAAACAAAAACGTTTTAGAATCTACAAATTTGTTAAAATCTTTATTCAAATGCAGAAAAGATGAAATAAATATAATTTCTTACTGGCCAATTGCTGATAAGTATTTAATTTAGATATCTAGTTTACAAAAAGAACATGCATTTATTTATGGCGCAAATGTAAGCACCAAATGTAAAAATCAAAGATTTATTTATTCTTCAGAATGAGATCATCTTTGAAAAATATTAAAATTTCAAATGACTTCACAACAAAAAGCTAAACTAAATAAGCAAACCATTTTGTTCTACCTACTATTATAATGAATATAATTATATTTGGTTTATGCACAATGGGCAAGCATACTGGTAGATTAAACTGTTGATAATGAAAATAAAAGAAAAAATACGAGAAAATGTGAGCATGAGAACACTGATATTAACAATGAAAATAGATCTGGCAACTGTTAAGGAGGTTTCATGAATACATGAGAATTCACGAGATCATCTTTAAAAAATATTAAAATTTCAATAGACTTCACAACAAATAAATACTAAATAAGCCAGCCATATTTTGTTCTACCTACTATTATAATGAATATAATTACTTTTTTTTTTGTTTCTGCACAATGGGCAAGCATACTGGCAGATTAAACTGTTGATAATAAAAATAAAAGAAAAATAAGAGAAAATGTGAGCATGAGAACACTGATATTAACAATGGAAATAGGTCTGGCAACTGTTGAGGTGGTTTCATGAATACAGACAGTGCAGTCAAGGTAACCATACCAAGTACCGAGATGAAAAAATTTATACTCAAAAGCCCTAGCAACATGGTGTTGCCCTTTTTTGAAGGATAAATTATTTTGTAAACACGGTTGGCATTAAAGAAAGAAAAGAGCCCAGCGCTAGGCTGTGATAGCTTTACACATATGCTGTAAAATGATATGTAGATTAAATTAGTAGCAATAAAGGGAATCAAGAGCCCATCTTTCAGAATCAGAGGTAGCATACTAAAGTTAGACACTAGTAAAAACCAAAAACACATAAAAGGATCTTCAGAGAAGTGTAGACAAACTGGTATCGCTACTAGCAAAATAGACTTCTCGTGCACTTGAAATGAAAACAAAAAGAATGCAAGTGATACAATGATCAAGCTTAAAACAAACTTCTTTTTATTTATTCTAAAAAAGAAATCTATGCAGGCTGGTGCAACAGCCATTGCTGTTGTTATAAGACATGTCTTTGCCATTTCTTCATTGCTGTATACAGTCTTAAGTTTAACAAAAACATTTACAACACACCAAACATTGGACACTTTATCTTCAAAGATTCCTCTGTTTAACGGAAACAATCTATGCACCAAATGAAATGTGTCGTCCCATGATGACATAAAAGGATACCATAAAATGACAAAGCAGGCGATGACTGCCACTGCAAGTTTGTTAAACCTATTAACAATATGTGATAGCTTGCGTCTCATGCCTGATGGGACACCGATAAAACATTTCCTAAACAAATAGACAAAAAATGGCAATGCATGATACAATTCCATCTGCTTATAATTCAAAGCAAGAACAAATAATACTGTAGTCAAAATATCATTTTCAATGGCAATTATGAAGAAGGTAGCCCACAAAAATAAACCTAACGAAACACAGTTGTACTGGAAATGGCCATGATCAATCAAAATTAGGCCAGGATACAATAAAAACAAAGTAGTGGATATGTCTGTCCTTTTAAAAACACATTTCGGTTCTTTTAAGTCTTTTCCTAGTATTCTTTCAGCATCTATACATATGCACAGCACTGCAGTCACATAAAAATAGATATCACTTAAAAATACAGTCCACCTCATAAAAGTTTTATGAGAATCGTTTTCATAACCTCTCGATGCAAAAAGACGCACTGATTCCGGGTCAAGCCAGTCCGCAACCAACCCCATGAGAAAACTATGGTACGCTGTAAGCGGCGGGTAATCCAACCCCCAATATTGAAGGTCATTCTGTGTTGTGTTAAGGTACCATTTTGTAATTGGCGTGTGTACTGTTATTTCTTGCCAGTGTCTCTGTGCTTCGTAATCACCATACATAGGAGGTTTTCTGTATCCAGAATACGGATAAGCCGCCACGCACCACCTTACGAGCAAAGCGAATAATAGACCGGGAAGCAACGCCTCTTTGGTCACGTTAAATTTATCTGGATCCGATTTCTTCGTCATTTCTTTAATTTACGAAGATAGAAACTCTAATCAAACACTATTTTCATTCATAAAATAAATTAAAATTTTACAACGCGGCACTGGTTGTACGATATAATTTTGACAGATTACTTACGACGTGAACGGCGTCCAATTCCTTGGTCAGCTTCTCCCTCAAATATCCTTCTGTATACACCATATTTTTTGACAATAATCCATTTATTTTAAACAAATACCATACACAGTTCACAAAAATGACATACACTTTTGAATGGAATTTACTACCAATGTAAACTGGTTTGATTCACACAAGTAATGAATTTTTTCGAAAGTGACAAAACGAGAAAGCGGCTCTCGAAAGTGAAATTGCGGTCGACGAACTGACGAATTTCACACCGGACGAGTTTTGAAGTGCAGGCCTACAAAATTAGATCACACTATTCAACGGTTAAAGTTCACAGGCTGCAATGCTATTAAAATTAGCAGCTTATACATGACCTTGACACTACAAAATTATTATAGTGCATTCTGTCTGTTCATTGGATTTGGAGTTTTCTTAGAACGTAGCAGGATCACAAAGTACTTTATATAATATGAGAAAGCAGGATCATGGTTCCACTGGCATTCAATATTTATTTGCAATTACTTTTATTCTATATTAAAAATAAAATGATTATGTACAGCGAATTAGATTTGTAGATATTTATTTTATTTTATTAGGTCATTAAACAACTTATAACTAAGAATAATTAAAATTATTTTATTTAAGTTGGTAAATTTATTATTGGGTATCTACAAGCTGCAAGTACAATAAAATTTCATTTAGATAACTACTATAATTATATTACTTAAATTATGTACCTAAATCTCCCAAATTTAATTAAAATTTTATTTAGATGCATATATAAATTCTATAATATATTTAAGCGACCTCTACACATTGGATTTGGTAGGGCAGACCTTCTTTTCGTGCGAAAATAATAGGTGCAATATGTAGGCGGATATCCTCACAAGGTATACCTAGCTTAGTAATCTGTGATTATCCCAGCTTTAAAAGTAAGATAGTCCTGAAATTGACTGATGCATGACCAGTGTAGACATTGGGCCAAAGTGTTTCGAGTCGAGTTATCGAATTGCAAAGTAGCGAAGTTGTTTAGCCTTGGGCTTTAGCGGCCATTACAGGCAGACCATTCAAAATTTCAAATACGGTTAACTCTTCGTGCACATAACAAAGGATCTTTGCACTTCTTGCTGCCAATGACATAAAACTTTCTGCAGACAATATTCACAAACCGGCGTTTTCTATTTAGTCGGTGATCCATTCATAAGGCATTCAGCCGTGATATAGTAAATTATAAAAGCGCCTAAGGGTTTATTTTTGTATTTTCTTTTTACATGAAGGACACCATAGACTATTCGATAACCAAAGATTGTTTTGGATTCTCTGTGGTACCTAATAAATGCCGGTAAATTCAAGATAATATTCCGATTTTTGTTGAATATTTTTAAAGTTTTATTTTATTCTCTTTTACGCTATGAAAATGGATGGAGAAACTCCTACGTTGAAAAGAAATCTTACAGAGTGGAGATTCAGTCAATATCCAAAATACATTTTGTTACCCATAGACGAAAATCATGATCAAATTCGGTCAAATATTAAGAATGTCGTTTTCTCTGAGGTATATATTATTATTTCCGAAATGAGTCTATATTTTGTAAAAAATGCTGTGTATGCAGTGGAAACGTTAGATATCTTTAAGATTTTATATAAATTTCAGCTCAAACGAAAATTGTGATAACTAACGTGTAAAATGGGGATCAATGGGTGAAGGGAGACGAAAATACTCGCTTGTTTTTTATGATAATAATTTTCTTTACAATCACCTGCTAATCAATACATCTGCTGGATGATGGACAAGGCTCTGGCGTCAGCCCTTCTTTTGGAGTTGGGAGGTTATACGGCAGTCACTCCTATAAATTTCCGATCCGACTGTCAAAGCCAGGGATATATAACCAGTAACAATGCTAATATGAGAACGGTGATGATAGAGGAATAAATATTAATTATGATACCTGTAGTCATGAAATAACAAATACCCATGATGTATTTAGGTATTGTATGACTGCGAGTGCTGTACTGCACCAATGATACTCGCGGCGTGGCTAGTGTCGTGTTAAAGATGGTGGGGGAATGGGAACTACAACTTATGCGACCAAGCGCAAGGGCACGCCGTAGTAGCGGCGCTAAGACCCATCATGGGGAAGTGGCTAGAGAGGCCACACGGCAGCCTCTTGTACCGTCTGCGCAGATGAGCACCGAGCACGGGTGCTTCGGGCATTATCTGCGTCGGATGGAAGAAGAGCGAACATCCGAGTGCCATCACTGCGACGTGAGCGAGGACTCGGGGCTGCACACGCTCACCGAGTGTTCGGGGTGGGAGACGCCGTGACGGGAGCTGGTGGCGGCCCTGGGGGTGAGAGTTCTCACGCTCGCCACCTTGCTCGCGGCGATAGTTTGCGGCACGGATGCGTGGGTGGCTGGCGCTTCCTTCTGCAAGCAAGTTATTCTCGTGAAGGAGGAGGCGGGGCGGGAGCGGGAGCGGGAGCGGGAGCGGGAGCGAAGAAGGATCCCAAGCCAAGCTGCCCGCGTACTGAGGCAAATCGAGCGTCGGAGATTGTTGAATGACCTCCGCCCCCATGAGCGCAGGCCTGAGGGTGACAAGAGGAGCCGGAAGCAGGCCGCGGTGGCGGTGCGCCTTACGCACCTCCCCGTTTTTGGGGACGAGTTAGGGACTCTGTGGTCCCCACCCGAGGAGAGTGCCAGATCGAGAGAGATGACCCTGAGTCGGCCGGGGTGCGAGGGATATGCCGGTTAACCTCACCTTCGGCAACCAAAAACGACCCACAGGCGTCGTGCGTTTTAGTAGGTTCGAGTCCGACTTAACCTCTCCCATCGGCTCCGGTGGTGGGGTATCCGTGGGAATTTTTCGCACGTAAAATAAAAATGGGTCGTGGTTAAGAAAGATCATGAAACAAGATGGAGCGAGGCTCCCCCTTTTATTAATTTTTGTTTTTATTGTATAGCATAGTTTTCTATATATTTTATAAGAAATTGCATTTATTTTTAATAAATATAAATAAATAATAGCATAATTTATAATATGTCCTTAACTGTGAATATCTTGGGACGATCACTTTACAAGTGTATATTTTCTCTCGCCTCCACCATCTGCACCACCCAACAAAACTAATAATGGCAAATAATAATTGCATTGAATAAGAAAAAAATCATGACCTAAGTATCATAACATTTTACTTTCAACTGTAATTCAAAAACAATCTTGATGAGTAATAAAATAAATATTGAAAATAAATTGCGAGTATTTTTAACTAGGTAACTCCTAGACCTTTGGAGCGCAACATTAGACTAGTATGCGCTTCAGAAGACGCTTTAGTCAGCATTCTGGATATGGACCCAGAGATTATTAATCGAGAGGAATTTGTTGAGTTCATTGCTGGTCAAAAATTGCCGTATGGAGCTCTCCCAGTAGCACACAGGTACGCATAGTCCTTTGATACTACAGAGATATGTATTCTTTCTATATCAAGGTTATTGGGTAATGGGTCTACGGGGCCCTACCAAGGTATATCGGGCCCAAGCCAGTTGCTCCCCTAAAATAAGCCATATTGTAGAAGGGGGAGAGGGAGACCGGACCTCTGGCTCCAATACGCAGGCTCAAGATGCATCTTATTTCACTGTTTAGATAACAATAAATAATACCTCCCAACCCTACCTTTATAGTTAGTTCGTTATTTGACAATAGCACGTTATGATGTCATGTATTATTATAATGGACTGCTGAGATGAAGTCTTGGGTTCGATCCCAGGTTTTACCAAGGCACACACCAATGACTTTTCGATGGTTTTCGAAGTTATTTGTGTATTTATCGCAGGTTTATAAGTGCCCGGTTAATGGCAATAGGCTCGCCACCTATTACATTGGGACCTAAACATAAACTGGCGAAATGTGGGTGCTAGCACCTCTGCCTACCCCTTCGGGGATATAGGCGTGAGTTTATGTTATGTTTTTATTATTATAGAATTTAACAGTTTGAAGTTTAGTGATTGACTGATTTGATTTTACCGTTACAGATATGGTGGGCATCAATATGGACTCTGGGTAGGACAACTGGGGGATGGCCGAGCTCATATT
Source organism: Eilema griseolum (assembly GCA_963662185.1). Lineage (NCBI taxonomy): Eukaryota > Metazoa > Arthropoda > Insecta > Lepidoptera > Erebidae > Eilema > Eilema griseolum. Next base: position 12,027,187 of record OY759249.1, on the reverse strand, counting down.
CTGGGCGAATATGTCAATAGGTATGTCTTGTTAACTAACAAACTAATATTTCAGTCAACCTTGGGATCTAGACAGACGGGCTCATTTCAACTGCACATAACCTAACCAACCGTGCAGTCAGCTGTCGGTGCTATGGAAATAGAGAAATACATAGAGCACCTAGCTTGCAGTTAACCTGCAGTCGTTGGAACTGCACTTCAACCATTCACCGACTGAATCCAGGATGCACTATTGGTTTTCGGTTTTTTTGTACTCATTATTTTGAAATGTAGCCCTATCTGTGTAAATTCTCACTGACATCAGTAGATTTGTTTCAAAGGCGCGGGGATAGATGGCAGATCCAACTAAAGGGATCAGGGCAAACGCCTTACGCACGAATACATGATGGTCGAGCCGTTCTTCGAGGTGCGATCAGGGAAATGATCGCCTCTGAAGCTTGCCACTTCTTAGGAATACCAACTACGCGGGCTGCAGGTCTCGTTGGTAAGAAACCACAGAACTTACTATTATTGGAACGTTTCTATGTTTAAATGTTTGATGAATGATTTTCTAAGATACTCCCTGCTGCGGTTTTCCCAAGCGCCTACAATATGGGGTTCTTCAAGAGGGGCCTCAGAAGGTTTCTTCATGGTCGGCAGCGCGAGTGTGACACCACTGGTGTTGCATACGTCCATAGGCCACGGTAACCGCTTCCCAGCAGGTGGGCCGCGTGCTTGTCTGTCAACTAAGTGGTATAAAAAAATAAAAAAAAATACTGAAGGGAATCCTTGCATTAATCATTTTCTCTCTTTTTTTTTATAAAAGACACGCCCACTTGACTTCACCTCGCCTGATGGTAAGCTAAAGGCAAAGTTTCTGGAAAGAGGGTCACCATTACAGATACTAAGTGTTACAATGGTGGCACTCAGCTTGGCGGCCTCATCAGATGCTTTTTCATGCCCCGCTTAAAGGCCCCGGGACTGTAGGAAGAAGGAAACACGTGTGCTGGTAATGAATTCTAGGTCTTGGTGGTTTTATGTCTTTTATGAGTAGATTCTCCCGCTACACCATCCAATAGTGATTTGTAACATGTTATTTTAATTTAAATGTTTGGTACGTACACCAAGCTAGTAGGTCAAGCTTGTAGTTCTTGCTTTGGTTGAAATAGCAAAAGACTTGAGTTTTTGCGGCCACAATTTTCTCACTGCTCAAAATTCTGACCTATATGACTATAACCATTGCAAAGGCTCCCGCTAGCAAGAAGTGCCACTCTAATACTTATAATACCGGTTGGGTAATTTTTTTAAAAAGCTAAACTGAAATTGCTAATATTCCCTCTAACTCCTCCAACTAAATTAAATTGCTTGAACTAGGAGTGGGTTCACGTCAGTCGCCAGGATTCGAATTCGATTCGGGATCTCTCGATTGTAAGGCCGACTCCTTAAACACTAAGCTAAGAACCCGTGTAGTTGTTTATAGATATCTATTACTGTACCTTACAGTACCCGACTTTTGATTTAGCACATCTGGAAGAAGAGTGAGTGCGCGCCTAAGAACGACTACTCGATTTTTTATGGCGTTCTCTCTATCACCCAACGCATGACTAGTATTTTATTTCTTTTTAGCGTACCAAAGCTTTCAATCCAATAAAGCCTATCACAATCCACTACTGGAAATAGGCCTCTCCCAATGTTGGAAAGCTTTGGCCAACTGTTTCTATGCTGGGCAGACGGGTTGGTATAGAGTTTTATTTCGAGTTTTCCTTCTCTTGCTGTGATATGGTCTGTGTATTTTTCCGTTAGTCGCGTCGACACCCTTTGACAGCCTTGGTTTTGCACACGTCCATAGGCCACGGTAACCACTTTCCAACAGGTGGGTCTGTGCTTCTCTGCCACTTAAGTGGTATTAAAAACCCTTCGTATGAGATGGGGTAGTGATACTTTTATTTTTTCTCCGTCACCATGCGGATAAAAATGCCATAAGTTTTAATATTTTTTTTAATACTAACTGTTTAACTGATTACTTCGGTACCTACTATTTATATTATATTTATTCCATTTTTACAGAAGTTTTTATGTTAGTAATAATTTTGTGTGATGAATCTCCTGTTTCTGGGTTGTTATAAAAAAATCATTGAGCTGTTTTTGGGCTTAAACTACACTCTCAAGAATACCTGAATATCCAACTTCTTGATGAATATAAAAAATAATCATATAGCCTTATAAATCTTATAATATAACCTAGGTATATCTATCGTGTCGAAGCGAGCGCTGTCTACGGGCTCTGTATATTACCTAGACATTATAAAATTCGGAATTATGAAAATCGGTACACTGAAATCCGGATTTAAATATTTCGGAATTATTGGGTACTCATTGAGATCTCTCAGTTCGATATATGATACAAAGAATGTTCCACGATACTACAACAAGTCGATCTTAACATTCTTAGCCGGATTCGTAATCTTCTTTGCATGCAACCGCGATTGTAGCTTGGATGGAGAAGAAGGAGATTCATATAATTAAATTAGTGTATCTTTAGTGAGCGACGAAGCCGTAGTACGAGACGTTTACTACAATGGATGTCCACGCAGAGAGCACGCAGCAGTCGTTCTCCGTTTGGCACCTAATTGGTTCCGCTTTGGATCTTTGGAAATACTTTCTAGAAGCGGAGAAATAGCTGTGTTAAGACAGCTGTCGGATTTTATTATAAAGGTAGTTACAGCTCTGACGTACTATCCATTTTATGTACATTTATATAAGATTTTTTTTTTTAACTTTTTATCGTTTCCAGGAATACTTCCCAGATATACAACTGACTGATGAGAATCGTTTTATTAGAATGTTCTCAGAAATTGCGCATAAAACATTGGATCTCGTTGCTAAATGGCAAGGTTAGGTATATCATAGCGTTCTAACTGGAAATGAATAATATTGTGTCCAAAAATTTTGCCATAAGTAATTCTTCAATTCAATTTACCTTCAAATTGTTCACAACAAATTCGGTCAGAAATCATATTAGAATCGTCAATCATAGATACTGGTATATATTCTAATATTATGTGTATTTTATTTTAATCTAGGTCTCGGTTTCACCCATGGTTTGTTGAATACTGACAACATGAGTCTCCTAGGCCTCACTATGGACTACGGTCCTTACGGGTTCGTCGACTCCTATGATGGAGGTTTCGTCGCCAATTGTTCTGACGGAGAAGGACGTTATGCACTAGCGAAGCAACCGGATGTGAGATTTTGACATTGATCCGTTCCGCTAGATAATTCGCCTAATATATGTAATGATAATTTTATAATGAAATGGTCCTTGAAAGTCTGAACTGTTAATTTAGGTCGTGGTGTGGAATATTGGACAACTAGCGAATGCTTTTAAGCCTCTTCTAACTTCATCCCAGCAAGTGCACATGTCACATATTCTTAAAACTTTGGACACGTACTGCAAGAACAAAACTCTGTTAGTACAAAATGCATATCTTAGAATAACTCTTCCGTTAGCGAAATTCTAAACTGTTCTTTTTATGTGTTCCTTTGATTTTCTACAGAGAAACGTTCCTGTTAAAAATAGGCTTAAAGGAAGAGCGTTGGGGTGATGAACAACTTGTGGAGAAGCTGCTAGATATGATGCAACAAACTGGTGCCGACTTCACTGCCACATTTAGACAACTTGCTGAAGTATGATTATAAATTCAATTTTACACCATTATGTATGGCACTCTAAAAACTTATCTTTTTAATTTCTTTGACCAAAACAGTTGATTGGTCAAAGAGACTTTCCAAACGATAAGATGATTTTTAATCGAAAAGTTTGTTCTCGGTTGGATCGGAGACCTGCAGTTCCGAGTCTAGGGTCTGCTTACTTCACCTCCTTTTTTGGGTTTAGTCTCCTATACCTAGGCGAGGCTCTGGAATCCTGCAGATTGATAACAATCAGCAGGTATACAGGCCTCTTTTATAGGTGTTTAACTTGGGTCCAAGGATCTTGATGATTGGCGCCCTTGCAAGTACCTACCTAATTTAATGTTTTGCAATGTTTGCCTTTTGTAGTTGGAACCCTGTGAAATGGTGAGTGAGATCAAACTGGACGAAAAATGGTCCTTGAAGCGCCTGTCTTCTCATGCATCATGGGGCTGCTGGCTTGACCAATATCGAGAAAGACTTGATAAGGAAGCGGGTAAGAAGAAAATATAAGTGCCTAATTTTGCTTTTCATGTGCTTCTGGAGCATTTCTTAGTTGTCAATTTTATAATTAGGTGTGCTACCCGTGAATAGTCGTGATTGTGGCGCTGTTTCTGTGGATGCCAGTTCATCAGGACTATTTGAAGACGAAAGGCGTAGGCGCATGCTTGGCGTTAATCCTGTTTATATACCCAGAAATTGGATCCTGCACGAAGCGATCGTTGACGCGGAGCAAGATGACTTCAAAAAGGTATTTATAATACCTCTGGACAGTTTTGGATTTTATTCTGACAGAGTAAAATCCAAAACTGTCCAGAGGTATTATCTCGGTTCACACATATGCGCATGATTCTGCAGATTTCAAACACAAGTAATTATCGCGGTTACATAATAAGGTAATCTTTGGCGTCGCGTTCTGTGGCCGTAATTATTCACAATACCTAATACTATATTTTATGATACATTTTGGATTTCAAATAATTGAGAAATTCAAATAATTTATTTTTATAGGTCCGTTTTTTGCTGGAAGTACTAAGAAAGCCATTTGAGGTGCAGCCTGAAGCTGAAAAACGCGGTTTTTCAGCACAACCACCGCAGTGGGCGTATGCTCTAAAGATTAGTTGTTCTAGTTAAATTAATTGTTTTAAAATAAATATTTATTAATTTTAATTCTTTTTTCTTATTTTAACTATCCGTTACCACTTAAGGTGAAACTGCATTAAAGCGACACTGCAGCGCATAGGCGCGGCGCGTCAAAAAATATTCTAGCCCTTGTTTTTTTATAAAGCAAAATGCACTAACAGCGTAGCTGCAGTACCACTGACTTCCAATGCTGCTAGTGCGACATAGCTCGCGGTGGCCGACAGAGCTATTGCTTGACAAAAGGTTGTGTGTGGTTTTTTAGTTCTATATGAGGTTTTATAACTTGCAACAATTCATTAAACTTCTCTTTTGTTATCCTGCAGTACTTAAGTATAAAATCGTTCAGGGTCTCATTGAATAAGTCTTGGATAAAGAGTGTGATATTCTCCTTCTTTATATCAAGAATTTGAAATATGATGCACCCATGTCAACCGTTATTTGTGTTTCTAGTTTTTCACTTTATCGCTTATTTCGTTCATCATGTAGGTAAGTACTTAGGTCAGGTAATCAAGTACAATTTTAAAATTTTTGCCCCTCACAGCATAGTACGGTTTGGTAACGCCGCGCTTCTCCGCTGATGCGGTGCGTCTTTCAGCTGCAGTGTCGCTACAGTGTGGTTTCACCTTTAAGGGTCATGTCCAGGGACCTATGTAGAGATAAACAGCTGATAAAACCACGTCACTAATTATAAAAAGTTTCTGACTTATTTGCTCGGGTCGGGACAAAGTGCTCTGTGGAGTGGGTTGCGCCAAGCGTTCTCTACAGGCTTATCCTTACCACATGCCTTGTGTTTTAGACAAAAAAAAAATGTTTCTCTTCATTTTAAACAAGTTTTAAACGTATACATCGTTTCAGAACGCAAAAACTCACTCAAAACAAACGTCACAGACATTGTGACAGCCCCAAAATACCTGTGACAGCCAGCTGTAGGCAGTCAAAAATAATTATTATAAAATAGTCTTTATCTTTTTGGTTCAAAGTCTATTTTCATTAATCAGTGATGTAGATTCAATTTAAAAGTGTATAAAAACAACAATGATTTTGCTGTATTAAATTATCTTCTTTGTGTAAACCATAAACTCTTCTTAGTCTTCTGATGAAGCGTGCTTTTTGCATGGTAGCTGTTCTTATGAATGAGCAAAGACATATAGTGAGTAAAATGAAGCCTGTTACAAATTTTAAAGAATGGAAGTTCCATGATCCTCCTAACTACGCTGCTTTGCCTATCGATGAAAATCCAGAGTATAATATGCCGGTTGCTGTTAAGGATGCTGTATTTTCGAAGGTAAGTCGTAAGTTTTTTTTTTAATTTGCAATAACTATAGGCTTAGCACTTCATTATAAGCAGAGCCTCTAGAGTCTCGGACGCGGCCGCGACTATCGCTAAGAAGGTGTTGATGATGATCATTAAAACTTCAAATGACATGAAAATGCAGTTTTATGTTGTACTTCTGCCTATGTTTTACATACCATACTAGTTTACACTTTTTTGTTAGTAGATAGTGATCATTACATGCATTTTACAATAACCATAGTTATAGTGGGGTTGTGCCCCGTGGTTTATATAGCAATATGGGCCACCCCATCTCCTCCTCTGCGGTGTTGTACAATGCGACTAAAGGATAGGGCTGTTTAACATCAGACAGATATAAACAGCCCAGGCTCAACCACAGATGCATGGCTCGAGTCAACAATAGTGCCTGTAATGCAATAGGCTCACCCCCTATTATGTGGGACCAAATGCAATGATTAGTGAAATGTGGGTGTTAATTCACTTCTGCCTAACCCTCCAGGCTGGCTACTCTAGCCAGTACTCCACACGCACAATGGCCCAAAAGGGAGGCTAAGTGCGGACAAGGGAGTCCCCCTTCCATTCCATTCCATTCCAACCCTCCAGGGATACAGACGTGGTTAAATGTATGTATGTGTATGTAATAAAAAAACTATGACCATGATCGCTAATATAACTGGTTATTATGTGGTTATAATAATATTATAGTTACTGATTGACAGTTTTTTATACCCTATATGCTATGCAAATAATTAAAAAAAAAATTAAAAAAACTCATTTTCAATGAGCAAAGACAATATTATGGCAATAAGTAAATTACAGGTACCAACTGAGCCTCTCACTGGAAAAGTCCACCTTGTATGTGCATCAGATGAAGCTCTCATAGAACTACTGGACTTGGATCCTTCTGTAGCTGAAACTGAGGAGTTTATAAACTTTGTTGCTGGCCGTTATTTGCCCCAAGGAGGATTAAGTGTTTCTCATAGGTTAGTAATATCTATTAATTCTAGAACTAAGTGTAACAGTACTAGTAATTATGCTAATTTGAGAGTGATTATTTAAACTACCTTAAAACTTGGAATGCTATTGAAAATTACAGATAAAATTTTATTGTTACAGCTTTGTATCATATTCCCATATTTTTAGTAAACAGTTAATCATTGATCCTGTGGTCTCAATGGTATCATTTTAATCAAAATAATACCACCCAAACTGACTTCTAATTTATATTTTATATTTGGCAATACCAACAGCAGTATACTGACTAAGGTCATGTTTGCAGTTATTTTAATCATAGCACACAGTTAATAAAACCTTCTTTGTATTTGCTCCGAGGTCATAGATAAGGTTTCTTTACAGAGCATATCCAGATGATCACAGGTTACAGAGAAATTTGGATTTATTATTCTCCTTAATAGCATTGTAAAAAAGTTTGTGTAATTTATAGATATGGTGGATATCAATTTGGCTTTTGGGCTGATCAACTTGGTGATGGCAGAGCTCACATTCTTGGTGAATATATCAACAGGTATTTATATTATTAGGAATGGTTTATTTTGTTTGTATTTGCCATTTCTTGATAAGGAAAGTTACTTCATTAGCTCACCCTACATATCTTTGACATCCAAGTATCAATCCAATCTTAGCATCCATGGCTGGTATTGTGGAGCCTGAGGCCCACACTTTACACTCCTTAGTTCCATGATATGTTTACACTGCCGGCACAGAAATTCTTGTGCTTACAGGATTGGCAGTGCGAGTGTGACTCCCTTGGTGTTGCACACGTTCATAGGCCACGGTAACCACTTTCCATCAGGTGTGCCGTGTGATTGTCTGCCAACCAAGTGGTATATAAAAAAAAATTACTGCCAATCTCGAGAGTATAACCTTAGTAGCTTGCAGGTTGATGAACGACCTCCAAGCTACTAGCCTCCGCCCCCCATGAGCGCAGGCCTGAGGGTGACTGGTGGAGCCGCAGAAGCAGGGTGACAGCCTCGCGCGCCTCCCCGTTTCCGGGGACGAGTTGGGGTCTCTGTAGTTCCCACACCCGAGGAGAAGGCCAGATCGTAAGAGAAGGCCAGATCGTAAGAGAAGGCCCTGGGTTGGCCGGGGTGCGAGGGATATGCCTGTCAACCTCAACTTCGGCAACCAAAAACGACCCACAGGCGGCGTGCGTTTTGGTCGGTTCGAGTCCGACATAACCTCTTCTACCGGCTCCGGTGGGGGGGGGGGGGGGGGGGAGCATCCGTGAGGATCTGTGGTTATCCTTGGAAAAAAGTAGCTTGCAGGTGAGATTGGCTTATGTCCCGAATATCTTGGTGGGCTTCATATACCCCCCGACAAATACTGAGATTTCCTACTAAATAACACGGTTAGTAACGCCTAAATTATAACTATATGGTATTTACGTATGAGTGTATTTACACACCAGTCTACCTGTGAGCCAATATATATTTGCATAAAAAAATATTGACGCACGACAAGCGTGTATGGTAAGTACATGTTATTAATGATGTTTGTAAAACTTAAATACGTCATTACCAGCTGGTCATGGATATTATCAGAATTCTACACAGCCTTTTGTGTATTTGACGGTACAATCTTTTCTAATTTTATAATAAAGGCTCCATATTAGGATTTGTTTCTTTTGTTGATGTCAATCAACCAATCAGTTAGCCTATCGCAATCCAGCATGTGGTTTCCGGCAAAGTAGAATTTGAGCCACCCCATCTCTTCCCATTCGGTGTTGTACGAGGCGACTACGGGATAGGGCTGTTTAACATCAGACAGATATATACAGACCAGACTCAGCCCCAGATGCATGGCACGAGTCAACAATGGTGCCCGGAATACGGCAATAGGCTCATTCCCTATTACGTGGGACCGAATACAATTAATAGTGAAATGTGGGTGTTAATTCAATCAAAGAATCAAAGAATCAATTTCATTTATTCAGTTTAGGCACACAAAGAGCACATATGAACGTCAAAATTTTACAATTATGTATATCAAGAAATAATATAAAAATATTAAATAATGGCAATAGGCTCGCCACCTATTACATTGGGACTGGCGAAATGTGGGTGCTAGCACCTCTGCCTACCCCTTCGGGGATATAGGCGTGAGTTTATGTTATGAGAGAGATCATGTTATGTTATCAATAAAAAAAACTATTAAAAGAAGGCAAAAATGGCTCAGCAAAGGTATAAAGATGTGTTCAAAAAGGAAATGTCATTTATTGTGGCAGTATAGAAAAAGCAGAAATAAATCTGATAAATTAAAATTTAAAACATACTCAGCTAAACTAAATAAAATAATTTCACTAACCAAAAAATCACAAAATAATTACTACATTAATAACAGTAAGAATAAACCCAAAGCTGTTTGGAATGTAATTAATAATATAAAAGCAGAAATTCCCAAGAACCCTATCACACGGCTAAATATAGATGGCAATATAGTAATTGATCCATTAGATATAGCCAAAAATTTTAATACATTCTTCATTAATCAAATCAAATCGTTGACAAATGCTAATAATCCGCCACTAAATAATAATTTTAAATTAAGCAACAATTTGACATTAAATAGCAATTTGACATTAAACAACAATCTGACATTAAACAACAACTCGACATCAAATAATAACCAGATATTTAAACACAATTTAACCTATAACAAAACTTTGACATTCTGTAATAACCATAACTCAATTTTTATCAATCCTACGACACCATATGATATTGACCGATTAATTAATACACTCAAAAACACCACGAGTACCGGTTACGACGGCATTAAAACTAAAGTAGTAAAGCTTGTCAGCAAAACTATATCACCAGTATTATCTCATATTATCAATTTATGCATAATGCAAGGTGTGTTCCCTTCAAAATTAAAAATAACTATTGTTAAACCACTTTTTAAAAAACTAGATCGTGAAATTATGGCATGCTACAGACCAATAGCTCTAATACCAGTGATGTCTAAGATATTGGAAAAGATTTTATACGAGGCACTATACAAATATTTAGAAAAATATAACGTAATTACAAATGCACAAACGGGTTTCAGGAAAGAAATGACAATAAATAAAGCTATTTATAAACTCATCAGTGATGTTATGGTCAATATAGATAATAACACACCAGTTTGTGCTCTTTTTATGGACCTAAGCAAAGCTTTTGATTGTGTAGACTACAAAATACTCAAAAATAAGTTATACAAATGCGGTATCAGAGGCAATGTACTAGACATTGTTATGTCATTTTTATGCAGTAGAAAACAAGCGACATCGATTAGTAGAATTTGTGACATAAAAAGAAAAGAAATTATCTATACCTCTGACTATGAACAGGTAGAATATGGAGTTCCTCAAGGCAGTGTGCTGGGTCCCTTGTTATTTTTGGTGTACATTAACGATTTCCCCAAAGCAGTTACTGTACCAATGATCTTGTTTGCAGACGACAGTACTTTGATATTTTCAAATAAAAATCATACGATTCTCAGAGACACTCTAAATGATACTCTTTCTGACGTAATTGACTGGCTGAAATCAAATAATCTTGCAGTTAACTTGACCAAGACTAATATAATGGTATTTCGAAATAGAGTTCGACCGCCAATTGACGTTACGACTGCCTATGCAGGTACAATAATAAACGAGGTTGACACTACAAAGTTTTTAGGTCTAACGGTTGACTGTAATCTAAACTGGAAATTTCATATTGAAAATGTATGCACTAAACTGTATCAAATATCATATGCTCTGTACATGCTAACGAAAACCGTGGACATATCCACTGTAGTGACCGCATACCATGCCTATGCAGAATCAGTGATTCGCTATGGCATAATATTTTGGGGCAACTCCACTAATTGGGACATGGCCTTCAAAGCCCAAAAAAGATGCATCAGATCCATATGTCGAATCTCGAAAACAGATAGTTGCAAACCACATTTTGTTAATTTAAAGTTATTAACTTTTCCTAGTTTATATATTATGGAGGTAGCCCTATTTGTCAAAAGAAACATGCAGCTATTTGAACACCTTTGTGGCCCTAGGCATCAACATAAAATAAAAACCATTCCAAATAAAACTGCTTTGGTAAGCAAAAGTATATTATGTATGACATCAAGGGTTTTCAACAAACTGCCGACTGATTTATGCGCCGCAACTAATATCCATGAATTTAAACACAAGTTGAAAAATGTTTTGATACAAAAAGCATATTATAGTGTACAAGAATATCTAGATGACAAATGTGTGTCTCTGTGATTCCTGGGATTCCTACCTATTTTGACATTATATTAATATGAAATTTGAAGTCAATTTTTGAAGTAAATAGTCGATAAGATTGATTATTACAATATTTGCATGCCTTGGGGCGGAATATGGCTGATGAAATTATTATTTTTCTGTGAACATCTATTGTAATACCCATTTTCGCAAATAAATACATTTGATTTGATTTGATTTGATTTGATGCTATTTGATCCCGCCTAATTCTAAAAGAAAAACCTGCGCCACAGCGTCATCTATCAATCAGTAGGTGTATCATTTTGCACGTAACCTAGATCATCTGGAGCCCAAGGTAACCACCTTGGGCTCCAGATGATCTAGGTAAGGCCATGACACATCATGACCTCACTTATATTTTATTATGTTAAAGCAAATAATATGTGATACAGTAAAGGGGAATCCTGGCAGCCACAGCTCAAGGGGTCTGGTGAGACTCCATACTCCCGTTTCGGTGACGGTCGCGCTGTACTGCGCTCGTCTATCAGAGAGATGATTGCTTCAGAAGCTTGCTACTATCTCGGTATACCGACTACAAGGGCTGCTGCTTTGGTAGGTAAGGTGAATTTTATAATTAGTAATTTGATTTTCGCGTTTCTCAAATGGTGGGTCACGACCCCACATGTGGCCAAGAAAATAAAATCCTGAGTGGTAGTCTTATTTCATGGTTTACAATCAAGCCTTTCAATGAAAGAAATTAAGCAATTTATTAGTATGTAAAATTTTCCTATGTATGTGACGGCCTCAGTGCAAATATTTGTATGCATGAATTTGTATTGGTCTGTCTGGGTGTTTCTATGCATGATACGTATGTATTTAAAAAAAAGTAAGTATGTTTATTCACATTCTAGATTCCATAACACAAGCTAGTTAGCTATGCTTACCATGGGTCTCTAGATAGCGTTGCAGAATATTTATTATTATTCCCTTTATTTATTAAGTTCCATACAAATTACATTTTCAAATACATTCTCATAAAAAATCAAATAACTATATTTAAAAATACAAAAAGCAGTGCCCCCCTGGCCTCGGGTACAGGGGCCAAGCTACCGGTGGTTAGGGCTCCAGGGAGAGGAACTTCCTCACTATGCGTGCCGTGCCTAGCAGTGCTGCCTTCTGCATCAAGCCCTTGAGCCAGCTGTCCAACGAGAGCCTCATAAGATGTTGATCGAGGCTCTTGGCTGTAAGTCCGTGGACTGAAACGACTATCGGTACAATAATAGCTAAGTCTACATCCCACATGTCAACATGGGCTAAGTCCTGATATTTAAGTGGTTTTTCTTTTTCTGCCATGGTTTTACCATAGCATACACCAATGACTTTTTGATGCTTTTCGAACTTATGTGTGTATTTATCACAGGTTTATAAGTGCCTGGTTAATGGCAATAGGTTCGCCACCTATTACATGGGGCCTAAACATAAACTGGCGAAATGTGGGTGCTAGCACCTCTGCCTACCCCTTCAGGGATATAGGCGTGAGTTTATGTTATGTTAAGTTCTTTTTCTGCCTTCACGAGATTCTCGTCATGAGGAATGGTAATATCAACTATTACTGCACGGCGCGGCGCTCTAATCGATTTATTATCACTATATCAGGCTTATTGGCTACAATAGTCCTATCAGTGATAATAGATCGATTATTATTATTATTATTTTAAATCGGAATAAGGCAACATCCGGGACTTCAACCCGCGACCAATCCCTTTCTAGGGGAAATTTGATTTGAGCTACCTGGACTCGTCTTAGATAACCGAAAATCTCCTATACATACTTCTTAGGGCGACACTGAAACCTTCTACAGATAATTCTTATAAACTAAATAACGAAAAGACGCTGTCTCAAAGAAACATTAAAATGACTGGCTCAGTGCATAGCAAAGTTTGGGAAACGCTGCTTATATACCTACTATGGTATATAAGCTCTGCTCTGATTTGTATTCTTAAATACTCCAGTTTATCCCTGCAAGGGTAAGCAGACGTGTTTTAACATGATATTCAAAGAAGTGAGATCGATACATTGATTTACTATTTCAGTGAGCGACGATCACAAAGTCAAGAGAGATAAAACCTACAGTGGGCATTTTAGACTGGAGAAGACAGCGGTTGTGATGCGTATCGCCAAAGCTTGGTACCGCATCGGCTCGATAGAAATACTGTTCAAGCGGAGGGAGCCTCCTATTATGAAAGCTTTGGTTGACTTTATAATAAAGGTGAGTTATTTATTTATTTATTGGTAATTAGCAATACAAGCTTACAGTCTACACCAAAGCGCTTATATGCTATAGATTACGTTAGGCATTACACTAAATTGCATTTAAATACATTAAAATTAAAAGTACTTCGTTCATTCTTACAGTTCGTCAAATAATTAGGTAAACAATTTTTTTTATATATAGGACACGTCAATTAGACTTCGCCTCGCCTGATGGTAAGCTAAAGGCTAAGTCCCAGAAAAGAGGATCACCATTACTTACATATACCATGTTACAATGGTGACACTGAGTTTGACGGCCTCATCATATGCTTTTTCACGACCCGCTTAAAGGATCCGGGACTGTAGGAAGAAGGAAACACGCGAGCTGGTAATGAATTCCAGGCATTAATGGTGCGACAAAGAAAGAGTCTCCGAACCGCTTGGTTCTTGATCGGTTATTCTGCACCGTATGCCTAAGCCCTGCACATGTTATATACTTACAAACTAATATTATAAAAAGTAAAGTAATCTTGTCTACCTATCTGTCCAACTACTGAACAGATGTTGATGAAATTTGTCAGAGAAATAGATAGCTTGGGAAAGGACGTGGCTATGTTTGATTGCGATAACCATGCATACACGAGAGCGTATAGTTAGCAGAGCTAGTATTCCCTGCTGTGGTTTTCCCAAGCGACTAGAAAATGGGATTCTTCAAGAAGGGCATTAGAAGGTTTCTTCAGGGTCGGCAGCACGAGTGTAACGCCCCTGGTGTTGCAAACGTCCATAGGCTACGGTAACCACTTCCCATCAGATGGGCCGTGTGTTTGTCAGCCACTCAAGTGGTAGAAAAAGAATATTGACCTGTGTGGTGGTAGAACATTGAACTTATGTGTCATAGGTGGCGGGTTCGATTTCCGCGCGGTGCAAATATTTGTATACATCATATCATCATCATCTTAGCGTGGTTTTTCCTGGTCCTGGTCTTTCACCTAGAAGACTCGCTTTGTAATATAATCCAGAATATAGAGTGTAGGTACTATAATATCTGAGACGTGTAACATTTATTTTAATGATTCGTTGTGTAGGTACATATTTGTCATAATTATTATTTCTTGTTTAATCTTATCGGAATATGTGTCATAACAATTAAAGTTCACTATCAAGGTTAAATTATTAAGTGGTAGGTCTGCCGATTTTATAGTTTTACAGTTTTCATAAATCTCAATATATACTAATTCTATGTTGATTGTTTCTTGTCATTGTTCCTATTTATAGCGGAGTCTTTCACTTGGTCAGCCCGCATACCTCCTCCTCGTTTACAGGTCTTTTGTATAAGAATTGTTGATTCGCCTAACTGTTTAACATGTGGCACATTAGACGATGTCCAACATTTGCTCTTGGAGTGTGAACGAAATCGTAGTGCTAGGGAACAACTAGTTTTAGATTTTAATATAAGAATAGAAAATGTAGGTTCATTCCACAGTATTTTATCGGCACCTCATTCTGATGCAGCAAGGTGTGTTTATGAGATGTGTAGAAATGTTTGGTAAATGTAAATAATATAATTTGTTACAATAGGACTGACATGTCTTACGATAAAAGTCCTGTAAATAAACAAAGATAAAAAAAGACGTGTGGCACTAGGGGACTGCCGCGGTAAAGCTATTGCATAGCATTTTCTATGAACTTATGCAATTATAATAAATAATAATATATTGAATATTATATTTATATTATTATATATTGAAAACTAACAACTTAAAAAAAAAAAAAAATATTATAGGTACAGGAGCTACATGTGTGCTTTTTACCCGAATGCACCAGCGAGGGTAATGTGTTACGCGCGTATGTATGTATGTTTAGTAGTAGTTTTCTTTGTTTCCCTCTGCAGGCCTAACGGCTGGACGGATTTCGATGAATAGGGTCTCAAATGAAAGGTGTTTATCTCCCAAGTGTTTTAGGGTGCACAAAATGTCAACAAAAACTATGGCGTGGATTTTTGGTGATAAAATGCATATTGTCAAAAAAAATTCACCATTAAACTTTATCGGGTAGAATAAATCATAACTAAAAAGATTAAAATAAAATTAATTAGTAGAAAAATACCCGACTGCTGTCTAAAAGGTCGAAACATGTTTGATGGCAGGCGGTACCCATTCATTTTCTTTTCGATTTATGATTGGTAAATGGCTACCGCCTTTTTATTTTGTAATCGTTTATTTTATTCTATTCATCTCTGGTTGCAGTCATCTCAACATTAACTCCCTTCCTATAATATCATCATTCAGACCTACTACCATCCCTCTGAGGTCTTCCTCCCCCCTTGTAGACATCTACTTCAATAGTTAATGCCTTCCTTACACTATTACCTACAAACACTTTAACCACATGATATGTAGTTCCTATGTATTAGGCTGTTATAATATCCAAGAATACTTGGATGATAAACAAGCTTGGAAATGAGCAGTTCGCTCAACTATGCTACTCAAGTAAATTTTCGTATTTAGATTAAGTAGACTAAGTGTATGTTTGTAAATAGACCAAAAAAAAGAAATGCCCGCTGAGTTTCTTGCCGGAGTCTTCTCAGGTCGAGGCCGCGTTTCGAACCGGTGGTCCATTTACTAAACTGATATTCATGTTCCATTTTTGTTGACGTTTTGTAAGTGCCGATACAACGGTCTATACAGAATAAATGATTTTTTACTTTGACTTTGACGTATTGATATTTTTGGGTTATGTTTTCAGCATCATTTCCCGGAGCTAGAAAATTCTAATGACAAGTATGTGGACTGGTATTTGGATGTGGCGCATAGGAACTTGGACATGGTTGCTACATGGCAAGGTTAGTATCGTTGTTGTTCATAACATAATTGGGTATTTTCCTGTAGTTAAAATAACTTATTTAACTGAGCTCATTACATTAAGAATGTAAAGTAAAAAGTAAAGGTTACTATAAAGTGGATGAGTATTTTAATGATGTTTATGCGTGGTCAACATAAGTCTCTTGCTTGCTCGCACAAAATAAATTGTAAACTAAAGCAAATTTAAAAAGAAAAATAATCTAGTTCTAATATTGTTCGCTGAGTTTCTTGCTGGTATCTTCTCAGTAAAACTAACCTACCGAGCCAGCGAAAGAATTATTTTCCAATGGTTTATTTTTACATTATTTAATATTTTTATATTATTTCTTGAAAATTTTGACGTTCATATGTGCTCTTTTGTTTGCCTAAACTGAATAAATGAAATTGATTCTTTGATTCTTCTTTGAATGGTAAAAGACCGGTAGAAGCTGCGTCTGTTCTTATTTTATAGTTTTTATTTATGTTTAATCATCCACTCAACCTATAATAGTAAATGATTTGACTATTAAATATAATGACGTCACAATAATATATTTCATACAAGTTGCCTTGTAACTTACCGATTTGACGTTTAGTAAAAAGTAACTAATTTGACTGGTTATTCAAATACCTACCCAATCTCTACTAATATTTTAAAGCTGCAGAGTTTGTTTGTTTGTTTGAACGCGCTAATTTCTGAAACTACTAGTCAGATTTGAATGATTCTTTCAGTGTTGGGTAGTCCATTTATCGAGGAAGGTTTTAGGCTATATATCATCACGCTACTACTTAAGGGAGCGGAGCATTGATAATAAATGTTAACAAATCCGGCAACTTTTCATACATATTTTGAAGACTAAAACATACGGGCTCAAAGGGATATGAAGCTTCAAAATATACCCTGGGCGAATATGGGGTGGGTCAGCTAGTTATTTTATAAAGCTCTAGTCCGCGGCTCGGCCCGTGTGGAACTCATATGCCATTCCCACGATTCAATGTACCCACCGTGATTTGTGGGAATAGCGGTGATACACGATTTCCCTGGATAAAAGTATAGCCAAAATGCTATTCCAGACTCCAGACTATAATCAATCTCTACTCAATTTCATCCAGCTGTATGATTGAGTAACAAATATCCATTAAAACTTGCACATCCTGCAAGGAGTCGGTCTTAGGATGGAGAGATTCTGGGATCGATTCCTGCCCATTACACTTTCGTCGTTTGGATGTTTTTCGGAATAGACACACATTTTTTTTTTATCTCAAGATCGAGATCAGAATTCCTTAAGGGTGGAGCCGCTGGCAACAACTAAGTAATTTATAATGGTATTAAAACTAAACTACTTGACAGACATAGACTAGAGCCGCCTCCTTCTGCGAGCAAGTAATGCTCGTGAAGGAGGAGGCGGGGCGGGAGCGACAGCGGGAGCGACGAAGGATCGCAAGCCAAGCTGCCCGCGTACGAAGGCAACTCGGGCGTCGGAGGTCGATGAACGACCTTCGCCCCCCATGAGCGCCGGCCTGGGGGTGACAGGTGGAGCCGCCTGTCACCCTGGCAGAAGCAGACCGCGGCGGTGGCACGCGTGGCGCGCCTCTCCGTTTCCGGGGTCGAGTTGGGGACTCTGTAGTCCCCACACCCGAGAAGAGGGCCAGATCGTGAGAGATGGCCCTGGGTCGGCCGGGGTGCGAGGGATATGCCTGTCAACCTCACCTTCGGCAACCAAAACGACCCACAGGCGGCGTGCGTTTTAGTCGGTTCGAGTCCGACATAACCTCCTCCACCGGCTCCGGTGGGGAGGTATCCGAGGGGATTTTGCGCACGTAAAAAAAAAAAAGACATAGACTAGAGCTGCCTCTGTGATATAGCGGTAGAACGTTTGACTGCTACGCAGGGTACGCGGGGTCCCGCTCTGCGCAAATATTTGTATGCATGAATATGAATATTTTTCCATGTATCTAATTCTATTAAAGAATATTAGCAACCGCAATTATTTATATTCTAGCTATGCTTACCATGAATAGCGTTGTGTGGAATGTTGCAAAATATTGATTTATTTATTTACATTTCGTAAAAAAATTATAAACAAAATCATAGAACCCGATTGCTGCGAAACTAATAATATTTAAAAGATTCTTAAAAAAACACGAGTGGTACAAAATAAACTGTCAGAGAACTAAATCTTAGTACATATTCCAGGTCTAGGCTTCACTCACGGTGTGCTGAACACGGACAACATAAGCCTGCTAGGCGTGACAATAGACTATGGACCTTACGGCTTCCTAGACCACTACTACCACCACTATGTGCCCAATACTTCGGATGATCACGGCCGGTACGCTTTTAATAAACAACCACAGGTAAGGTACCTTTCCCTACAAATCAGTAGGCTTATATTTTTTAAGGAGGTAGGACATGACGGTATTCCCGTCCCAATTGAGCAGTCCGACTGGGGAAGTACTTCCGCTCTACAGAATACCGCGGCCATAATAACCTCGTGTTGTGTTCCCGGCGGTGAGTAGGGTAGCCAAAGCTCACTGGAGAGTTTTTGTGCTGTCAGTGGGAAGATCAAAGGCTTGGCCTGATTGTGTCTTCTGCATAGAAACTATCTGTTCTTACAGACCCTGTAACGGCAGCGCGAGTGTGACTCCCCTGGTGTTGCACACTTCCATAGGTCAAGGTAACCACTTTCTATCAGGTGGGTCGTGTGCTTGTCTGCCGTGGCCTATGGACGTACACGTTCCGCTTTACAAAATAAAGTTGCGATTTTTTAATCTGAATTTTACACGAAGCAAAACGCGGGCGAATCAATTGACAGTTCATGTGACGTCACTCAATTCGGGCATTGCCCGTTTCGTCTGCCTGTGTTTATAAATTATAACCTGCCTTATAGCCTACTTCCTTTTTAACTAATAAATAATAATAACTTCTATTCTTATTGTGAAAAGTGTATAATATTTAGCAAGGATATTGAAAAACTGACAGTGCACATCTGTCTGAATGTAGGTTCATTATTGATAGCTAATTTCTTTGCATCCAATACCTACCTACTAACTTTAACTTTGCCGAGTTTCGGAATGCAATGTTTTCCTGTAAGTATTTTTATCCAAAGTATTACCTACTTTGGATAAAAATACTTACAGGAAAACGTGATATGTAAACAAAACTATACTTTAAAAATACTTAAAATTGTTTTCAGCCAATACATTCTAAATTACCTATTCCTTTCATATATCTATAGATATACTTATTAAAATAAAAAGTATTAAATATGTTTTATTTGTGTAGATACTCTTATGGAACTTGGAGAAATTTGCCGAAGCCCTGGCGCCGATACTGTCTAAAAAGCAAAAGGAAGAGATAGAACACGTCAGGGGCACTTTGAATGAATATGTTAAAAGAAAAGTGTTGTACGTAATTGTTTTCAATATCATTTTTATTCTTATTTCAAATAATAATTGGGTACCTTTTTTTTTTATTATACCATTTAGGTGGCAAACAATTTTATCTCACAGAGCTCATTAAAGTAGGAATGGTAAAAGAGCGGTAAAAGTTATTTTATATTTTTCAGGTAACCGCGGTAGCCTAGGGGTATGGGTAATGGACTGTTGAGACGAGGTCTCGGGTTCGATCCTAGGTTTACCATGGCACACACCAATGACTTTTCTATGCTTTTCGAAGTTATGTGTGTATTTATCGCAGGTTTAAAAGTGCCCGGTTAATGGCAATAGGCTCGCCACCTATTACATTGGGACCTAAACATAAACTGGCGAAATGTGGATGCTTAGCACCTCTGCCTACCCCTTCGGGGATATAGGCGTGAGTTCATGTTGTTATATGTTATTCAACTACGCTGTAACAGCTGAACGCATCTAGCATCTTTTTCATTTTATTTTATTTTTAATCATCCACCCAACCTATAATAATAAATGATTTGAGTATTACATATTATGACGTCACAATAAATTATTTCATACAAGTTTCCTTATAACTTACCGTTTAAACGTTTAGTAAAAAGTAACTAATTTGACTTGTCAATCAAATACCCAATTGTTATGGTGTACAAGCTGATGCCCGCGATTGCCGCGTGGAATTTTGCTCTTGTTCCCCCAACCAGAATAACCTAAAAAATCGCTATAATCTATCACCTGGACACAGATTCTGTACCGAACCTTTCAATCAATCAATTAGTCCACTGCTGGATATATGCCTCTCCCAATATGGGCCATTCCGTCCGAACCTCCGCCGTCCGCATCCAGTCTGCCCCACCCACCTTTTTCTGGTCGTCAGTCCATCTGGCACCTTCCGCGGTCTCCATTCTAGGACTCGTTTGCTCCAACAGCCATCTTTCATTTGACGGACGTGGCCAGCCAACTGCCACTTCAGCTTGTTAATTCTGCGAGCAATCCTTTACTGTTATGCTGTTAAAATTCTAAAATTAAATAGCATCTTGTAGAGTGGATGTAACAAACTCTTTTAAATTTCATTTTAGCCTTTATGTCTACGTGGATAAAGTCATTTTTCCAGTGTCTGTGGTATAGGGATAATAGGGTAATAATAAAAAATAATAATAGTGGTAATAGGGAATATGCATATGATACTCAATATCAATATACTCATTTTTTTATATTTAGAATTTTTTTTATCGAAAAGTGCGTAAGGAAATTCAAATTAGTTAAAACGCAACGCTATTGGTCGAAGGCTCCGACCAATAGCGTTCAAACTCAGAATAGACTGATTTTTGACTTTTGACATATCCTCCACCGTTAATCAGCAGATAAGGTTGACTTGGACCCTCAAAGATCTTGGTGAAGCCTCAAACACCTACCCCAGGTATCTTATCATTTTATTTTTAATTTTAGACAAACACATCTACTGAAACTTGGATTGAAAGAAATGAAGGACGGTGACGAAAAACTGATAGAAGATCTGTTTGAAGTCATGCAGCTAAAAATGGCGGACTTCACAGCCACATTCAGACAACTGGCCGAGGTAATTAATATGTGTCCATAAATTATATACGAGTACAAGCTATAAAGATAAGTAAGTGGGACTACAACGCGGCATAAAAAAAGATTTACTTTGGTACACATATACATACATCCCATAACATGTACCTACACATTGACAGTTTATAGATCAATATTGGCATTAGCTTACTCACACATAACGCTTATTTCAAGCCATTTTTGCGGCGGGTTTTGTGCAGAACTGCTGTGTCTATACAGTTTATAGTTCAAGTATATGTACTATAAATAAATGCCGCGTGGTTCCCGGCAGAGTAAAATTTAGATCGCCCCATCTCTTCCCATGCAGTGTCGTACAAGGCGAATAAAGGATAGGGTAGTTTAACATCAGACAGATATATACAGAACAGACTCAACTTCAGATGCATGGCTTGAGTCAAAACCCTGAAGACGTCAATAGGCTCACCCTCTATTACGTGGGGCCGAACTCAATGATTGGTGAAATGTGGTTGTTAATTCACCTCTGCCTAACCCTCCAGGGATAAAGGCGTGATTATATATATGTATGTATGTATAAATAAAATCACTTTACCACTTTACAATAAATTTCATACGTAAGTACAAAGAAAAATATTGTAGTTGATTGTTTTTTCAATGGACAGGTAGACGCTGAAAAGCTACTGGACAAGTCTGTTCTCGAAACAAAATGGTCTCTGAGCAAATTTATTGGAACACCCAACTGGGAGAAGTGGGTCAAGGCATATCTAGACAGACTCAAAGAAGAAAATGGTAAGATACAATTTTCTTATTGACTTTTTTACCCTACTATGGCGGAGGGTTATATTTTCCCTTAGAATAGAATAACAATAATAATAATCGCACATTTTCATCGCGACCACAGCACCGCACAGCAAGTCTTTGCACCTGGCTGGGTGGTGTATCATATTGTGCGCTCGGGGATGATATCCGCCATATACTTATGTGTGTATTCCTAGCATATTAAATTCTCATAAAAGGGCCTCTACGTCTTGACTTCGGCCCGACGCACGCTTTCCAAAGGACTCAATAGTCCCGAGAATCATGGAACTGAGAAACAATAATAGTAATAATAAACGTCTTTATTGTACACCAAAACATATTACATTACAATATGAGATACCTACCTAACTGTCGCGGATTCAGGGTCGACTTCCAAGTTGGTTCTTTACCCAAAGGGTAAAAATAGGACCCTATTACTAAATCTCCACTGTCTGTCTTTCACCAAGCTGTATCTCATTAACCGTGCTAGCTAGGTAGTTGAATCACATATGATGTATTTCTGTTGCCGCTAAAACAAAAAATAATAAGTACCTAAAAACAATGTAATAGTACGGAACCCTTCCTGTTCGAGTCCGGCTCGCACTTGACTGTTTTTTTATTGTATGAGAAAAAGTTAGCATAGTATTTTTTTTTTCTAGATTATTAGTAATCGATATCTATAGTATTCTCTCTAACCCCTCTAGCTACTCTAAATTACTCGTGTTAGGAATGGGCTCAGGTCGTAGGTAAATGGCCAAGATTCGCATCCGGGACCTCCTCTAGAGTACCTAAGGGAATCTCACTCCTGAGGAATCAAACATTCGCAG
This sequence comes from Eilema griseolum, assembly GCA_963662185.1. Lineage (NCBI taxonomy): Eukaryota > Metazoa > Arthropoda > Insecta > Lepidoptera > Erebidae > Eilema > Eilema griseolum. The sequence goes on along the minus strand of OY759249.1, from coordinate 12,004,163 downwards.
TGACATTTGCCAAGTAACAAAGGTAATTGTTCTCAGTAACCGAGGAAAACAGACGCGCTCGCATGGTTAAGGTGAACCCTGTATACGTGCCAAGGAATTGGATTTTACAAGAAGCTATCAATGATGCTGAAAATAATGACTTCGAAAAGGTTTGTCTTGTTCTATTGTATCATCATCTTAGCATTGTATCCAATTGCATCAGAAACTTTCACCTCGGGGTCCTTCTAGCACCTTCCAACTCTGAGAGGAAAGCCTGTGCTAGAGCCTCGTTCGTCAATCGGCATGTGTACCGGCTAGCAGATGAGGTTTACTTGGCTCCAAAGGTCTTCGAGGGGCTCCAAAGGCAAAAACGAGGAAGAAAGAAGAGGAATTTCTAAATGAAGGTTTTTTTTCAGGTGCGATTTTTATTAAAGCTATTCAAAAATCCATATGAAGAGAATGAAGAAGCAGAAAAGCGAGGATATTCCTCACAACCACCGAGCTGGTCGTACGGACTGAAGCTTAGCTGTTCAAGTTGAATTTACGCACAATGTCAAACTATGAAACATTTCCTGCAACTGATAATGTATAGTGTAATTATTTAAATCTATTTTTTTTTGTTATGTAGGGTAGTTGATAAAAATGTTTTAATTTTTAATCTATGAAAGCGGTGATAGCGTCATAGTTGTTTTTAAGACAGTGTGCCAAGAAGGCATTGATGTTTAAAAATGTATATTATCTTACGCAATGACGTATTATTAATAGACGCGCCATGCAGGCACATGGCGGCTTTCAAATATGGCGCAAACGCTAAATATAAAAATAATTATAGCTACTTACTCACGTGAAAAAATAATACGTCATAATTATCAATGTATATGAATTATATTATGTTATGTTATTAATGTCGTATTATTTTACAAAGCGCACGGTTTGATGTGCGTAAAATGATGAACGTTTGCCCTCATTTTTGATGAACGTTTCCCCTCATTTTTGTCTGTAGGTATAGCAATATCTCAGGAAACAGAATTTATATTATAAAGAGGAATGATTAGTATTTTTGTATGTATGTTCTTTCGCCCTTAGAAAGCTCCATTATTAGGTACCAATATAGACTATATTTCATCACTTTGCGCTACTATCAGTGATGAACAGGATCTAAATTTCACGCAAGCCGCGAACATCTAGTGTGTAATATAGGAGGGATATTCAAGTAATAATATAATATGTAATAAGGAAAATATGATATCCTGGGTACATATATAATTTTAGTTGTTAAGATGGACCTTTTATATTGTGTTTATGTTTTATACCCCAAGATTATGTAATTATTTATTTACAATAAATGATTGAAAATGTAATGTCATTAATAAAATGAAATTTTACAATAAAATAATATATTTTTTTTTCGTAATTTAGCTGCTTATTTATAGAAAAAAACGACATAATTTTACAATACAACATAATTCCCATTCTGGCAAAAAATAACCCACATAATTACATCAGCTGGCAAATTGGACGTGGAAGGCGGAGAATTGGATGCAGAGGCCTGAATGTTAATAACAACAAATATTATTTATAATCTTCGTCTTTACTATCGTCATCTTCACTATCATCAGGCTCTGAATACTCCTCCTCACTCTCAAACTTCCTTCGTTTAGATTCAGATTCTAGAATATTCTCTTTATCTTCTTCAGAAGCCACCTTAGCTTCGGTCTCGGCAGACCTGTGATGAAACACAAAAGAAATGGTCTTCGCTAAATCCCAACACTGCTTTAGAACTAAATCTGCTAAATTCTTCTTGTCTGCACAGTGATACCAATTGGATAAGTCTGAGGTACAATCGGATTTTTCTGGAGGCAAACTAACTTGGATGTTGTTGACACACCTTTTACATTTGAACTTGCTGTGAGTATCTGACAAAGTGTTCTCTTCTAGTCTAAACAGGTCTTTCAAGTCATCCGAAGTGAAATGCCTGAGAGAATCCTCATTCTGATCAACTACTGTATCACTGAGTGCTTTCTTGTGCGCTTGTCTTTGAAATATCTTTTCTTCAATAGTGCCAGTTGCGAGCAATCTGTAAATATAACATGGTTTCTTTTGTCCATCACGCCACACTCTTGCCATTGCCTGGTCATCGTTTGCTGGATTCCAATCAGGGTCGAACATGATCAACCTATTTGCACCTATGAGATTCAATCCACAGCCTCCAGCTTTGGAACTGAGCATAAATATCCATTCCTTGGATTCTTTATTATTGAAGCTTTCGACAACCTTAGCTCTCTTCTTAATTGTCATTGAGCCATCGAGTCGTACATACTGATAACATCTCTTTCGACATAATTTCTCAAATAAATCCAAAGTTTGTGTATAATTAGATACAAGTACAATTTTGTCATCTGTATTAGTTTTCAAATTAGCCAGAATGCAATCTAAAATCATTAGTTTACCAGACAATTCAGGTTTGACATCTTTGGTGTCATAATTGTTCGGTAACAAACTCATTGCTTTTTCAAATCCTTCAGACCGTTCTACAATCTTGTCGTACACTAAATCTGGATGGTTGCAGAGTTTCTTCAAAGTTGTAATACTTGATAGTGCACTAAGTGTATTCTTGTCACCGTTGCCAGAAAATTTATTTCGAATAGCATCTGAATTGATGAAATTTTTATATATTTGCGTTTGAAGGGGAGTCATCTTCACACATATGACCTGTTCAAACTTAACAGGTAAATATTTAGTGAGCAAGCTGCTTGTTCTGCGAATCATACACTTATTTACTATTGATGTTAAAGTTTGAAGACATTCCTGTGCCTTCTCTCTTTCTTGTGCAGTTGCTAAGGCATCCTGGCCTTTGAGGATTGGGTTTTCATATCTTTTCTTGAATTCTTGGCCAGTACCAAGTATACCTTCATTGACAAAATGTACTAAGCTAAAATATTCAGTTAAATCATTCTGAATGGGAGTCCCCGATATCAGGATTCTTCTCTTAGCTTTTAAACCCATCAATGCTTGGTATGTTTGATTCTCACTATTTTTTAATCTATGTCCTTCATCACACAGGACTAATCCAACTTCTGAAGAGTGTAATATGTTGGAATAGATTCTAAATGTTTCATAAGAGATTATTAACACTGGGGTAGCTACCCGAGTGCATGTAAAAGTGTTCATGTACTGTTGAAGTTTCAAAGTTATATCAGCTTTGGAGCCTCCATCCATAGCTAAAGCATTTATTCTCTGTCCTAGCCACTTTTGTATCTCATTATACCAATTCTTTACCAAGCTACTTGGACATACAATAATGCATTTAAGGATTGTTGGCTTGCAGTCAGGCCCCTGTCTTAATAGAGTCCACAACAGAGTTATGCACTGTAAGGTTTTACCTAAACCCATTTCATCAGCCATAATACATCCATAAGCATTCTCTATCTGCTTTCCTGTGACACAATCATACATAAACTTGACGCCTTCTCTCTGATGTGGTCGCAGAACGTTACCGAGTACCGGGTCGACTACAACAGCCACTTTTATGTCATTTGGGTTCATTTTCATCTTCTCATGTTCAGGAAGGTACGGCGGACGATACAGCACCAAAGCATTTGGTTCATCATGATCGTGCAGAGCACGTCTTACTTGTGTTCTTTTTAGCCCCAAACTTTTGGCACAATATGATGACACATAATTTGGAATAGGAACTTTGAATGGCTTATTTAGAATCTGTTTGATCAAATTTTCGTAATCAGAAGTGGACAATGCTTGACTAGCTGATTTTTGTGCTAGAGGTATTCTTGAACATTCGCGCTTTTTACGTCTCGGGGTAATTAGCGGACTTTTAAAGACGTTATCACCCGAGCCAATCTGGCTCGGTGCTAGGCTGCGCCGCATTTTTTAAATTTAAACTATGAAATATTTAAACTGTTTAAAATCCGCAAATTGTTTGTTGAACTAGATTGAACTTGATCAAATTTTTGACATATTGTTAAACTTGAACTGTTCAAAGCAAACAAAGTTTTAATTTAACTATCAAACTTCACTCACTTCACTTTTGTTGTTGTTTCTTCTTTTTTAATTCTGACTATTTTAATTTAACGGACATAGATACAGGTCCTTAAAGCGATGTTTATTTCTTCATATTCTTAAGGCAAAAGTGCAGGGAAAAATATGAGGAATCACCAAAGTAAAATTGTACATATTGTACGATGCGTAGACGCTTGACGAACGTTTCGTATATGATTTATATATAACTAACCCTAATTTGGTTTTGTAGTTGACTTCGTGATCTTGTGAAGATCAAATATGATTTTTTTAAATAAAATACTATCATTTTTCTGATTGATCTGTTCAATATTTTGTTCTACTGAATATACATAAAAATATTCACAAAGATGCCTGGCAGAAAACGCTTGAAGCGATAAGGCCGCCTATTGTACTGATTCCATTGTTAGACTTTATATTATTGGTGTACAATATAAATAAATAATCCTTACGTGACAGGCGATTCGCCAACCAAGTTCTGTCGCAGTCTTTCCTCTTGGAATTGGGAGGTCAGTGGCAGTCGCTACTACGAAGGCTAAGCTAACTTAATGTAATGTAATAAGAGAAAGAGTAGGAGAGCGGATCCCGAGCTTCAAAGTACAAGCTGGATCAAACAGGGATGATGACAGAATCATTATTCTGGCTATATGTACCGAAGCTATTTGCGCTCTTTATTTGCTAGTGGTTCCAATTTTAAGGGCGAGTACATTAAATGAAACAAAAACCATACAGATTACAAAAATACTTATATTAAAAAGAAAACATTTAACAAAAACTTTTTCTTACTTTTAAGTTACAATTGTTACATAGATGTGTCACATAAAGTATTTAATACTAGTATATGATCATCACAGATAATTTTATAAACATAATTAAAGCATCCTTTAGCAAAATGTAGAAACTCAAAATTCAATTACTGGGTACTAGCAAAAATGTTTACGGAAAGCATTGTTAATTTTGTTTTTCAGAACACGATTTTTCTCTCCTTCCGAATATTGCCTAAAATTTATAACTACGACCAGTGATTATACCACTATAGGTATATCGTTGCCCAAAAATATAAAAGTAGTTCGAAAATTGCCGTATGGCCATAGTAAACTAAATACACTCACTAGTTAGAGCGACCTAAGTCACGAGGCACAACTTAAAAATATCTCTTGGTTAGAGAAAAATACACTATATTAAAATACCTGAAGTACAACATTCACGGATCCAACAACAATACTTACTAGAAAAAACATTGGTACTTAAACACACTCTGTTTTACAATAAAACTACCATTCGATTCGATAAAAAATAATAATTGGCATACAGAAAAAAACCGATGCATAGAATAAGTAACTAAAAAAAAATAGTGTTGACATTTCTCATAAATTTATCAAGTATGGCAAATCAGCGTTTTATTTTAAGTATGGCAAATCTGTATACATTTTTGAAAAAAAAGCGGTAAACTAAAAACTTGATTACATAAAAATGTTGATAAGGTCAATCCACACGCATATTTGGAGCTCTATTACTACAAGAACAAAAATAAAGAACCTGTTAGTGGAGCTACTGGTACTACAATTCACAATTATTCAGCGTATAAGCAGGTAATAAAAATCCTTACACAAAATTAGCCATGACCTAATTTAACAAATAAAGAAGAAAGAAATATTATACAGTGAAAAAAAAACCAAATCTACATACTGTTTGTAATCATTATAAGTTGATATCTGAGCATAGGGTATATGTCAAAGGTTGCATGCTAAAGGATACTATGTACTGGGGCCCAATTCAGTTCAAATACGTTTAGAAAATATGTGATTCCCAAAATTTACAAAAAACTAATAAAATTAAAATTTCACAATCTAATTCAAAATTCAATTTGTTTGTCTTTGTAATAAATTTGAAATCACGCATTTGGATACTGAATCGTGCCCTTGGTCAAACTATTGCTTTGAGCTTTAAGGTGAATAGTTATTATCTATTTCTCACTCGGCTAAATTGGATTAATAATGGCGCACGCATATCATATACAGATGTCATAATTCTGGACAGATTCATTTTAGACGATTTTCTGATGATCTCTAATACCTGTTCAGTATATTAGTAGTAGTATTCAGTGTTGGATAATGTTACTTCTTTATGTTCCTCAACACCTTGATGTTGGTACCTTCAAACACGCAGTCAGTTCTAGATGGGTATACATTCTTTAGGTTTCCTTCAAGATCCACGACCTTTACCTAGAAAATAAGATAATTTTTTGATCAGATAATAGTACTTTTATTTGAATTTCATTGTTGTCAGAAGTTTTCCATATGTGTATTTATGGTTTAAACATTATTACGAAAGTAATGCGTAAAAATATATTTAGAACATTTTTTTTTCGAAGTGGCTTTCGAATAATAACTTTATTATATGATTGATGATACGAGAAATCATTATAATCTCACTGTACCATTTACACTTCACGAATCGTTCCAATCGAAACAATATTATATTCTGATATCTAGCATTTTTAGACATTTGACAGAAGTCATCATGATCAATCTAAGTTTTGGACAGAGATATTGGTGGCAGGCAAGCACACGGCCCACCTCATGGAAAGTGGTTATCGTAGCCTATGGACGTGTGCAAAACCAAGGGAGTCACACTCGCGCTGCCAACCCTGTAAGCACAGAGAGTTTCTGTGCCGTCAGTGTAAAAGACAAAGCAGGACAAGCTTTTGGTCTTCCCAATAACAGGACAAAAACTCTCCAATGCGCTCTGGCTACCCTACTCACCGCCGGGAACTCAACACGAGGTAATTATGGCCGCGGTATTCTATAGGGCAGTGGTAGTTCCCGAGTCGGACTGCTCAATTGGACGGAAATACCGTCGTGTCCTACCCCCTTGAACTTTAGACTTCCTTCGTTCTTAGGAAATCTTGGTTGGTTTTCAGAATAAAATGTGCTCTAGGAAGAAAATGTGCCAACCATCTTGCAAAGTCAACATTAAGCCCTTTTTCAATGTATAATTATGTTAAACCACCTATTAGTAAATGTTAGGCGCTAACCAATAAAGTTATAATTATTATTACCTGGTGATTGACAGACAAGGCTCTGGTCATTTCTGGGCATTATGTCCTCTCGTAAATTAATAAAATTATGTGAAGGAGTAGGATAGTTGACGCACTTTAACATACATACATACATACATAAAATCACGCCTGTTTCCCATAGGGGTAGGCAGAGATCACGGATCTCCATTTGCTACGATCCTGACATATTACTCTCGCTTCATTCACTCTCATTACATTCTTCATGCATGCTCGTCGGTTTACACTTTAACAGTGCCCCCTTTTGAGTGTAAAGTGTAAGATTAAATAAAACCTACCTGTTGTACAACAAGAGTATTGTATGATGAGTCTGGCTCATCAGAACCGATGCCTAACAGCAGGCATTCTTGTAGCAGTTTGTTCATTACAGTCTTACAGGCAGCCAGCGATACATGGGACGTTACCTCTACCAGCATGGATTTGCTTTCTTGTGACATCTAATATGAAAGATAAAAGTTGTTAGTGATCAAACCAAAATAATTAAGTATATTTTTTAGTACTATCTAGACCCAAACTAAACATAGCTTAACTAGCTTGTGTGAATTCTAGATATCATTGATCTAGAATTCGGATAAACATACTATACTTAGATTTTTTTTTGTAAATACATAAATTACACAAAGGAACACCCAGACCAGAGAGAAAATCGAACCCACGCCCCCTGCGTAGCAGTCGAACGGTCTACCGCGATCGCCACATAACATAACATAACATAACATAAACTCACGCCTAAGAGGTAGGCAGATGTGCTAGCACCCACATTTCGCCAGTTTATGTTTAGGTCCCAATGTAATAGGTGGCGAGCCTATTGCCATTAACCGGACACTTATAAACCTGCGATAAATACACACACAACTTCGAAAAACATCGAAAAGTCATTGGTGTGTGCCATGGTAAAACCTGGGATCGAACCCGAGACCTCGTCTCAGCAGTCCATTACCTATACCACTAGGCTACAGCGGTTTTTTTCACACTATCGTCACAGAGGCCGTCAAACAATAATAATTATAAGAATATAGTAAAAATCAATTTACCTTGGTATCTTCAGAATTGGTTATAGGTGGGAAACTGATTACTTTGCCGGCAGAGTCTGTGAGACATGGGTACAGTGATTTTCCTTCTAGTAAATAAAGATACCTGAAAATTTCATCAAATATAAGAGTTGTTAGGACAAATAATAATAGTATTTATATAACTTGAGATAATTACTATTAAAATTAGCTAAGCTGTCAAGGCAGTTGAGTCAAGGACTAACATTTCAGAATCAAGCATATGGAATGGTGTCTTATATTTTTTAGAATCACCCTAGCTGTTTACCCACTTTTCAGATTGGCACTTGACAGACAAGCATGTGGTCCACTTATTGGGAAATACGTTACTATGGCTTTTTGAAATTAAATGCAACACCTCGAGCATAACATTCGTTCTGCCAACCCTGTAGGATCATCAAATGACCTGCACAGTCTTTGTCATAGAAGGGTAAAGAAAAAAAAAAGCAAAATGTGGATACCAAAAAAAAATTATTGAATTACTTATGTATCCCAGAGTAGACATTTCTCTTCTTCTCTTTGCGAAGAGCCTCAGCTTCAGCAGTTAGCTGTTGGAACAGTTGTTCGCCGGAATATGGTCGCAGCCTTGATAACGGTGTCAATTTTAATGCGCCGGGGGCTTTGGCTGTGTAGTATAGGTCACCTGGGGGAGGGAAAATTACGTTGCCATCAAATTGTGAAGAAATTATTATTATGTCATAAAAGTACAGTGTTATATTTTTGACTTCCGGCCAATTCAATTTCAGAGAGTGATAAACAAGTTTCAGACTATTTTGAATATGTTTGTTTCTTTTTAAAAATACAGCATTATACAGCACTTATAACCAGTAGTTACAGTATTTTCCTTCTGTGCCTTGTAACGTGTAAAATATCCACTGGTTGGAAAGGGACTCCCTTATCTGCACTCTGCCTCCCTTTTGGGCCATTGTGCGTGCAATATCCACTGGTTCTGAGTGTAATGTTTTAGATCGCATCTGTATGTATTTGATATGTATTCGTGTAGGTATATGTTCTTTTTATTTTTTTATGCATATATTTATGTATATATTGATCTATATGTGTACGTAGTTTATGATGTTTGTATATTTTTATATATGGATATATTATTATTTATTTATTTTTAATTAATTAATTAAATTTTTATTATATTAAATTATTATTTAGTACCAAACTGAGAAAACTATCACCACAACACTTCGTACACCCACTTTTAATATAAATATCTCTGCATCACCCTAAGGTTGACAGGTAGAAAATGCCTGTGGCATTAAGTCCGCCTTTGTACATTCTATGTCTGTTTGTGCAAAAAGTTTAAATAAATAAATAAATGTAAAATATAATTATATGACAGTGATAAGTGAAAATACTTTTGACATATGATCGATTTCACTTAAAACCATTAGCAGTTGTTTTAAGAGATGCTTGGTGTGTTAGACTTGCCTTCCCACTGTAAGGCCACCTTCTTTCTATTCTCTCTCAGAGGTTATTACGGGTGTGTTCTTTTTAACTGTCTTGTTACCAGTTGATTTCCCAGACTCTGTGCTATACATTTCTATATTTGAATATAATATGGATGTTGCAGAGACATGCCCTATATGCCTCTGTATTCATACTGCATCAAAACAATGGCTAAGTAAGTAGTTGATAAATGAAATCCCTGACAATGGAAATTAAATCTTACCTGGAGCTATCTTGTTTAGATCATGTGTGGCAATAGTTGCTACATTTCTTTTATCACATACAGTATCATGCAGTTTTGTTTGCAATTGTATAAATTTCTTGAAAGATGTTTCATCAAATGATAAGTCATTAACAATACAACACAATATGTAAGGACGAATTGAAGCTACTTGTGCTTCAATTATCTTGACCCTTAAGACGTCATCTTCAACATGTAATATCTTCAGAGAATGGCAGAGATCAGTCTCTGTATCCTCAACTGATGGTTCATCTTTCTTGCCCTTCTTGCCCTTGGTTTTACCAGCAGGTTGTGCGGTGTCACCACCACGGGGAAAGTGATCACGTATATAATCTAATATTTGTTTTGTACGGCACTGGTCCACAAGCTTCATGAACCTTTTATCAGTGAACTTGTTGCCTTTCAGGTTTATTTCTGGTAAAAAAAAAACAAGGTTATGGTCAAAGAGTATTAAAGAGAAAGGTCAAAGAGAAAATTTTAATGGAGACAATTTCATGATTTAAAAATCATTTATTAACCTGAAGAGTTTTTAAAATGTGCATGAGAGGGTTAGCTAGTATTTAATAAATTTAACCTAAGGTTAGGTGTTAAGATGTGAAGAACGAACACAAACAAATTCACATTGTAAATTATTCAATGTTATGAAAGATTCACACTCTTATAATATTTCACATTATTGCATCATTTCGAATCAAAGAAGTACTTTTACTTCTACAAGTGAAATATCTACATTGTAATGTGAAGACAATAAATATCATTAAAAGCTCACCTTTCAATTTCGACAACAGTGCAATTTCGCCAGGCACTGTCTTCAATTGGTTATCACCTATATCAAAGTTCTTCAGTGATGGTAGACTTTGAGCTATGTAGCTGGGCAATACTTCAATGGCATTGCTTTTTATTTTTAAATCAGTCAAATGAGGCATGATAGCATTCTCTACGTCTAAGAAATTTGTAAGTTTATTATTTGAGACGTCAAATGTTATGAGATTGGGAAAATCTGAGAGCTTAGGCATTTCTTCAATTTCATTTGAACTGAAATTAATACTAGTCAACTCTTTCATGTCGTTAAGGCTCTCTGGAATACTTTTTAATTGATTTCTTGATAGATCGAGCACTTTTAATTTCTTCAGAGAGGTTATGTTTTTATTAAATTCAGCTATTTTGTTACCGAATAATAGTAGTGATTGGAGATTTACAAGACGACTTATACTATCTGGTATAGCTGTTAAACAAGTATCACTGATGTTCAGAAGATTTATGTTAGTTAATTGGAATATACCATCGTCTAAACCTTTTTCTGATATACGGTTGGATATAGCTGCACCCGCCAATTTGATTTCATGACGATTTTCTGATTTTGCAGTTATTACTTCTGGCCACGACATTATGCTCTAAATAAAATGTTATTTCAAGCGATTTATCACAATTGGACCTACTTCTAATAAGAATTTTATAAGAAACACCTAACACGAGCGGTAGATGCAAACTGAAAACATGAGAAAAAATTTAATGCCCTTGAAACGTCAAACGTGTCAATACGATAATAACTTTTTTTCGTTCAGAATTATCAACCATTTCAAAGAAGAATCAAAGAATCAATTTCATTTGAACGTCAAAATTTTACAATTATGTCAAGAAATAATATGAAAATATTAAATAATGTATTCTTTCGCTGGTTCGATTGGTTAGTTCTAATGAGAAGATACCAGCAAGAAACTCAGAGAACTATCTTAGAACTAGATTATTTTTGTTTTTTAATTTGCTTTAGTTTAAAATTTATTTTGTGCGAGCAAACAAAAGACTTATGTTGACCACGTATTTACATCATCAAGATACTCATCTACTTCATACCTTTATTTATTAAAGTTTTTCTCACTTCTATTTTAAATTTACTTAGTGGCATGTTATTCAAATCCTGAGGCACTTTATTAAATATTTTATACAACTGCCTACAAACGAATCACTAACTTTGTGAAGCCTGAGTTTTGGTATCACTGTTTTCTGTAGAACAACAGTAACTGTTCCGTGTGTAGAACCTTTCTGTTTGGAGATTCCGGCAATTAATTTAAGTTATAAATCCTATTTAATTTATTATGACAATAGTATGAAAAATAAATGAATATAAGTATGCTTTTCGAAGTTATGTGTGTTTTGTATTTATCGCAGGTTTATAAGTGGCAATAGGCTCACCACCTATTACATTGGGACCTAAACATAAACTGGCGAAATGTGGGTGCTAGCACGTCTGCCTACCCCTTCGGGGATATAAGCGTGAGTTTATGTTATGTTAAAAGTATTAAACTTCAACATTCTTGGACATTCTAATCCATCATAAGCCCCAAAATCATGCGCCTTGTAAAATTGCATGAGCAAATAGATAACCCGTGAAAAGTCACAGTCTTTATTACTCTGAATTACATAGGTTACACTAAAAGTTTCCGGAACTGGCCACTTACATAAACAATATTTAAAAATTTATTACAACATTTGAAAATAGAACTCTTTGGCTGTAGAATACAGTTTGTTTCATCTGACTGTCTTTTGTTTTTACCTTGTGGCGCCATTTAAAAAATTGTGTGTCTGCATCAACATGGATTTAACTCGGGAAAATTTTCGTAGTATGATTTTCTACGATTTTAAGTGTAATTTGACGGCTCAACAGAGCATCGCTCGGCTTGAAACAGCTTTTGGCGATGAAGCTCCATGCAAGACGACTGTTTATAGCTGGTTTGCAGAATTCAAGCGTGGTCGTATCAATCTCAGTGACGAATCTCGCGATGGTCGGCCGTCCACCGCTGTGACCAACAAAAACATCGATGCTGTGCGCCGTATGATTGAAACAGACAGGCATGTGACCTACCATGAAATTCGCGCATCCTTAGAAATAGGCATGAGTCAAATACAATCAATCCTACACAAACATTTGGGTGTGAGGAAGCTGTGCTCGCGGTGGATCCCACATAGCTTGACCGAGGATCAAAAAACGGACCGCGTCACTTGGTGCAGTGCCATGCTTACCAGATTCAACGAAGGTGCGTCAAATTTGGTGTGGGACATAGTAACAGGTGACGAAACATGGATTTATTGCTACGATCCCAAAACAAAGCAGCAATCGAGCGTATGGGTCTTGCAAGATGAACCGAAACCAACCAAAGTGGCGCGCGTGAAAAGTGCATCTAAGCGAATGATTGCTTCTTTTTTTAATAAAACTGGACACGTGGCTACTGTTGCTTTAGAAAATCGTCGTACTGTGAATAGTGACTGGTACACGACCATTTGTTTGCCGGAAGTTATTGACGAACTCCGTAAAAATAACCGTAAACGCCGTATCATCCTGCACCACGACAATGCTAGTTCTCACACGGCCAGACAGACAAACGACTTTTTGAAGGCGAAAAATGTAGAACTCATGAGTCATCCTGCATACAGTCCCGACCTGGCACCTTGTGACTTTTATCTGTTCCCAAAAATTAAGAACCAATTACGCGGCCAACGATTTTCATCACCAGAAGAGGCTGTCGAGGAGTATGAAAAACACGTTTCAGAGGTCACCACAGAGGAGTGGCACAAAAGTTTTCAAAACTGGTTTGATCGAATGAAAAAGTGCATAGACGCCAAGGGAGATTATTTTGAAAAACAATAAATTAATTTTGTACCTTTAATAGTATTTTTTCATATTCATTCCGGAAACTTATAGTGCGCCCCACGTAGTCTGAATTTAACACACTTAAACTGGTCTATTTCGCATTAGGGCAATCGATTCTAACTTACTGTATAACTGCCTGGGGAAGTGCTGGCAAAACCCTTTTTCTAAGGCTAGAAAGAGCTCAAAGAGTTGTCTTAAAGGTTATGCTCTTTAAACCTATAAGTTTGCCCACTATGGAATTATACAAGATATGTAAACTTCCAACTGTTAGAAACTCTTTTATCCTGAATACTGTTCTGCGGAAGCATCGGGAACTTACCTTTGACCCTAACTATAGATCAAAAAAGAGAAGATATGACATTGTTTGTAACTCCATACTTGCTCCAACGAGGGTTGCGAGACAACAATACTACTTCCTGGGGTCTGTTCTGTACAATATGGTGAATAGAGTTTTGCAGATTTACCCTCTAACTCGGCGCGAATGTAAAATGCGCACTAGCGAGTGGTTAAGTACCTTGAGTTACGAAGAACTAGAAGTACTCCTAGATTAAGAATAAATAATTGCAAATTCCACTACATATAATTTATCACACATTGCACACACACTCACACACACACACACACACACACGCACACACACACACATACACACACACACACACACACACACACACACACACACACACACACACACAAGCGCGCGCGCGCGCATACATGTAGTGTTTCCTAATTTAAGCTTGTAAGTGCTTTCATTTAATAGTTTTAGTTAATCACTGATGCTTGTTATAGTGTAATATTGTGCCGTTCTACGGAGGTGGGCGTTAATAACTGTAACACAGTTGTGAACTAATACGGTTATTCTCGTGCACATTTGCTATTATGTACCTACTTTGTTTTCTGTTGCAATAAACATTATTATTATATTATTATTTATCCAAAATACGCTATACCATTGGCAATGCCTTGCCTAACCAAATACAAGCAGGCAAGCATATATGCATGATGCAGGCATACATTAGTTTTGCTACAATATGTAAAAGTTTAGACTCTGGTCATAGGCTTGGCTACCACCATCGCGTTATTATATTCAACTTAGTCAAGCGTTATTATGGCTGTGGTGTCACACGCAGTAAATCGTTATTCTTCGTTATTAAAAAAAAATCTTCAAAAAAAGAAACGACAGTCGGGTTTCTATTCTTTGATGTTGAAGATTTTTACTATGTCATATTTTAGATATTTGATTGCGTTACAATGCTCCGAAACAAACTAAACTCAATAATGTTGCAACAGCAGTGACCTTTAGGTTTAAATTCGGTAATTACTAGATACAAATAAATGTACAAAACTACCTACCTACCTACCTACTTGCTATTTATAATCTTCAACAAAAACAAAATAAATACGTAGTGGTTGTAATCGTAATTAACCTTATCTATGGATATAATTTGGATAGATGTAAATATATACCTAGAAGTTACGAAACCATCAATAGGAACTCACATGTACCTAAGTATATTATTGTCGATAGATTTTATATTATAGACGGACATCCGGGACTCCAGTCTTAATTCTACTAAAACAAAACCACTGTCATACCACAGATAAAAATGGCATTAAATTTAAGACTTTATTTCTTTATAAATAAAGTTCAAAATTAAAAGGCTTTTTGCAGAGTAAATGAAAAAGTGTAATGAACTCTCTTTAGAAATAAAGATAGAAATAAAGTAGCCGCGGTAGCCTAGTGGTATGGGTAATGGACTGCTGAAACGAGGTCTCGGGTTCTTCTTTTTTTTTTATACCACTAAGTGGCAGACAAGCACACGGCCCACCTGATGGGAAGCGGTTACCGTGGCCTATGGACGTATGCAACACCAGGGGTGTCACACTCGCGCTGCCGACCATGAAGAAACCTTCTGATGCCCCTCTTGAAGAACCCCATATTGTAGGCGCTTGGGAAAACCGCAGCAGGGAGGTCATTCCACAGC
Organism: Eilema griseolum; assembly: GCA_963662185.1. NCBI lineage: Eukaryota > Metazoa > Arthropoda > Insecta > Lepidoptera > Erebidae > Eilema > Eilema griseolum. The sequence goes on along the minus strand of OY759249.1, from coordinate 11,988,688 downwards.
TTGAGTGTGCGTGGGATGAAGTTTCTTTCATACCGCACAGTGCGCACCGTCTCAGGTCGCAATGTGTGAGGATGAATCCCAGGTTTTACCATGGCACACACCAATGACTTTTCGATGCTTTTCGAAGTTATGTGTGTATTTATCGCAGGTTTATAAGTGCCCGGTTAATGGCAATAGGTTCGCCACCTATTACATTGGAACTTAAACATAAACTGGCTAAGTGTGGGTGCTAGCACTTCTGCCTACCCCTTCGGGGATATAGGCGAGAGTCGAAGTTAGGAGAAATTCGACCAATTGTCATTATACTATGACGTGCCATATGAGTTCAGTATCCAGGCTATATACAATATATACCTACCTACTCTACATAACAGCCCCTTTCCTTTTTCTTATCCAGAACATGTCATGCTTGCCGTTAGACTGTGGTTGCAGGTTGTCAGACTTTGTAGGGCCAAAATAGCGGTTTATCATATACATTTTTAAGTAATACAAAATTATTAATACCCACAATTTAACTAAAAAAAGAAAAAATGTATTTAAGATGAATTTAGCGTAAATGTTAGAAAAGTATTTAAAAAAAAAATTTGATCTGTATCGAATCCTCATAGATAGATACCTACTTTAATTAATAGTTATAAGCCCGAGTCGAATGTCGGTTACGGTTGTCTAGACAGACTCGAAATTTGTCAAACAAATTTGTTTGTCAAATTTTACGTTTTCATCAAACAATAGCTTAAACGATCAAACCACAGATCAAACAAATTTGACGTACATTCGTAGATTCGGCTGTCTTTGTAACATAACGTTGTTCTTTTTCCGTGAGTATACTCCTCACTGTCATCATTGGCCGTGATGTCCTCCATGGTGTCAATACAAAAACCACAGAACAAATGAAATTTTGTTTGACAAATACCGCCGTACACGTTCAAACTTGTTTGTCAAACGGGTATTCAATCAAAATTTTTGTCAAACACGTCAAACACGTAGATTGTTTGACAAATACTTCAAACATAGCTGCACACTATCAAATAATTTGACAAACACGTAAAATTTGTCAAACATTTTGATCGTTAACGGGGCGTTTAAGAGTTTTTTGTCAACCAAGTACATCAAAATACCTTATTAGCCTTGTTTGTGAATACTAATAAATAATAATAATAATAACCTAAACGAATGTTGATCGTATAGCAACCAAGACCGACGGCTTGCACACAGCTTCGAGCAGCACAGCGCTCAGACAGCCTAGACAAAAGATTGTGATTGGTTGGACTGGGTGACGTCACTGGAAACCGACCAATGACAATCTTTATCTAGGATGTCGCAGCGTTATGCTCGACGCTGTGTGCTTCAACAATTGGACAGCTGTTGTCCGAGGCACAGAAGGGTCTCATTGTATAGAATTGTCACGTATCCTAAGACTAGCTTGTGTTGCTTAACATTACAATGTTCTCGAAGCTACCACCTCTCGCCTACATTGCGTTGCAAATTTTGCAACCTTGACCTCGGAATTCAGGGTCCACCCATTTCATTTTTCACTTTGACTGCGACGCGGCTGAATTTTTATATTTTTCGTTAAGCTATGATGTGTGATGTGACCCATTGGCGATGTTGAAGCATTGCAGTTTGACCAGTTGTAGGAGTTTCTATAACGACAGCCATAGATCGATTAAGATAGAAAAAAAAAATTCTTATTCGATTAGATCTAAACATAAACTGACAAAATATGGGTGTTAGCACCTCTGCCTACCCCTTCGGGGATATAGGCTTGAGTTTATGTTATGTTATGTTATTCGATTAGAATAGTTAGCATACTAAATTCTTTAAAATTTTATTCAATAGTTTGAGCGGAGTCATCAAAAATCAATGTTTAAAAATGATTGCAACATCATTCATTGGTTCCGATAATTCGTAAGAATGTCGGTAGATGGCTCACGACTGTCGCCGCAAGACGGATAATGTATAGAAGAATATGGATGGTTTCAGGCGAGTTTGGCTCAGTGTTCAGAGCGTCCTCCCTGTAAGGGAAAGATCGCCAGTTCGAATTCCCCATTTCTATCTTAATGGATTTGAATAGTTAGCATACTAAATGCTTTGAAATTTCATTCGACAGCCGGTAGATGTTTGGAGGTTTAACGTGCTCTTTGAAACACGAACAGACCAATGCACATACTTATAGGCATAAGCATACAAATATTTGCACTGAGTGGTAATCGAACCCACGAGCCCTGCTTAGTAGTCGAATTCACTACCGCCACGCCACTGAGACCTCCACTTTTGTTAATCTGGTTTTACCAAACAACATGTGTTAATTAATCGTAATACGTACGTAAGTAGTATTTATTTTATCTAGTAACAGAAATAACCCAAGATAAGTAGGTAGGTAAGTATTTTGTCATTGATATTGTGGCATATATACCTAGGTATCTACATTTTTATTAGGTTCTCACAAACCACAATACCTCTATTCCACTTTAATGCACTAAAAAAACATTATCTGATAGGTATCTACTATCTGTTTCCACTTTTTGTTCCACTGCGATCCATCAATAGTTTACAGAATACCGCGGCTATAATAACTTCGCATTGTGTTCCCAGCGGTGAGTAGGGTAACCACAGCTCACTGAAGAATTTGTGCTGTCAGTGGGAAGACTAACCTCTTAGATGCTCACCATAGTATGAACGTGCCTGTTTTATCTGATATGTACCTAAATATATTAGAATTAAACCGCTTTCCTGAAAAAAAAGGGTCGTCACGTGAATTGCAAATTGCACTCAGATGACGTCAGTTAATGGCGCCGCCCGCTGAGTGACGACAGAGCTCGTATAAACAAAAAAACTTGTTGACGTACAGTACCATGTAGCAATTGCCGTACAGCGTGTTTTTGGTACTACAGTACCAAATAGCAATTTTAGGCTTGTCCTGCTTTGTCTTCTAAACTGACGGCACAGAAACTGTGTACTGACAGGGTTGGTAGCGCGACTCCTCTGGTGTTACAAACGTCCATAGGCCACGGTAACCACTTTTCATCAGGTGGGCCGTGCTCTTGTCTGCCACCTAAGTGGCCTAAAACAAAAAAAAGTTAAAAAAAATATTATAAAAAGTAATTATAATTAAAAAAACTTTTTGTTTTAAGAGTTTAATAACTAGAAACATTAATCTTTTATAATATCTAATATTCTAATCTTACATATTTTCTTCACTTCATTTATTCCGGTATTAACTTCTTGCTCATAAGAATTGCTGTATCGAGTTTGTAGACCGTCCATTATAGATTGAATTTTGTTTTCTTTTGCACAAATTATGAATGGAAAGCCGAATTTCGCCTTGTACCGTTGGTTGTTTTGGTCCATCTTCTTCTTCTGTTCTTGGGATATTTGATCAAGACCAGCTGCACGCTGTTCTTCAGCAGACTCCTTAGTCAGCTCACCACGTGCTGCAAGACTTCCAGCTAAATCAGGGTGTAGTTTTAACACTTCTACTTGGTCTTTCATACTTAGTTGGTCTAAATATGCATGAAACTCATTGCAAACGTCACTTACATTATCAAAAGGTCTTTTATCTTTTGCGTAAACGGCTGCATCAGAGCACAGTTCAATGACATTACCAAATATTGTCTCAAATATGTCGTCACTCATGGAATTTACTTCTGAAATAGTTATTGGTGAAGCCATTATATACAATTCACGTCTTTCTACACAGACAGTCTGTACCACTGTGTTGTTGGGCTCCCTTGTTATCAGTATACAGGGTTATAGGTCAGTTAGCGACAAATATTATCGTATCATATTGTACGTAGGTACTAATAAACAATATTCATAGGTAATGATATCCACAATATTTAAGTAAACAGAGTGAAAGATTTTGACCTTACCTGGAGTGGAAGTACTCGTTTCTTGAGCAGTCCGACTGGGGAAGTACCTCCGCCTTACAGAACAACGCGGCTATAATAACTTCGTGTTGTGTTCCCAGCGGTGAGTAGGGTAACCAGAGCTCACTGGAGAATTTGTGCTATCAGTGGGAAGACTAAAGGCTTGTCCTGCTTTGTCTTCTACAATGACGGCACAGAAACTCTATACTTACAGGGTTGGCAGCGCAACTGTGACTCCTCTGGTGTTACAAACGTCCATAGGCCACGGTAACCACTTTCCATCAGGTGGACCGTGTGCTTGTCTGCCACCTAAGTGGTTTAAAAAAATAATAAAAAGAACTAGAGATAGCTAGTTTCGCTCATTTAAAAAAAAGAGGGAATGTTTCCTTTGAATGGAATTCGCTATCGTTATTATTTAGAGTACTTTTCCTCTAAGAGCTGTCGAAAAATTTCACCCGATATGGTGGTGACGGAGAAAGAATACAAGTATCACCACCCCATCTCATCTGAAGGGGGTCGTAAGAGGCGACTAACGGAAAAATACGCTGACGATATCACTGCGAGAGAAGGAAACCTTGAAATAAAACCCTGTACCAACCCGTTTGGCCAGCGTGGAAACAGTAGGCCAAAGCTTCCCACTATTGGGAGAGGTCTAGTCCAGCAGTGTACTGCGATGGGCTAATTGACACTGTACTATACTTTCATATTAAACTATTTTCATTAATGACTGCTCCATTTCAAATCGATCCCTTTAATTTACATACATAACATAAACTCACGCCTATATCCCCGAAGGGGTAGGCAGAGGTGCTAGCACCCACATTTCGCCAGTTTATGTTTAGGTCCTAATGTAATAGGTGGCGAGCCTATTGCCATTAACCGGGCACTTGTAAACCTGCGATAAATACACACATAACTTCGAAAAGCATCGAAAAGTCATTGGTGTGTGCCATGGTAAAACCTGGGATCCAACCCGAGACCTCGTCTCAGCAGTCCATTACCCATACCACATACCACTAGGCTAATTATTTATAATTTAATTTATAAGTTTAGATTTCAAGGATTACCTTCAATTTACCATGTCTGTTAGAGAGATTTAACCCTATCGATTGATGCCATAGAAATACAGGTGTTATGTCTTCGGATTTTAGTAGGTTCGATTACCGGATATGGTAAGCTAATTTTAGAAAATCTTTGAATGCTGCTTTGTGTTTCTTTTTAATAAAGGATTGTTTTCTTGAGTGAAATTCTCTACCTCTTTTAGAGGTACTTACAACTTAGGTGATAAGCTAAGGTCAAAATCTTCCACTCTGTATATTATTTTAACTAGCTATTATTTTAATATTCCGTGGTAGCCTAGTGGTATGGGTAAGGAAATTGTAACACCTCTGCCTACCCCTTCAGGGATATAAGCGTGAGTTTATGTTTATGTATATTATGTTTTCTTTTACTGGTTTCAAACGTGCAAGACTCTTTCTACAATGTTTATAAAGATTCTTTATGACCCCAAAAGATCCATGTAGTTAATTTGCGGTACAGTTGATATACAGTTCGTATGTCTAGTCTCTATTTAAACGATTTAGGCTCTAGTTAGAGTCTAGAATCTTAATGATCACTGGTGTTCATCAAAGCATCATGACGATAGTTGTCTAGCTGGGTTAAGCATTACTCCATTATCTAGACATTACTAATAAATTAAACCCATCCCCACCCCATGTATGTAATTAGGTACTAACAATCGATAAAAAAACCCCCTAATCTATATATAATTAAGAAATTTATTAACTAAATCATAGATTATTTAAAATCTATATCTTTTAATCAGTTTTTATCATTTCGTAACTGAACATAAACTGTAAATTATTTCATATTCGTTAGTTGGTTGTGTAAAAATGGCGGCGTGGCTGGTCTCCGTGTTCTTGTTGGCTGTGGTGGGGACTAAGGTACTTCTATCTTTTCATTATTTACGCTATCTATGAAATAGTATAGATTCATGGATCCATTGGGTACATTACCATCGTCCACCTGCGCAGACCATTTGGGTGGAACGTGTGGTAAATTTGTGGTTTACTCAAACTCAACATGATTTAGGTTTTTTAACCTCTTCTATACGTTGTTTGATGATTAATAATTCTATTGAATGATAAAAATGAAGTAAAATAATTTCAAAATAATGAATCAGAACAAATTCATTAAGTATAGTAAGATTTCATCAGGTTCCCGCTAGCATATCGAAATAAACTTCATTATTTTGGTTCAGTGGGGCTAAATATTTCTAATTTGTTTTACGAACAATTTGATCATAGATAACTATTCTTTTTTTTTTTCACGATTTTAGTTTTACCGAAAATATCTGAGTGTAGAAATTCTTGCGAACTAACGGACTCACTCATAAAGATTGCTCCGCCACAATACATAAATGAAAATTTTAAGCATTTAGTATGTCAACTCCTTCCTATTTAAACTGGAAAGATAGATTTCGGTAGAGGGCTCCAGCTTCGCCATACCGAGGACACAGAGTTATAAATTAATGTATCCAGGTAGCTTAGTTGTTCTGAGTATTCCCCTTAAAAAGGAAGGTCCAGGCTAGAATTTCTGTCCCAGATGCAGACTTGTCCGATATCATTTATACATACGTACCTACCTACATACATATAATTACGCCTTTATCCCCACAGGGCTAGGTAGGGGTGAATTAACACCAATATTTCACCAAAAATTGTATTCGGTCCCACGTAATAGCGGGTGAGCCTATTGCCGTATTCCGGGCACTATTGTTGACTCGAGCCATGCATCTGAGTCTGAGTCTGGGCGGTATATATTTGTCTGATGTTAATCACTCCTATCCCTTAGTCGCCTTGTACGACACCGCAAGGGAGGAGATGGGGTGGTCCAAATTCTACTCTGCCAGAAGTCAATTTAAAATGTTCTCTCTAATTTATATATTAAATTTGAATTTTGATGTAGCTACTAAGTACTATTTAGTACCTACTTAGTGATTTATGTCGTTTTAACAAAATAAAACAAAAAACATACATTTTATTTTACAATTGCGTAATTTAAAAGTTAGCATTCTTTTCTTTGGTTAATTTACAGAGTTTAGTATCTAACTCTGAAGTTGTAGGTAACCGAAATATTTGTAATACTTTGATTTAAAGTTTGAACATTTGTGACTTCGTGTAGGATCGGCGCCATATCTATGTAGGTACCCACAGATAGCTTATCTATTAGTCTTATTTTATTAATACGATTAAAACAATGATTGATTCTTTCAGGTCTTGGCACACTCCCCGGTCACGTTTGTTGAAAATTTGAAAGGTAAATATCTAAATTATCATGCATATGTAGGTATAGTCACGCCTCTTCTCCATTGGGATAGGCAGAGATAATATCTTTTGACTTGGATTGCCACAATTCTAGCATACGGCTTTCGCTTTTTTTGCTCAATTCTAAGTTCACTGGCTACAGGGTACAATTAATATAATTAAATACACATGTATATCACGCATTTCTTCCTCCTGAATAGACAGATAATATAACAGACAACTAAAAAGAGAAAGATGCTCCCTGATACCCTGGCCGTCTGTTACCCTGCTCACCGAGGCTTTCTTACCGCTTCTTCTACCGTATTTTGGGGACGTGTTGCGTTACTCTATGCATGTTTAATATTTATAATGATATTTTATAGAGTCACGGTCAGCATCCCGCATAGTATCAGGATGGGAGGCTACACCGGGCCAGTTTCCTCATCAAATTTCACTGCGCATGGTGAACAGTGCCGGCGGCGTGAATGCCTGTGGAGGAAGCATCATCTGCCCTAAGTGGGGTATCACGGCCGCTCATTGTCCTGGAGGGTAGGCATTATTGAATCATATATTCCACATTCTAGAAGAAATATAAGCTAGTTAAGCAACACTACTAGTGCCAATGGGGTGAGTGATCAGCCCTTCTGTGTGGGCCATTACCATTTCACCTATATAATAACTGTTTTACATGTTCGTATGGTAAACGGGATCGACGACTTAACCTGCTCTCCGAGACCGATCAGACAAATTCAAATACTCATATTCATGCATACAAATATTTACACTGAGCGGAAATTAAACCCGCGCCCCCTGTGAAGCAGTTAAATTCCCTATCGCTATGCTATTGTCTATAAGTTATACTTAATTTGGATTCTAGAAAAAGCAATTGAAAGATTTTCATACAATAAGTATTTAGATTTAAAAAAATCTTTGATTTTCTACTACGTACTGCGTACACCTGTAAATCCTGCGTACAGCTGTACCCAACTGGAGCCGGGACACCTGATGATTAACAGACAGGGTACTGTTAAAGCCTTTGGAGGTTTGGAGGTCAGACGCCAGTCGCATCCGCAAGCTTAGATAAGCCAATTCAAGAGAAAGAGTAGGAGAGTGAGCTCTAAAGGCTATGGGTGTCGCCGGGAGTAACACTGTGATGATGATGATGAGACTTAACTTTCTTACGATATCAAACTTTCAACCAGATGTAAAAAATATGATGTTATGTTCCAGCCGCGTAACTGTAGTAGTCCGAGCTGGTCTCGTCAACTTGACCAGACCGGAGTACATCTTCGAGACGACCAAGTATTACAACTACCCTCTGTACAACGATAACTCGCCTTTCGTCCAACCACATGACATTAGTCTGATTGACTTCGGCAGGACTCTCACTTTCGGTGGTAAGCATCTAAAGTACTTACTATATTTCAGAGATGGCTGATCACGGCTGTGTTATTCACTGTCATTCATGAATATAGTTCCCGATATCTTGAACCCAAATCCCGAGAGAAACGAGGCTCTGGTGGCCGTAGATTGGTCTGTTATAAACTATGATTGATGATCCCACCATCTCCTTTCCTACATAGAACAACACGTGCAGGCCTTAGATGTCACCCTCACACTGTACAGAATATACGAGCAAGAACCAAGCGGTTCGGAGACTCTTTTCTTTGCCGCACCACCAAGACCTGGAATTCATTACCAGCACACGTGTTTCCTTGTTCCTACAGTCCTGGGGCCTTTAAGCGGGACGTGAAAAAGCATCTGATGAGGTCGCCAAGCTGAGTACCACCATTGTAACACTTAGTGTCTGTAATGGTGACCCTCTTTACTTTTTTTCTTTTACGTGCGCAAAATCCCCACGGATATTTCCCCACCGGAACCGGTGGAGGAGGTTATGTCGGACTCGAACCGACTAAAACGCACGCCGCCTGTGGGTCGCTTTGGTTGCCGAAGGTGAGGTTGACAGGCATATCCCTCGCACTCCGGCCGACCCAGGCCCATCTCTCACGATCTGGCCCTCTTCTCGGGTGTGGGGACTACAGAGTCCCCAACTCTTCCCCGGAAAAGTGATCCTCTTTACTGAGACTTTGCTTTTAGCTTACCATCAGGCGAGGTGAAGTCAAGTTGGCGTGTTCTATATATAAAAAAGAAAAGGAATTGGAGTTCCTTCGCTGCTACACCCCGTGCTATCCTCCAAAGGCACCCAAAAGCACGCACTGCTCCTTATGTAGAGTATTTTGTGATGTGATTGAGGTTAAAACCTGTCACTGGTAAATTGTACATTGAGTAGAATTCGCTATTTCCAGTACCTATTTAGAGTACTTGTCCTCTAACCACTGTCGAAGAATTTCACTACGTACCGATATGGTTTATACTGTACTTTCATATTATGCTATTTTCATTAATGACCCCTATAATTTGTAAGTTTAGTTTTCAATTATTTCCTTTCATTTAATTTACCATGTTTGTTAGAGAGATTTAACCCTTATGATTGACCCTATCGATTGATGCCATGAAAATACATTTTAACCTTACCTACATGAAAGTAGGTAAGTATTAAAATCTTCCATCATGTACTTTGACAAATAGGTTTTAGTATTTTAGGATATTATAGTAGGATATTTTTGTAATAAAAGAATGGACTAACTAGCTTTTATCACAATTGAACTAATAAATAACTTAAAGCTAGCTTTTATTATTTCAAGTCACCGGCAAATCTGCGCAGAACGAGTATTATTACAATGTATTTTTTTAGATAATTACTTCAAATCAAAAATAGAATCACAGTAGATGGCGTTAGTATGAAATCACGTTCTGCTCAGTAAAATTCATCGAATTTTTTTATTTTATTTTAACATGATAAAAACACACAACACGATACAAATTTATCGGGGTTGTTGTCATTCATGAAACCTTTTATAGACGAGAATTACCGTTAATTTCAGAGTTCGTCAAGCCTATCCGGCTCCAGAACTCGCAGGCAAGGAATCGCAACTATGATGGGGACATATTGGTTGCGAGCGGCTGGGGACGCACCTGGACCAACGGTAAGCAAAGCATGAAAACGTATAGTCAAGGTACAATGACTAAATATTTAACTGTCAAGCTAAGTATTTTAGTTGGATACTTGACAGTTTGGTAAAATTAGTTATTTAGTAATACATATACTTGTCTGCCACTTAAGTGGTAATTTTTTTTTAATAACAAAATACATACAATTTCTTATGCACTAGAGTGACAAGGTCGTGTAACCTAACGCCAGCTTATTTATTTATTTATTTAGCAAAATCCTTCTAACATCTAGGTAATGGTCCGTACTCACATTCAGTACAACTTATTAATCGATAGTTCTACTCCAAAACTAATAAATATGAATGCGTGGACCGCAAAAATCACAACTCGAAGACTCGCATCGAGTGTGCTAAGAACGCTCGATGGATTTAAATAAAAGTCTTTACATCTATTCGAAAAGAGCAGTGAATATTCAGCGAATACTTGAACATTGCGTTTCATTCGACGGAAAGACGGAAGACGGAAACCCGTGAGTTTTTCTTCGAAGATCGATCGAATAAAACTGTATTGAGTAGTCAGCTTAAAAACACAACTAAACAAAACTGTTAAAAGTATTTTTCTTCGTTTTCCCTTCTTAAACTGCCAAAAAGACAGGATCCTGCTATATTTGGTCATACTAAACACTTTTAATTACAGGTCCTGCACCCGAAAATTTGAACTGGGTCTACTTGCGTGGCAATACGAACGAACGCTGTCGCGCTTCCTATGGTGGTATCATCATTGACTCAACCATCTGCGCCAGCTTCTACAACGTTACTAGCCAATCTGTCTGCCAGGTACCTAGGAAATTATACTATTTGAAAGGGGTCGATTTATTTACATCACACAAGATAATATAATTGGAGTACCCCGGACTTTGGAACGAAGGTCTCGGATACGTGAGGAACTTAATTAAATCATGACTTGATTTCATCATCATAACTATTTTGGAGCAAGCACTATTAAAATGTTGTTGTTAATATGATTTATTCCATTTGTTGATACGCAAGTATATGATGATGGCAACAGACAAGATGGCCTTTGACCTCAACAAGATCTTAGGGACCCAATTCAATCTTACAGGCTAGTCGAAGTACTTTAAAACAATGGACAGTTCTAAACGGCGGTTACTCCCGGAAAATCGACACATCAATCAAAAAGTAATAAACTGACCCATTGAAATAAAATCACTTTTTAGCGGATTCTTAAGCGATTAATTTGCCATTATTCGGATTCTATCGCGATTTACTTAACATTTAACCCGACGTTTTATTTACTTTTTAGCAGGCATGATCATGGGGTGACTACGTTATAAAAAAAAATTTTAAAACTAAAACCCGACTACTGAAAATTTTACCTAGAATGTATTGTATTGTTAGACTAAGTGGCATACGACTAAGTAGCTATCCTTGATATTTTCTTGTTTAATACATTTTAGCGTGAGTTTAAAAAATATTTTTTATTTTTATAATTTTGGGGCAAGTAATAGGTATTTGAAATGTACTAATTAAGCACTTTCTGATGATACCAAACAGAACATATTCATTTCAAATTTATTTTTTGACACAGTAATTTATGACCGCTAGAGGGCGTCATATTAGATTCAGTGACACGTCATTTAGCCTATAACCAGCGGATGACTAAGATGCTTCTAACAATCAATCAAAGAATCAAAGAATCAATTTCATTTATTCAGTTTAGGCACATAAAGAGCACATATGAACGTCAAAATTTTACAATTATGTATGTCAAGAAATAATATAAAAATATTAAATAATGTAAAAATAAACCATTGGAAAATGATTCTTTCGCTGGTTCGGTAGATTAGTTCTACTGAGAAGATACCAGCAAGAAACTCAGCGAACTACATTAGAACTAGATTATTTTTCTTTTATAAATTTGTTTTGGTTTACAATTTATTTTGTGCGAGCAAGCAAGAGACTTATGTTGACCACGCATTAACATCATTAAGGTACACATCCACTTTATAGTAACCTTTACTCATTAAAGTTTTTTTCACTTCTATTTTAAATTTATTTATTGGCATATTAATCAAGTCCTGAGGAATTTTATTAAATATTTTTATGCAGCTGCCTACAAATGAATCACCAACCTTGTGAAGCTTAAGCCTAATACCTCATTTGTCCTGTTCTAATAAGTGGTTGAGGACAGATGAACCTACATACAAACATACATAGCCTGTCAAAGTTATAACCCTCCTTTTGCTTCGCCGTAATCGGGTAAAAAGTGGTTTTAATTTCGATCGCGTAAATTAAGACAGTAGGTATAAAACAGATTCAACTGAAAAATCGCTGTGACGGGGATGACTCAATTCGATGATATTATTATTAGCTTAATTTTACCCTATGGTTTGTTACAGGGAGACAGTGGTGGTCCTCTGTCTGTCATCGATGAAGATGGTGGTTACTCCATGGTTGGTATCGCTTCTTTCGTCTCAGGCGCAGGATGTCATGTTGGTTTGCCGGGTGGTAAGTTCATTTATTGTATTAACCTCCATTTTTCAAAAACCGCGGTAGATTAATGGTATGGGTAATGGACTGCTGAGACGAGGTTTCGGGTTCGATCCCAGGTTTTACCATGGCACACACCAATGACTTTTCGATGCTTTTCGAAGTTATGTGTGTATTTATCGCAGGTTTATAAGTGCCCGGTTAATGACAATAGGCTCGCCACCTATTACATTGGGACCTAAACATTAACTGGCGAAATGTGGGTGCCATTGCAAGATGAAAAAAAAAATTTGCCTCGTTTGGATTGAAGTGGTGTTATATCAATCAATCAATCAGTCTACTGTTTCCAGGCCTTAGTTGGCAGACAAGCACACGGCCCACCTGATGGAAAGTAGTTACCGTGGCCTATGGACGTCTGTAACACCAGAGAAGTCACAGTCGCGCTGCCAACCCTGTAAGTACAGAGTTTCTGTGCTGTCAGTAGAAGACAAATCAGGACAAGCCTTTAGTCTTCCCACTGACGGCACAAATTCTCCAGTGAGCTCTGGCTACCCTACTCACCGCTGGGAACACAACACGAAGTTATTATAACCGCGGTATTCTGTAGGGCGGAGGTACTTCCCCAGTCAGACTGCTCAATCGGGCGAATATACCGTCGTGTCCTACCTCCTGCCAATGGAGTGGTGATATCTTCTTGTATTCTTTCTTCGTCACCACATGATTACGGTGTTGTATTGGACTTGGTGTTATGTGTCTCGACATATTTATTTATATTTGAATTATAAATTGAAATTTTCAGGTTTCATCCGCCCCGGTCACTACCACCAGTGGTTCACAGAAGTCACCGGGAATAACTATGATTGGGATTACCCTGCCATAACGACTGCATCCGAAGATCCATCTACCACTGCTGCCTGGCCTGAATATACGGCCACATCTACAGAGGCTCCAGAGATTGAGACCACTATTGCCTATTAAAACTTGTGTAAATAATTAAGGAAGGATTTGATTAATGTTGTAAACTCCCGAAATAAAATATTTTACAGACTGGTTTTCAACCAATTTTTCTTTAAATATATTATCTTGTAAGTATCATTGATTGTTATAACCCCCTTTCCCATTGGCGTAGACAGAGACAACACTTCCCATTTGGTCTCGCAAGGTCTAACACCTAGGGCATGGAGCGGGAGTGCGGTGATACTGTTCTTCAAAAAAGGAGATAAGACCTTGCTGAAGAACTACAGGCCCATCTCACTCCTGAGTCATGTCTACAAGCTGTTCTCGAGAGTCGTCACAAATCGTCTTGCGGGTAAGCTCGATGAGTTCCAACCACCGGAGCAAGCCGGGTTTCGAAAAGGTTATAGCACCGTGGACCACATCCATACTGTTCGGCAGATTGTAGAAAAGGCCCAAGAATACAATCAGCCGCTGTGTATGGCGTTTGTGGACTACGAAAAGGCCTTCGACTCCATCGAAACCTGGGCAGTTCTGGATGCCCTACAGCGGTGTCGTGTCGATTGGCGATACATCGAGGTGCTGAGATGCTTGTATGACACTGCCACAATGTCCGTCCAGCTCCAAGACCAGAAGACGAAACCTATTAGCCTCCAACGTGGAGTGAGACAGGGAGATGTTATATCCCCCAAACTATTCACCAACGCGTTGGAGGACGTCTTCAAAACTCTGGATTGGACTGGGCAGGGTATAAACATTAACGGTGAGTACATCTCACATCTTCGGTTCGCCGACGACATCGTCATAGTAGCGGAATCGTTGGAACAACTGGGCGAAATGCTGCATAGCCTAGATGGAGCTTCTCGACGCGTCGGCCTTGGTGTAAACTTGGATAAAACCAAAATTATGTTCAACGAACATGTTGCACCGAGACCGATTGCCATCGAAGGGGCGACACTCGAAGTTGTTCAAAAATATGTCTACCTGGGGCAGGTTATCCAGCTCGGTAAAAACAACTTCGAGAAAGAACTAGCCAGAAGAATCCAGCTGGGTTGGGCAGCATTTCGCAAACTACGTCGAGTTTTCTCTTCACCCCTACCGCAATGCCTCAAAACAAAGGTCTTTGAACAGTGCGTCCTACCTGTTATGACTTACGGTGCCGACACGTGGACACTTACAGTGGGGCTGGTCCATAGCTTAAAAGTCGCGCAGCGGGCTATGGAGCGAGCTATGCTTGGAGTTTCTCTGAAGGATAAAATTCGGAACGAGGTTATTCGACAGAGAACCAAAGTTACCGACATAGGCCACAAAATAAGCAAGTTAAAATGGCAGTGGGCTGGCCACGTTTGCCGAAGGACCGATGGCCGTTGGAGCAAACGAGTCCTAGAGTGGAGACCGCGAGAAGGTAAACGAAAGGTAGGACGCCCCCTAGCCAGATGGACTGACGACCTGAAAAAGGTGGCTGGGACAGACTGGATGCGGAAGGCGGAGGATCGGAGAAAATGGCGCACATTGGGAGAGGCCTATGTCCAGCAGTGGACTGCAGTGGGCTGATTGATTTGATTGATTGATACTACGTACAGGTTAGGTCTTTTTAACGGATACCTCCCCGCCGGAGCTGGTGCGAGAGGTTTTGTCAGATTCGAACCGACTAAAACGCACGGTGCATGTGGGTCATTGTTGGTTGCCGAAGGTGAGGCATATCCCTCGCAGGGTCCCCAACTCGTCCCTGGCAAAGGGGAGACGGGCAACGCGCGCCGCCGCCGCGGCCTCCTTCTACAAGGGTGACAGGCGGCTCCACCCATCATCTCCAGGCCTACGCTCATGGGGGTCGGAGGTCATTCGACGACCTCCACCCCCCATGAACGCTGCGTTCACAATTCTAGGTTAGAATCCTTCGCTGTACTCGTGTCAAAGTAGAACCCTCGCAGTAAAATATACTTCGCTCCCTAGTCATACAATCTACTATTTTAATATAAAAACACATTACTTAAAAATACGTTAGACGAAAGCAAAATTGACAATCTTGTACAAAGACTATTGCTCGCTTGGTCGATAAGGGTAAGTGCATACTTGTGATTTTTGTTGGAAGGAGGATAGGAGGCCAGGTGTCGAGGGGACTCGCAAGTCATCACGAGTGATGATGCATCATTAACCTATGTGTGCACGTGTACCACGGAGGACAGAATATACGTGTACTGTGTATCTTATCAAAGTGCGTGTGCATTATATAGCGAATAATGCAATGCTACAGGGCACTGATACATTTACGTTATCGTTGATAAATTTTCATTATCACTGAGAAATTTCCTTTATCGTACGTTATTTTTTATTATTTAATATGGGTACTTAACGATAACAGTGATCCGATATTGATAAATAGACGCTAGTTTGTTATTTGCGTTGAGAATGGCGCTGTGGTTGTTTCCAGTTTTGTTGTTGGGTGTGACGGTTGGGGAGGCGAGGGTAAATATTCACTTTTAAATACTAGATGTAGGAAACAATATTCATATTAAGCACTCATGGCTGACAGTAGTAATTCATATAATCATCTTAGAGGGTGTTTCCGGTTGCAATTCAGTACCTTTTTTTACGTGCGAAAAATAATCACGGATACGCACCCCGCCGGAGCCAGTGGGAGTATTTATGTCGGACTCGAACCGAATAAAACGCACGGCACCTGTGGGTCGTTTTTGGTTACCGAAGGTGAGATTGACAGGCATATCCCTCGCACCTCGGCCGACCCAGGTTTTTTTTTTATACAACTTAGTTGGCAGACAAGCACACGGCCCACCTGATAGAAAGTAGTTACCGTGGCCTATGGACGTCTGTAATCACCAGAGGAGTCACAGTCGCGCTGCCAACCCTGTAAGTACAGAGTTTCTGTGCCGTCAGTAGAAGACAAAGCAGTACAAGCCTTTAGTCTTCCCACTGACAGCACAAATTCTCCAGTGAGCTCTGGCTACCCTACTCACCGCTGGGAACACAACACGAAGTTATTATAACCGCGTTATTCTGTAGGGCGGAGGTACTTCCCCAGTCGGACTGCTCAATCGGGCGGAAATACCGCCGTGTCCTACCTCCTATTAATTATTTAATTATTTCTCTAACTCTGGCCCGCATCGGGCAATTCAGCCCCTCTATAAAAGTGGCACCTCGTTGGTTATTCTCCTCTGTTCAATTTTCTTATACGGTATTCATGAGAAACGATTGCTGTCAGTCCTTCCAACCCTGAGTGGAAACCTGTGCAAGAGGCTGGTCCGTTAAATAGGAGTTGTTCCGTTAAAAAGATTTTAGTAAATACCTGACTGAAGATATTAATGTTAATTTAAGGTATACAACCAGGGGTATTTAGAATTTTTATGACTAGCAGAATAAATTTTTGAATCACACTTTATCGGTTGTTTCACTGAATGAGGAAAACCGTTCATCGATAAAGAAATTACCTATACATGAAATGGATCATATCTTTCAACATTTTATCTGATATAATAAATTGTTTACTTAAAATCAATTTTACACAAGTTTACAAGTTTATGAATTGTTAAAATGGCATTTATCAGTAGGTATTGATTTGCATCTTAAAAACGATTGGGAATTCAGTTAACAAGATTTTTTTTTTTAAATGTGTAACGGTAAGCCAGGTAAATAGGAGGAGAATGTACTCTTATATGCACGGTGGTTAAGATGTGTGAGAAAAAGTATTCAAAAATTATCCTAATACCTTGGAATGAAGATCATTTTCGTGTGGGTCTCAGCAGTGTAGAATTTGGACGACCCCATCTCTTCCCATGCGGTGTCGTACAAGGCGACTAAGTGATAGGACTGTCTAACATCAGACAGATATATACAGCCCAGACTCAGCCTCAGATGCATGGCTTGAGTCAACAATAGTGCTCGGAAGACGGCCGTAACCGTGGAACCGAATTCAATGTTTGTTGAAATGTGGGTGTTTATTCACCTCTGCCTAACCCTCCGGGGATAAAGGCATGATTATATGAATGTATATTTTTACTGTACAAAAGTACTTTACTAGTCAAGCTCTGTTTGATGCTGACTATAAGTCATAGCGACCTAGTGCAAGATGGGTAAAACTCGCCTGGAATTCCTGTGGATTACATTCTTAGGATAGACCTGGGCTCCCTGGAAATGCATAAGACTTGGAATACCGTGTGGTTTTAGTCAATTCGATGTCATGTGTGTCAAACTACTTTCAGAGTAAATGCCAATACGCAATGTATTCATAAAATAAATTTAAACAGAAATGTTTTCAGGTGTTGGAAAAATCATCTCTCACATTCCCTGAAAATTTGAGTAGTAAGTAAACTAATTTAACTATACAACACTTTCATATGTCTTTTTTTAAAGAATGTTAGCAATCGCAATTACTAATATTCCCTCTAACCCCTCCAACTAAGCTAAATTGCTTGTGGTGGGAGTGGGTTCACGTTGGTAATGTGTAATGACCAGGGTTCGAACCCAGGACTTCTCAATCGTAATGCCTAGTAGTGGGTTCACGTTGGTAGTGTAACGGTCAGGATTCGAAACCGGGACTTTTCGATCGTAATGCCGACTCCTTAATCACTAAGCTACATATAACAATAATGTTATTCTTCCTCTTAGCGTTAATCCCAGTGGCATCCGAAGTTTTCACCTCGGAGGCAAAGTCCCAGAAAAGAGGGTCACCATTAATTACACATACCGTGTGACAATGGTGACACTCAGCTTGACGGCCTCATCATATGCTTTTTCACGCCCCGCTTAAAGGAAACGGGACTGTAGGAAGTAGGAAACACGTGAGCTGGTAATGAATTCCAGGCCTTAATGGTGCGACAGAGGAAAGAGTGTCCGAACCGCTTGGTTCTTGATCGTATGTTCTGCACCGTGTGCGGATGACATCTAAGACCTGCACGTGTTGTCCTGTGTAGGAAAGGGGAGGGTGGGACTAATTGGAAGAGCTCATCAGAACACTCCCCATGGTACAGACGGTAATATACAGCCATGGACGCAACATCTCTACGCATCTGTAAAGGTTCTAGGGTGTTCGTGATCTCGGGATTCCCAATGATGCGGACCGCACGTCGCTGCAACCTGTCGAGAGCATTTATGTCTATTCTGTTTCGGTTATTCTGTATGTATGTATTTACAAAAAAAAAGTATCTAAGTATGTTTATCCGCATTCTAGATTCCATATCACAAGCTAGTTAAGCTATGCTTACCATGGGTCTAGATAGCGTTGTGTAGAATGTTGTAGAATATTTATTTATTATTATTATTATTATTAAATATTTGAAATGGGCGGGGATTGAACCCGCACCTCCTGAGTAGTCATTACAACCACGCCACAGAAGCTATTGAGTGACATATAAAATTAACCATTAATAAACCTATGTTTTTCGCGCAGATGCAGGCTCACGAATAGTGTCAGGATGGCAGGCCCAGGCTGGACAGTTTCCTCATCAGCTCTCACTCAGAATGGTGAACGCCACTGGCGGAGTGTATGCCTGCGGTGGTAGTATCCTTACCTCTGGATGGGGTATCACTGCTGCTCACTGTACTGCTCGGTAACCATTTTAAATATCAAGAACATATGCACCATATTTTATAGGAAGAACGTATATTATTATCTTCTATACGATCTTTTGTACGTCACGTTCAAAGCAAGTCAGTAGTTAGTCACAAGTTCACAAAATCTAGCCATAAGACACTCTATAGAACACCAATAAATTATTGTTATGGTAGTTCCCAGAACTTATCACAAGCGACACTGGGCGGTGTTACTCAGGGCTCATCTTTAGGGTCATAGAAAATCCCAAGCAATTTCTTACAGAGTGTTAGGTGATAGCCTCTTGACTAGAGTAATTGGCAACAATAGGACAAGCCAGTCACTAAGGCTCATATTCCAGAACGATATTTTATTTATTCAACTTTATGCACAGTAATTTTGTACAAAGGCGGACTTAATGCCAAAGGCATTATCTAACAGTCAACCTTAGGGTGATGCAGAGATATATTGAGGTAGGTGCAGGCAAAATAATTTATTGTCATATTATCTATGTTCACAATAATAATACATACATTATACATACACACTATAATACATAAGAAATTCATACACATACTTTTAAATATATTAGGTACTTATATATATTCGTATAATATATAATAATATAATATAAACTTACCTATACTTATATAATTATACATAATGACAAAATATTTCTAACATTAAGGTTTTACACATTACTATGACTAGGGGCTACTGTAGTAGAGCTGACGTACTTTGTACTTGAACGTTGCACGGTTAGTGGTCATCCGGATTTCGAGAGGAAGCGCATTCCAGAGGAGAATTGCTTGCACGTGGAAAGAAGAATGAATTAGGCTGGAACTATGAGTAGGACAGTGGAGAAGACGGTTTGTCAGCTGACCGCAGATATTCAGTCCCGAATATCGTTTTATAATTAAATCTAAGGAAAGATAGTTTTCTAGACGACAGTTTTGATGTGATTGTGAGAGCCGATGCACAACTTAGCGTTGTTGTGGAATCCGGGCCTAAATTAAACAATTGTTAGCAGTAATAAGCGCTGTACAAAAAATACAAATCTGTAATAGAGGGAGGAATAGAGATTATAAATTATGCCTGTAAAAGTAAATGATTGTCAAGCAGAAATCGCTTAAAGCAATAATAACGCCCATTGTACTGATTACGCTGTTATAGATTTTAATAATGATATACAATAAAGTGTATAATAATTAAAAAATAATCTACACTAATATTATAAAGCTGAAGAGTTTGTTTGTTTGTTTGAACGCGCTAATCTCAACAACGACAGGTTCAAATTGAAAAAATATATGTTTGTATTGAATAGTTCGTTTATCGACGAAGGTTTTAGGCTATATATCATCACGCTACTACTTAAGGGAGCGGACAGTGATCATAAATGTCAACAATATAAGGTGATATAAGGTTTCTAAATATGTCACAGGCGAAGCTGAAGCGGATTAGCTAGTTTTTAAGAATTATGAAAATATATTTTTTTCTAGGCGCGTAACCATTATCGTCCGCGCCGGTGCCGTCCACTTGACCACACCATTGTACATCTTCGAAACAACTAAATATTACAACCATCCTCTATATAACGAGGGTTTGGCGAGTTTTGTACAGCGAAATGACATCGGTCTTATCGAGTTTGGCATTGTCCTGACCTTTAGCGGTAAGAATTCATATTCCCTACTCATTAAAATTAATGTTATTGTAAAATTATTATTAAATTATAACAATAATTTAAAAAATCCGTGTACAATCACTACTCGTGGGACATCAGCTAGATTTAGATTTATTGGTCACTGCAATTGCAATTCTTATACAGCGTGCCTTAATGGACATCATCTGTCCCGTTTGGAGTCGAGATTTTTGGGTCATGGGGCCCGAGCGCTCGCAATCTCTTCCGTGAGATTGCGATGCGTATGGTCGACGCTTCTCGTGACCAGAAAGCTGGCCTCTTTTTAGGTCAGGGAATAAGCATTGCCATACAAAGTGGCAATACAGCCAGTCTTCTGGGAAAGTTACCACAAGAGGCATGCGATGCGGAGGAATTCTACGACGCATTTTAATTATTCTTAACTATAAGTTATTTTAGTTTTATTGTATATAATTTATGAATATCTTACTACAATAATAAATAAATTTATTATTAAAAAAAATACAATGTTGTATCTTAAAGAAAACATTATTCATAAATAGAATAATTGCTATTTTTATACTATGGAAAATATTAAGAGGAAATCAGATCTTTAATAACTATAGACACATTTACAATGTAAAAAAAATATATCTTAATAACTGATACTAAACATATATTTCTAGATCTTATCAAGCCCATCCGTCTTCAGCGCTCGTCGGATAGGAATCGGAATTATGACGGAAGGCAACTGACTGCCAGCGGATGGGGAAGCACCTGGACCAACAGTAAGATTGTGTCATTTAAATTATTTGCTCTTGCTCGCGACTCCGCCCGAATGAATGTCGCTTTTTGCAACCAAACATTGCCTTTCCCAAGCTATAATTTATCTCTGTACCAAACATCAAGATCAGTTCAGTGGTTTACGCGTGAAAGGGTAACAAACAGACAGAGTTACATTCGTATTTATAATATTAATATGGATTTTGAAAGAAAGAAAGAAAGAAAGAAAATATTTTATTCAGGCCCCACACAGCGGGCACCCCACCAAATACAAACAGGTAGGCAGTACAACAGTTAGCAGGTACATCATATCAAAAACAGCACATTAAAATTAAACTACGGGTGCAACACTCCACACTATGCGAGCCCAAATAGGGCCCCATCTCAGCATTGAATGCTGCGCACACCCTTCGTTGGGTATGCACCAAGTTACTTTTAATGAGAAGAGTGTTGGTTAATACCTTACTACTAAATTATATCGTGGTTTCCGTTTGCTTGATGATTATATTTAGAAGTAATTGGCTTTTAACATGAATACACTAAAGATTTTAACACAGAAGAATTTAGAACCTTCATTTTGAAGACGGTTAAAAAAGATTAGCCGCGTGGTTTCCGGCAGTGTAGAATTTTAACCACCCCATCTCTTCCCACGCGGTGTCATACAAGGTTACTAAGGGATAGGGCTGTTTAAAATCAGACAGATATAACAGCCCAGACTTTGCCTCAAATGCATGGCTTGAGTCAACAATAGTGCCCGGAAAATGGCAATAGGCTCACTCCCAATTACATGATATGTGAAATGTAGGTTAGGGATAAAGGCATGATTATACGTATGTACCTATGTAAAAAAGATTGCCCTAAAGGCATTATTCAGGATGAAAAAAGGGAAATACATTCGAGAAGTAAACGTTACCCATGTTCCCTCTTAGGTTTTAAATCAGAGCAACATTTATCTCAAATTAAGAACGGCCGCGAGCGTCGTGGGAGGAGTTGGCGGTGGTATTTAACTGACTCTCGCCTCATGTGTGTGCATTATAGGAGGTAGGATACGGCGGTATTTCCGCCCAACTGAGCAGTCCGACTGGAGAAGTACCTCCGCCCTACAGAATACCGCGGCTATAATAACTTCGTGTTGTGTTCCCAGCGGTGAGTAGGGTAGCCAGAGCTCACTGGAGAATTTGTGCTGTCAGTGGGAAGACTAAAGGCTTGTCCTGCTTTGTCTTCTACTGACGGTACAGAAACTGTACTTACAGGGTTGGCAGCGCGACTGTGACTCCTCTGGTGTTACAAACGTCCATAGGCCACGGTAACCACTTTCCATCAGGTGGGCCGTTTGCTTGTCTGCCAACTAAGTGGTATAAAAAAAATGTTCTTTCGTTCTTCTTTTTTACCTTGTCCCGCACTATAAGAATCATATTATATTATCTGTGCCCGCACTATGCTGTGCGTACCATTGTAAATAGATGCTCTCAGCACCTACTTACAAGTGAGAAACATTATTAAAAGTATTTTTTTAACATTAATTTATTTACTTTCAATTCCAGGTCCCAGTACTGAAACTTTGAACTGGGTGTATCTCGTCGGTACATCGAATGCATATTGCTTGGATCGATTATACGACAGCTCAGTTATCGTGGCATCCACTATATGCGCCAAATATTATAACGTTACAAGCCAGTCTACTTGCCAAGTTAGTACCTTACCACCAAAAACACCCTTGCTTATTAAGCTTCTGCAATTAAACAGCTCTTCTAAACAATGAAGAGTTTTGTATTGTCAATGGGAAGACCAAAAGCTTGTCTTGCTTTGTCTTTTACACTGACGGCACAGAAACTGTCTGTGCTTACAGGGTTGGCAGCGCGAGTGTGACTCCCTTGGTTTTGCACACGTTCATGGGCCACGGTAACCACTTTCCATCAGGTGAGCCGTGTGCTTGTCTGCCACTTAAGTGGTATAAAAAATGTCTCTGTCCAAAACTTAGATTGATCATGATGACTCCTGTCAAATGTCTAAAAATGCTAGATGTCAGAATATAATATTGTTTCGATTGGAACGATTCGTGAAGTGGGCCGTGTGTTTATCTGCCACCTAAGGGGCACAAAAAATATGACAATTTGTTGACCATATTTGTTAGGTGTTTAATTTTACTAGCTGCAATGCTTCGATGTTGCCTTTGTGTTGTCAAGGTGAGATAGCAGTTGATTCACGGAAAATATCGAAGTACCTACAGTCAAATTCGCAGTTAGACTTGGATTTGGCTGAATTTGGGATCGACACGTATTTTGATGTTTATGACAGTCGTCCGTTGGTCAATTCCATATTGATCATTCTGTTTTATTCTATAAACGTAGTGTTTGTAGAATAGATTAAAAATTGTTAATAGAACGTAGGTACTTATCTAGAGATGCGGGTGGCTTTTTTTAATATAAAGTTACTTTTGGCACTTATCTCTCAGTTTACGGATTATTTCTCAGAAGCTCCTTTATGTATTATTCTTATGTACTACATACATACATATAATCACGCCTTTATCCCCGGAGGGCTAGGTAGAGGTGAATTAACACCCACATTTCACCAATCATTGCATTCGGTTCCACCGGTCCTACGTAATAGGGGTGAGCCTATTGCCATTTTCTGCACACTATTGTTAACTTGAGCCATGCACCCGAAGCTGAGTAATTCACAGAAATTTTAATATTTTCGCTAAACTAAATTGCTTATACATACAATTAAGAATAGGTTCACCATTTGTAGTATAAAATTAATCTGCCTACCCTACCATATGGAAGTTTCTGTGGGATAAAGATATCATATTTTTTGAATTTCATCAATGTCATCATCATCATCATCATCAGTATTACGCCCGGTTTCAACCAAAGTTTATACTTATGGGGTCCTACTCCTTCTGGCCCTACAACACCGAGGGAGAAGTCTCAAGTGATGGCCAGGATTCCCGTGAATCTGTGCAAGAATCTGGGTCCTGACACTTTTTTTATAAGTTTCAATTATCTGGGTAATTACAAATTTGGGATTTGATATTCTACACAACGCTATTTAGATCCATACCTACAGCTTATCCAGCTTGCGTTATGAAATTTAGAATGCGGATACATACCTACATACATATAATCACGCCTTTATCCCCGGAGCGTTAGGCAGAGGTGAAATAACACCCACATTTTACTAATAGTTGTATTTGGTCCCACGTAACAAGGGGTGAGCCGTAATGGGGATAAACATACTTAGATATTTTCTTTTATAAATAAATACATATATATATTATACATATTCATGCATACAAATATTTGCACTGAGTGGGAACCGAAACCACGCTCCCTGCGTAGCAGTCAAACGCTCTACCGCTACGCCACAGAGGCTGTGATGACTATAAAATAGCTTTATCACTTTACAGGGTGACAGCGGAGGTCCTCTGTCAGTTATCGATGACGATGGGGAAATCTCCCTGATTGGTGTGGCCTCTTTCGTGGCCGGACAAGGATGTCATGTCGGATTGCCCGCTGGTAAGTCATTTGATGCTTCGAACGGGAAAATTTCATTTTTGACCAATGCTGGTCCGGTTGTAAACGCAGCACAAAAGAGATGGGCCTGGTTCGGTCGGGGTGCGAGAGATATGTATCAACTATTGAGATTTAGTCGGTTCGAATACGACAAAACCACCCCCGCCAGCTTCGTCGGGGGGATGGATCTACCATTTTGTATACCAAACTAATTTTAGCAAAAAATAAATGCATGCAAACATACTAATAGCATACATGGCCAGTTCGAGAGATGGCCCTGTGTCGGCCGGGGTGCGTGAGATATGCCTGTCAACCTCACCTGCGGCAACCAACAGCATCCAACTGAGGCCGTGCATTGTGGTTGGTTAGAGTCCGACTCTACCTCTCCCACCAGCTCAGGCGGGGCATCCGTGGTGATGTTTCGCACGTTAAAAAAGAAGCCTACTAATATTGCTTGAATATTTCATACATACATATAATCACGCCTTTATCCCTGGAGGGTTAGGCAGAGGTGAATTAACACCCACATTTCACCAATAATTGTATTCGGTCCCAAGTAACAGGGGGTGAGCCTATAGCCGTATTTCGGGCACTATTGTTAACTCAAGCCATGCATCTGAGGCTGAGTCTGGGCTGTATCCTTAGTCGCCTTGTACGATACCGCATGGGAAGAGATGGGGTGGCCCTAATTCTACTCTGCAGGAAACCACGCGGCGTTGAATATTTTGACTACTACTGTCTAATAATACAATTCTTTTTTCAGGTTTCATACGTCCAGGTCACTACCACGAATGGTTCACTCAGGTCACAGGTGTGAACTTCGACTGGCAGTACGAAGTGCCTACTACTGCTAAACCCGGAGGGGGTAACTCACCCCCTCTGTATAAGAGGACCCACGAAGTTACAATCGGCTTACTACTATTGTTTTTGTTTTACCATTATCAGGTTTAACTTACCTTTTGATTTTCTTGTTCCATTTCTGACTGAAAAAAGAAATGTAAATTAGTAAAAAAATATTCTAAGACCTTTATACAGTGCTATCTAGACCCAACCCAAAGGATCTAGATATCACTATGTATATACCTAAAGCATTTATAGTTGTTATGCGTACAAATTTATGCATACAAATATTTGCATTGAGCGGGAATCAAACTCTGTTCCCTGTGCCCTGTGCGTAGCAGACGCTACCACTACGCCGAGAAAGAAGGACGGAGTTATAAGGACGTATAATAGCTCCATCCCTCTTTCTCGGCTGGAACACGAATGCTTACATTATAATATGTCATGGTAGAGTTGCAGTTATCGTAATTTATTCACTTAAATAATTATTTGTATAATTCAGCAAGCGTCTGAGGAATACAACTGTCGATTCTATGTAGACAGTTTTCTCGCGTAAAGGATTTTTAAAGCGCACTTCGGGGTAGGAATATTGCCTGCATATTAGCCACTTTGACAACGGTATTAAGTTTATAGTTTTTTAATATACGTAATTTATTTTTTAGTGAAATTATTAATATTAGCATAAAATAAGATGGTCAGAAATTAAATCATGATCATGAGTTCAATCAATAAAACAAGGTTTCTTCGTGGTCGGCAGCGCGAGTGTGACACCCCTGGTGTTGCATACGTCCATAGGCCACGGTAACCACTTCCCATCAGGTGGATTTATGAGGAGGTAGGAGACGGCAGTATTTCCGCCCAATTGAGCAGTCCGACTGAGGAAGTACCTCCGCCCTACAGAATACCGCGGTTATAATAACTCCATGTTGTGTTCGTAGCGGTGAGTAGGGTGGCCAGAGCTCACTGCAGAATTTGTGCTGTCAGTGGGATGACTAAAGGCTTGTCCTGCTTTGTCCTCTACACTGACGGCACAGAAACTCTGTGCATACAGGGTCGGCAACACGAGTGTGGCTTCTCTGGTGTTACACATGTCCATAAGCCACGGTAACCACTTTGCATCAGGTGGGCCGTGCGCTTGTCTAAAAATTAGCATATTGCAATCCACTACTGGACAAAGGTCTCTCATAGTGAGTTAAGTGAAATAAATTATTATTGTATCTGACTATGATTAGAACGAAAACCATAATTATTAATGTAAGATATGTAAAATAATTTCAAAACGAGATGGGTTTCAGTGAATAGGTACTTTGTGAGAATAAGTTGGTATTGGCGTTCATCTAAAATTTCTTATTACTTGAAATTCAGATAGACTAACGTCTTCAAAAAACATGAGTTTGAAATCTATTCTTCTTGGATTAAGCGAAGAATAGCATTGATGTGAAAAAGTAAATTTTTGAACTCTATGGGGTCGAAACGCTAGGACTTTCGCATCAAGTGTACGATTGTACTTGACTAATCTTCCTAGGATAATTATTAGCTTAGAGATTTATTTTAGTTGTAATATTACAGAGTAAATAAATTATTGACTATTTTTTTAATATTTTTATTTTATTATATTTAACTATAATAATAATTTGTTATTATTGTGATACAATGACTGAAGTGAAAATTTGTTTTACCAAGAACTATTTAGTTTGAGCCCTAGACCTATCTGCATAAGGTTTAATATATTTTTTGTTTAATACTTTGTGTCGGTCTACTTTTAAAGAAAATGTCAATTTTGTTCTATTGGAGTTATTCTGTAAGGTATAGGTCACGGCATTAAGATGAAGTGCCCCACAGCTATCTTTTGTATAGGTACGTACCCCTCCCGAGGAGAGGGCCAGATCGTGAGAGATGGCCCTGGGTCGGCCGGGGTGCGAGGGATATGCCTGTCAACCTCACCTTCGGCAACCAAAGCGACCCACCGGCGGCGTGCGTTTTAGTCGGTTCGAGTCCGACATAACCTCTTCCACCGGCACCGGTGGGGGGGGGGGGGGGGATAACCGTGGGGATTTTGCGCACGTAAAAAAAAAGGTACGTACCATAAAGCTGTGCACATGTTCTACAAAAATTCCAATTAACAATAACGTAAAAAAAACTGTTAAAAAACAAAAGCGATAAGTACCTATTAACTTGTAGTTTTATTGAATTATGTTTGATTCTCCCTCCACAACCTCAAAGATCTTTATAACCCAATCTAGCCTCGTCTGCAAGCTGGTACATCTGCTGATTGATCGATGAGACCCTGGCGGCAGTTTTACTCGCGAGGTTTGCGTGTTAGACGGCAGTCGTCATCAAATTATGGAGATATGTGAGAGTGAACCCCGGACTTCTAAATACAAGTTATATTCTACTGGGATGAATGACGCTAGAATTAACAAGAATCAAGAATAAAATGTATAATATGGAAACGTATGGCTCATGATAAATTCCAAAGCTACTGATGATGCATGAGGTGACGGCGATGTTGGACGCGGTCCATATCTACAAAACGCAGGAGCAGTGCATCTCGTCACGTAATAAAAGCATGAAGTTTTCGCTTTAATCGTTTTATGAAAATTAACTATTGAACCGCGGTAGCCTAGTGGTATGGGTAATGGACTGCTGAGACGAGGTCTTTGCTTCGATCCCAGGTTTTACCATGGCACACGTCAATGACTTTTCGATGCTTTGCGAAGTTATGTGTGTATTTATCACGGGTTTATAAGTGCCCGGTTAATGGCAATAGGCTCGCCACCTATTACATTGGGACCTAAACATAAACTGGCGAAATGTGGGTGCTAGCACCCTTGCCTACCCATTCGGGGATATAGGCGTGAGTTTATGTTATGTTATATTTTCGCTTTAATCATTTTATGAAGATTAACTATTGAAAATTAGCCTATTACAATCTACTACTCGACATACTTGGACTTCGATTCTGCTTAACTAAAACCACTGTCAGACCACTTACACTGCTGAAAAATCCATTTAATTTTCGACTTTAAAGCACTACGTTTAACGTCAAAATTAAAAGGCTTTTTGCAAAATGAATGAAAAGGTGTAAGGAAACTCTTTTCATTAAATTTTGAACTTTAATAATAATAAAACTTTATTTGACTTTGATCCATAAACAATGTTATTACTACACACTTAAAAGCTATGTTAGTAACAAAATAACACAAAATTACAAAAATCTGTTCATATACCGGCTCCGCCCGCCTGATGCACAGGGCACATGCATATGTATACGCACCCAATGCCCCATGATAGCGCAACACGGCTTCTCACTGATGACCTTCAGAATGCCGTTGACGCTCCCACGCACCTTGAGCATCATAGATGCCATTCTTTAAGCGTATTTATTTATATCTAGTCTAAAATTTAGTGCCATTTTTGTAGTGTCTGGTTTGACAGTGGTTTAGTAGAGTCGAGAGCCTGCTGTAAGAACGTTTCCAATGATCGAACGGATTTGACAGTTAAATTCGCGGTTAGATTTCAATTGCGCATGCTTTAAATTTGGTGACGTCACGTTAGAGCCTGCGCAATAAAAATCTCACCCCGAATTCAGCTGTCAAGTCCACTCGATCGTTCTTACAGCATGTGCCTGCTGGACTCTGGACTCCCCCAATATCTTACCGATCCATATCCAGTCTAATTCGGGCCTATAGGACTATACTTGGCCATCTGGAATTTGCATAAATACGTGTAGCAGTAGTGAGATGCATTTTTTGTTGTTCAATAAATTCTATTATAGACTTTCTCATTCATCGTTTTGTAATGAAACAAAACTTCGGTTACATAGTACTTAATTGTGAATGTTCATGTAGAGATTTTAATCATAATGATAAAAAATAACAGGTAGGTATATTGTAGCGTATGCCACAGTTGGTTACTTAATACAACAAGCGTTCTCTAGTCAAGGAGTATAGATAAATTAGAATTAAGGCCGGCTGAAGCTAGCCTTCGGTATGTGTTTATTATGTGGTCATGGTCAAAGATATCAGTATCAGTAACAGTCAAAGGAGTATTAAGCATAACAAAAAAGAAGCTAGGTATTGGTATATTTTTACCCGACTACAACGAAGCAAAAGGAGGGTAATTCTTTTGACAGGTTATGTATTTATAAAAAGAATAAGTTTAAACTAAAACTCGACTACCAAAATATCACGTTTTAAAAAGGATTAAACAAGAAAAATCTAGTACAGCCGTGATCGTATGCCACTTTGTCTAACAAAATAATACATTATAAGGAAAACCCTCAGTAAGGGAAGTTTCACGGGTTCGAAACCCGCCAGAACTGATTCAATTTTTATCTTAATAGACAAGTATTACTTATCAGTATCAGAATAAACGGGATATTTACCATGTTTCATGAAAGAGGGTAGATCGATATAATTACTCCTAGGAAAAAACTTTTTCTTTGTTCACCGCCACTACTCCAGTTCCTCCGTGATCATGGTGCTTGCAACAGCGCCGAAATATCGGAAACTCAAAATAATGAAACATGGTAAATATCCCGTTTATTCTGATACTGATGTGAGTGACCATGATAGTTTAAATAAGTATTACTTAATACTGAGTTTTATATTTAGGTAGTAGGTGGAGTTTATTAGAAGGGGTAGATCTAAAAAGTGCTGACTGGATGTAATAAAAAATGGAGGTGGCCGTGGATGAGAAGGAAAAGAAAGTAGACCCAAGGATCTAAAGTGGAAGATTTGGAGATAATCTCCGATTGCAATCCGTTGATGGCTAATGCTATGATAATATGATGATAGTTACGTAAATGAAAAGAAAAATGAAAATACCTCTCGTTTTCACTTGAGTATAAAATATGTATTTGACAAGTTTCAATATGACACAGGGTTCAGTGTGAACGCAAATGTGTATTAAACTTGTTTAAAACTTATTGGCTATACAATGTGAACAAAAAAGTATCTGAGTCAGTCACAGAGTCTCAATACATGTTTAAAACTAGTATTGTGTTTTGACTAGTCTTCTTCGTTTTATAAATATCATTTTTTTTATACCACTTAGTTGGCAGACAAGCACACGGCCCACCTGATGGAAAGTTGTTACCGTGGCCTATGGACGTCTGTAACACCAGAGGAGTCACAGTCGCGCTACCAACCCTGTAAGTACAGAGTTCCTGTGCCGTTAGTAGAAGACAAATCAGGACAAGCCCTTAGTCTGCCCACTCACAGCACAAATTCTCCAGTGAGCTCTGGCTACTCTACTCACCGCTGGGAACACAACACGAAGTTATTATAACCGCGGTATTCTGTAGGGCGGAGGTACTTCCCCAGTCGGACTGCTCAATTGGGCGGAAATACCGCCGTGTCCTACCTCCTTAAATATCATTCAAGTTTACAACTTGTTTTTTGGTGAAAATGAGGGGTAAGAAGTTCTCCAGTTCTCAGCTCTAGCGACAAAGCCCATTCTAAGTGCTAAATGAAAAATGAAATCAGGTAGATAGATAACTCTTTATGTGTAAACCATTGAATGTATTGTTACATTCATAATTGCCTCCCACCTCGGGTTGGAGTAGAATGGGCGACTTTATCGCTGAAAGCAATTTCTTCTTGCAATGAAGCGTTGAAGAGTCATGACTTTACTCTTCAACGCTTCATTATGAGCTTCGTTTATTTTTTTAAACTAGTATTATGTTATCAACCGCATCAAATATGGCGTCACCCCTCTTACAATAATAGTTAAGAGAAACTCACTAGATATCAAAGGATTAATGACCGTTATCACATAATCATTCATTATATTATCAATTAAATAGGAATATAAGTCAGAACTAACTGAAAGTGATTTAGTTGTTGGTGACAAAATGGCGGCTTGGGTGGTTTCTGTGTTGTTGTTGGCTGTTTCAGGGACAGTGGTAAATATTCTAAGATTTAATAATTTTAAATTATTTAAAGTAGCTTCTATATTCCCAATGGATTGTGGAGGTCATATGGCAGTTGCTTTACGAAAAATATCGAAGTTCAGCCGGCAGTTAGACTGGGAAAATCGTACCTGAGATTATGTTATCTGTGCCCGAGACTCCGAGGTGAAATCGGATGCGACTGGGATTAACGCTAAGAAGAAGACGAAGAAAAAGATTAGATCTTAGAGGAGGTAGGACACGACGGTATTTCCGTCCTATTGAGCAGGCCGACTAGGGAAGTGCCTCCACCCTACAGAGTACCGCGGCCATAATAACCTCGTGTTATGTTCCCGGCGGTGAGTAGGGTAGCCAGAGCTCACTGGAGGGTTTATGTGCTGTTGGTGGAAAGAAAAAAAGCTTGTCCTGCTTTGTCTTTTACACTGACGGCACAGAAACTCTCAATGCTTACAGGGTTGGCAGCGCGAGTGTGAATCTCTTTTAGTTTTGCACGTGTCCGTAATCCCACAGCGACCACTTTCCATCAAGTGGGCCGTGTGCATGTCTGCCACCTAAGTGGTATAAAAAAAAGAATATTTAAAGTGACCTAAGTTCTTACACATTGCGAAAGGCCTATGTCTAGCACGGGACAGTGATAATCTAATTGATTGATTGATTGAAACTCTTGCAATGAACTGTGCCTACCATGACTTGCTATAGGCTATTGTATTTTTGGCCGAGATCCAGAGTCATTTCATTTATTCATTCATTCATTACAAATATGGGTTACATAAAGGTGTTATATCCAGTAAGTACATAGTTTCGCAATAATCCACAATAATAGGCATGCAATTCTAATAGCTAAATCAGTAAATGTGTTGTCGTTCAAAACTCATTCGTTCGTTACAAATAGTCATTTCAAAATTCCTTCAATTTCAATTAACAATGTCAATAATATAAATAACAACAATATTAAGATAGAATAGAAATAATGTAGGTGATGTCAGTTTATAATGTCATTTTAGATTTTAATATCTATTCAATATTATGATGTCAAGATATAATTAATTTACTTTGTCAAAATAAAATTTACCTACATCGAACACTGTATGAACCGACCACATAACAACTAGGTCACCTTGTACTGCTGTAATGTCCTATCTGTTAGGAGATCTTTCACAGAGTAATAGCATTTTTCTGATAACAGGTCACGGAGTTGTTTTTTTTTTGAACAGTTGTAGCTTAGATACAGTTCTAATATACTCTGGTATACAATTGAAAATCCGCGGGGCCAGGCAAAAGACGCTCTCATGCATCAATTGCGTTTTACTAGCAACTAGCGGCCCTGGGAGTGAGGGTTCTCACGCTCTCCACCTTGCTCGCGGCGATGGTTCGCTGCGCGGATGCGTGGGCGGCCGGCGCCTCCTTCTGCGAGCAAGTAATGCTCGTGAAGGAGGAGGCGGGGCGGGAGCGGCAGCGGGAGCGACGAAGGATCGCAAGACAAGCTGCCCGCGTACGAAGGCAACTCGGGCGTCGGAGGTCGATGAACGACCTCCGCCCCCCATGAGCGCCGGCCTCGGGGTGACAGGTGAAGCCGCCTGTCACCCTGGCAGAAGCAGGCCGCGGCGGTGGCGCGCGTGGCGCGCCTCCCCGTTTCCGGGGACGAGTTGGGGACTCTGTAGTCCCCACACCCGAGGAGAGGGCCAGATCGTGAGAGATGGCTCTGGGTCGGCCGGGGTGCGAGGGATATGCCTGTCAACCTCACCTTCGGCAACCAAAACGACCCACAGGCGGCGTGCGTTTTAGTCGGTTCGAGTCCGACATAACCTCCTCCACCGGCTCCGGTGGGGAGGTATCCGTGGGGATTTTGCGCACGTAAAAAAAAAAAAAAACTAGCAACTAAATGTAGTTTAGTTTGATGTCATGCACGCGTACGATATTCAAATAATTCTGGATTATTTTTCACGAATATTGCGACCTCGAGTATGTATATACATGGAAATGTTAATAATTTCATCGATTTGAAATATGGTAGACAGGATTCAGGTGCATAAAAATTAAACATTGCTCTTATGCAGCGTTTTTGAGCTATGAACACACGTTCGTGGTCAGTGCTGTTACCCCAGAATATTACCCCATACCTGAGAGTTGAGCTAACATAGCCGTGGTAGGCTGTTATTAAGGTAGGAGTATTTGCTACCTTCCTTAATTTCTGAAGAGCATACGAGAATTGGGCCAGTTTTTTACACACATGTTCTAAACGAAGTTTCCAATTTATTTTATTGTCTATATGCAACCCTAGAAATTTTGTGGTTTCTACTTCTTCAACGTCATTGTTCAGGTAATGGATTTTTAAAGATTCTGTTCTATTAATTATTATTTTGAAGTTCATTATTTTGGTTTTGTCAATGTTGATTGTTAGATTATTTGTCTTAAACCAGTCCATAATTTGTACCAATGATTGATTAATGTCAGTTTCTAAATTTATTGTATTGTCATTATTAAAAAGTACTGTACTGTCATCAGCGAATAGCGTAATGTCATGTTGTGTTATTAATGGCATGTCATTTATGTATATGAGGAAGAGCAGAGGGCCCAAGATACTCCCTTGTGGAACACCGAATTTTGTAGATCAGATGCCTGTCAACCTTACCTTCGGAAACTAAAACGACCCACAGGCGGCGTACGTTTTAGTCGGTTCGAGTCCGACATAATCTCTTCCACCGGCTCCGGTGGGGAGGTATTCGTGGGGACCTATGCGGGTTTTATGGGTGCTTCTATGAGATGAACCACTGTAATAATATGGAAATAAATAAAATAAAAATAAAAATTGCGCACGTAATAAAAAGGTTATTTATTTTTAATACGATATGTACAATACATAAATATTAATACTTACATAAATTTATATTAATGTATTGTACAAATCGTATTAAATAGAGTTCAGTTCAGAAACTAACAACTTTAGATATATCATGTTTAATTAGATATACATAAATGAAATTTTAAACTAAAAACGATTATTAGGTACTAAATTATTCTGTATGTGCAAAAACTTTCAATAATAAATAGGTAGATTAAAATCTTTCTTTGCAACTAGTCTTACGTCATAAGTAGAGCTAAATCACTGATAGCCTAGTCTTTTTTGGTTCAATAATCATAATACACGAGTAAGTAATTTATCAGTGATCATGATTGTATATTAATATGATTATATATATTTTTTGATTATATTATATTTTGATTATAAACTCACGTGAGGCCTCTGTTCGGTAGCGGTAGAATGTTCGACTGTTACGCAGGAGCGGCGGGTTCGATTCCCGCTCAATACAAATATGTTTACATATATACATACATGTAATTACGTCTCTATCCCGGGAGGGTTAGGCAGAGGTGAATTTCACCAATCATTGAATTCGGCCTCACGTAATAGGGGAGCCTATTGCCGTGTTCAGGTCACTATTGTTGACTCAAGCTATGCATGAGAGGCTGAGTATGGGATGTATATACATATCTGTTTGATGTTAATCAGCCCTATCTCTTAGTAGCCTTGTACGACACCGCATACGAAGAGAAGCTGTAGTCCAAATTCTACTCTGCCGGGAACCACGTGGTTATAAGTTTATAATAATAAATATTTAAATATATAAATGCGTGAATATGTATATTTGGATTGGTGATGCATGCATGTGTGTATTTGCATTGGTCTGGGTGTTTCTATGTATAATATGTATTTATTTACAGAAAAAAATATCTAAGTATATTTATCCGCATTCTAGATTCCATAACACAAACTAGTTAAGCTATGCTTACCATGGGTCTAGATAGTGTTGTGTAGAATGTTGTAGAATATTTATTTATTATTTTTGGAAATCTTTCATAATTGGGTTGGTTCCTATAGTAATTTTTGAAAAAAAATAAGTTTAAAACTAAAACCCATTATAACATAACATAAACTCACGCCTATATCCCCGAAGGAGTAGGCGGAGGTGCTAACACCCACATTTCGCCAGTTTATGTTTAGGTCCCAATGAAATAGGTGGTGAGTCTATTGTCATTAACCGGGCACTTATAAACCTGCGATAAATGTACACATAACTTCGAAAAGCATCGAAAAACTAAAACCCGTCTACTCAAAAATCACGCTTTAAAAAGTATTTAAGTAAAGTATACCTCCCTGCTGCGGTTTTCCCAAGCGCCTACAATATGGGGTTCTTCAAGAGGGGCATCAGAAGGTTTCTTCATGGTCGGCAGCGCGAGTGTGACACCCCTAGTGTTGCATACGTCCATAGACGTCCACGGTAACCGCTTCCCATCAGGTGGGCCGTGTGCTTGTCTGCCAACTAAGTGGTATAAAAAAAAAGTATTAAACAAGAAAATATCAAGGATAGTCATGGTCGTATGCCACTTTTTCCTAGAATGTATTGTTTTGTTAGACTAAGTGGCATATGATAAGTTGTATTCTTCTATGCTATTCTATTCTACAAACGAATTGCTATTTGTCTAGGCGCGCTAGGAGAGCCCGCGAGCGGAGGTGGCTTGGGTGTCGGAGGTCGCAAACTGATCTCCGTCCTTCAAGAGCGCGGGCCAGGGGGTGACAGATGGAGCTACCTGTCACCCTAGCAGAAGCAGGCCGCGGAGGCGGTGCGCGATGCGCGCTTATGTGGTCTCATAAAAGACGGTCCTGGGCTGGCTGGGGTGCGAGGGATATGTCTCAGATATTCTCACCTGTGGCAACCTGCGGCCCACACAGTCAGCATGCGTTTTAGTCGGTTCAAGTAGAACATAACCTCCCCCACCGGCCCCGAGGGGATTTAAGTGCACATTAAAAAAAACAGGGCGGAGGAGTCTATAAGTCTAGAGTTGATAGATTGCTTCTACGCAAGCGTTGGTAGTTACTCCATCATCAATCACATTATCCCTTATCAACAGCTTTGTAATAAGAGATTTAAAAAAAACTAAAGGTGTGGTACATAAAATATGCTATTATAATATACAGAAAAAATATATTTATTTATTTATACTTTATTGTACACACACATATATTACATTAATATAACAAGATGAGATGTAATGTACAAAGGCGAGCTTAACTCAAAGTTGAGTTCTCTTCCAGCAAACCCGGGAGTGCACATAGGAATTGCAATACGAGAGGCTAAGTCTAGTGCACAAGTGTAAAATTAATATAAGAAGGTATAAAATGTGTATACCCCCGACAATAGGCACAAATATACACATACACATATACACACATACACATACACATACTCACGTACATACAAATATGCAATTACTTATAAAATTTATACAAAACTATGCTAACTATACAATATTTATAAATGAAATAGGGAAAAAGAGGGAGACAGCAACTTTAGGCATCAAAGAATTCCTCAAAAGTACCGTGTCCAAAAGGCTTGCGGCATTACCCATGTCAATTCATTGAGTGATTTTATTTTGATGTCCTTTCTTATCTTCTTAATCATACGTCTTTGTTCATTAATCTCCCAATACTTTTCTGTAATTGATTTTCTTCTTGTTTCAGGTGCTGGGTTATCCCGAAGCCACGTTTATTGAAAATTTAGAAAGTGAGTACAACATGATGGCTAAATGATTATTTTGAGTATATACCATTGAGTACTATGTATATGTCTTCTTCTCTTTTTAATGGCATCTGCAGCAAATCGCCACAATTTTTCCAAAGTCTAGTAACCGCGGTTATAATTACTTCGTGTTGTGTTCCCAGCGGTGAGTAAGGTAGCCAGAGCTGATTAGCCTTTTTTTTAAAAGGAGGTAGGACACGGCGGTTGAGCAGTCCGACTGGGGAAGTACCTCCGCCCTACAGAATACCGCGGTTATAATAACTTCGTGTTGTGTTCCCAGCGGTGAGTAGGGTAGCCAGAGCTCACTGGAGAATTTGTGCCGTCAGTGGGAAGACTAAAGGCTTGTCCTGATTTGTCTTCTACGGACGGCACAGAAACTCTGTACTTACAGGGTTGGCAGCGCGACTGTGACTCCTCTGGTGTTACAGACGTCCATAGGCCACGGTAACTACTTTCCATCAGGTGGGCCGCGTGCCTGTCTGCCAACTAAGTGGTATAAAAAAAAAAAAGCTCACTGGAGAATTTGTGCTGTCAGTGGGATGACTAAAGGCTTGTCCTGCTTTGTCCTCTACACTGACGACACAGAGACTCTGTGCTTACAGGGTCGGCAGCGCGAGTGTGGCTTCTCTGGTGTTACACACGTCCATAGCCCACGGTAACCACTTTCCATCAGGTGGGCCGTGCGCTTGTCTACCACCTAAGTGGTATAAAAAAAAATCTTTTAGAATGATGTTAATGATGACGATCAATGAGATGATTGCTCAGTACAGTTGTGAAGACTTTACTATAAGCTCCCAAGGGAGATTTCGAAGCAACACGCAAAGTCACAATTCACTGTAATATGCCACATGCCACACTCACACTTGTGTGCGATGTCAAAGACTTTATGTCCAAAAATCCTCCATTTTTACACTTGATGGTTCACATCGATTTCAGAAAATAAAATACCTAATACCGCAAGCGTCCTTCTTCATGTTGGCGCCAAAACTCCTATGTATATTACTAGACAAGTTAGAAAAAGCCACGGTTCTGGACTGGATAGTGAATTTTAAATTTGGAACGGAATGCAGAAACTAGAGGATGAATTGGAACCTCAAACATTTGAGGGGATGAATGGGCAAATTTCTGTCCCACATAAATGAGTAATTGAGTTTTGACATTTATGTGTCTGTACAGCTGCAAAAAATTGCATATTGATGATAGTCCATTAGTGGTCTTTCGGGCCTCACAGCCAAAAAGAGTGTATATAGAAATCATTGAATTATACCCACATCTCATCTGAACGGTGTCGTAAGAGGCGACTAACGGAAAAATACGATATCAATGCGAGAGAAGGAAACCTTGAAATGAAACCCTGTGCCAACACATGGCCAGCGTGGAAACAGTAGACCAAAGACTGGGAGACGCCTAGTTCAGCAGTGGACTGCAATGGTCTAATTGATTGACTTTGAGACGTACAATAGATAGGTACATACATTCACTCCTCTTCCCTAATGGGGTAGGCTGAGACCGCATGTGTCTACCTGCAATAATTCTATCATACATGTTTTGCTTCTTTTAGCAAATTCTGCTTTTATATATGAAAACATGAAAAAAATTTCTACAACTACTTCATTTTTTTACAGTTACACCAAATTCAGGTGCGTCCCGTATAGTGTCAGGATGGGAGGCAAACGAGGGACAGTTCCCGTTCCAGATATCACTTCGTATGGTCAGCCCGGTAGGTGGAGTGTCCTCTTGCGGAGGAAGTATCATCAGTGAGGAGTGGGGTATTACAGCAGCCCATTGTACCGCAGGGTTAGTATATTTACAACAATTATTAATAATATTTCGATCAGATAGCATTGATATTTTAATAAAAGAGTCCGAATTGTAATGTGTTGAAAGTCTAGCGCCTAATAAGAGAATAACTTTCTGTTCATAAGAGTGTCTACTTCACATTCAGGATAAGCTATATCTAGGGTTTGTATTCTCTACAAACCCTAGATATACCTTATCCTTTTTAGGACTAAAGTCTGATTTTTTAATCTCAGATAGTATATTGACAAGTGTAAATGTCAAGTTATGAAATAAAAAAAAAACGATTATGATACCAGCTTTCGGTGTAACGGTGTACTCGAAACTATCGGTAATAATAAGTGAAAAAGGTTATATATGTATAAAATATTTAACAGACTATAGAAAGAAACAGACTATAGATCATGATTTGAAACACTTAAATTCCAAAGTTAAATTTAAAAAAAGTTAGGTGATTCCATTTTTAATTCACTGTCAAGATGCCATTTAATTGTTTACTTTAAGAACATTTTCCATTGTCTGTGGTATGATAGTAATTGAAAATTATTTATCAGAATCAGGGTTCAGTTTATTAACTTAACATAACATAAACTCACTCCCATATCCCCGAAGAGGTAGGCAGAGGTGATAGCACCAACATTTCGCCAGTTTATGTTTAGGTGCCAATGTAATAGGTGGCGAGCCGATTGCCATTAACCGGGCACTTATAAACTTGCGATAAATACACACATAACTTCGAAAAGCATCAAAAAGTCATTAGTGTGTGCCATGGTAAAACCTGGGATCGAACCCGAGACCTCGTCTCAGCAGTCCATACCACTAGGCTACCGCGGTATATATCTTGCTTTTTATATTAGTATCATTTCACACTCATATAGTTTTATGTTTCAGCCGTGTGACCACGATCATCCGCGCCGGTCTCGTCAACCTGACCACGCCGACGTATATTTTCGAGACAACCGAATACTACAACCACCCTCTCTACAACGAAAATTTACCTCTACTAGTCCAGACACATGACGTTGGTGTGGTGAAGTTCGGCCGCCGCCTCGTCTTCAATGGTATGCTTACAATCATCTTTCTCTGAGCCCTCTCCCAACTTAGTCGGTTTCGGCTATCCAGTCTAACTGTGATGCGGGTGAACTTCGATATTTTTCGTCAAACGTCTGTCGACCTCGACAACATATTGGAGATATCAAAGTTTGGTAGTCAGACTAGTTGGACGTTTCAGGACTTCAAATAGTCGCGACGACTGTCATACACGTTAGTATGGCAACTGGAACCTAGGGCTTAGCGTCTTCAAGGCACGGAAACACCCAGACCAATGCAAAAAGACATATTCTTACACTAGATGACCCGCCCCGGATTCTTGGACCTTCTTTTGTTGGACCACGAGTCCAACGGTAGTGGGACCATGATGTAAAATTGGTAAGACCATGAGTAAAACATCAAATATTTGTACTGAATGGGAATAAAACTTGCGGCCAGTGTGTAGCATTCGAATGCACCACCGCCACTGACACAGAGGCTGTTACAATATTATTATGATGGTTACAAATTATTATTGCATAAAATTATTTTAAAAGTGGATTTACAAACATTTCTACAGCCCCAGTCACCCTCACCTGAAGGTTGGGAAACTTGCTAAACAACGGCTGAGATTATGACTCATATCAGTGCTGGGTGATCATATGACAGTCTATCCGGGAACTACGACTAGGATAATGACGAGTACCTTCATTACTCATTTTATGTCTGCTTAAGATCAAAGCGCCAATAGTAGACACTAACCCAATAGTGGACACTTTCGAACAAAAGCTTTTAGCATTTTAAGAAAAGTAACTATTGGTTGGTGGGTTGGTTTACGTGACTATTGACTTAAAAGATGCCTAATAATATCTAAAAGGCATGTTAAAAAATTCGCAACACAGTCGTAAGCAAATTTTGAATTGGTGCCAGTTGTTTCTTAAGATTTGTGTTAAGGATACTGATTTTTAATAGATATGATTTTATTTATTAAAAATGATTATTACCAATTATAGTATAGATGTTATAAACGTATAAGTTGTTGTTCTACTTAGACCATTGTCTATGTTATTTGGCTAGATTTTCTAGCAGTTTTAAATGATTGTATTACGAAAAAGTGTATAATATTTTTTTAAAGCAAAAATATATTATTTTTTAAGATTTTATCTATAAAAGTTGCTGAAACAGTTAACATTTTTAACATTTTTACATGTAATGACTATTCTTTAAAAAATATAATATAATTTTGTAGAGTGAAATAAATGTGTCCTTAAAGTGTACGCCATTGGTGCTTTTATCTTCATAGAAGTACATATTTTTATTCGATATGTTTTAGAGTTGGTCAAGCCCATAAGGTTGCACAGCTCAGCAGACAAGAACCGCAACTACGATGGAGTGATACTGACTGCCAGCGGATGGGGACGCACTTGGACCAATGGTGAGCTTATTTTAATACACGAGTACACTCGGATACTATTGTATACTCGGGACTTTTTTCTAATATTCCACACTTAGTGAATTTGAGACCCTCCACCGCCGCCCTAGCACCCCGTGTTATACTCAAAACACACCCAAGAAGCGTGTACTGCGCATGTAGAGCACCTTTTGAGTATATTTTAGGTTCAAGATATATGTCCCGAGGTGTATGAAGAAATGTTGGTCGGGGTGCGAGGGATGTCTCTGTGCTCTGTGTCTATTGCCGTAATACGAGCACGTATTGTTGACTCAAGCTATGCATCTGAGGCTGAGTCTGGGCTGTATATATTTGCCTGATGGTATGATATAACGGTATCCTGTTTCCAGGACCTGCGCCTGAAAACCTGAATTGGGTGTTCCTGCGCGGTAATACGAATCAGCTGTGCACCCTGTTCTATCCAACTATTGCCAGGGAACAAACCATCTGTGCTAGCCACTACAACGTCACCAGTCAGTCTACTTGCTCAGTAAGTACTACTGTATAATTATTATGTGAGTAAATAATTTTAAAAAATGACTGCATAAACGTCAAGCAAGCCATGTACGAAAATGTCCGAACTGACGACAGTCAGAACGTCATTAACTACCTAAGTATATTATATTTTTATTTTATATAGAACACGCCAACTTAACTTCACCTCGCCTGATGGTAAG
Source organism: Eilema griseolum (assembly GCA_963662185.1). NCBI lineage: Eukaryota > Metazoa > Arthropoda > Insecta > Lepidoptera > Erebidae > Eilema > Eilema griseolum. The sequence continues at coordinate 11,946,270 of OY759249.1, read as the reverse complement.
CTAAAGGCAAAGTCTCAGGAAAGAGGGTCACTATTACAGACACTAAGTAATGTTACAATGGTGGCACTCAGTTTAACAGCAAGAACTCTACTAAGACATGTAATTAGCGATTGTATTCTAAGCGAGAAAGACGCCTCTAGTGTTGCAAATGTTCAGAGGCTGCGTGCTTGTTTGCCCCCTAAGTGGATTTAAATAACACGACCGCATATAACACGTCATAGCTGCCTAACTGGCGTAACCATTTTAATATTTCGCGTAACGTCAGAAGACCACTAAAAATCTATTCAAAAGTCAATCTCGATCTGTCAAAATCAAATGAAATGTCACAAATGGTTTTACGTCAAAAAAATCTAGAAGGAACGTTGATATTGCCTCCTACAATCCAACCATGCGTCCATATCGACCATCTGAATCTCGTGGGGGTGGACACACGGAAACAAATATACTGGCGAGGCTAACGTTGCTCTGGTAAAATTTCTTGATTGGCATCTCGCCATTAATAATTATATAAACATTTACTGAGTCGTTGGCGGAATCGTTGGAATCGCCATAGAACAAAAAAGAAGAACATTGACATTTTAACATTAAGTTGAGGCTGAGGCGTTGAGGCGTTTAATTGTTTACGAGAATTGCATATTGAAACCGTAATCGTTTTTGTCATTTGGGACTTTGAGATTAGACCGAGACTGAATTTTGTAGACATTGTTGTTAGGAGAATTGGTCTTCTAGTCGGTCGGTCAATCCGAGTGATGGAGATGAAACTACAAACATGAAAAACGTGGAAGTATCACAAAATTAAATATGTTTGGTGTGTTACAGGGTGACAGCGGTGGTCCTCTTACCGTTGTGGATGATGACGGTGAACTCTCTATGGTCGGTATCGCTTCCTTCGTCTCAGGCCAAGGGTGCCATTCTAATACTCCTGCCGGTAAGTTTTTTTAATTTAAAAAGTTAACTTTTTAGAACGTATCGGTCCTTTGCATTAGTAAGTCAGTAAGTACTTACACCTGCTAATTAATGGCCGATGCTCTGGTGAAGGCTTTCATCTCGTGGTTCAATACAGCAGTAGGCTGTGGTGGGCTAATTGATTAGCCCACAGCTGGACATAGGCATCTCCCAATGTGCGCCATTATATCCGTTCGTCTGCCTTCCGTATCCAGTCTGTCCCGGCCACCTTTTTCAGGTCGTCCGTCCATCTCCATCTCGTGGTTGCAGGTCACAAAATAGAACAACCTGAGCATTAACTTTTTCTAGCTGTTATGCCATTACAATTACAATACAGTGCGCTATTTTAAAACTATATAGAGATAGATTTAGATAGAAAAAAATTAAACAGTCCAGGCGTGATTCGAACTCGCGATCTTTCCCATACAGAGGGAATGCTCTGATCACTGAGCCACCAAATCGTCTTACGGCCACAGTGGGAGCCATCAACCGATATTCGTACGAACTATTGGAATCAATGAATGTTGTTGCAAACATTTTTAAACATTGATTTTAATTGAGAATTTTCCGGTTGTTAAAATAAATTATTTAACTGAGCAAACAATCTTGTTTCCAGGTTTCGTAAGACCTGGCCACTATCACAGTTGGTACCTGGAAGTAACTGGCGAAGATTTCGACTGGCAGCCCGCAAGTTCTGAACCTGAGCCTGATTCAAGCGACGAATCAAGCGAATCAAGCGAATCAAGCGAAGAAGCAAGCGACTGAAGTGATTAATCAAATGTTAAATGATGAAATGTCAATGAATATGTATGATGATAATTAAATGAAAGGATGATCACTTATTTATTAAAAATGATTCATTATCATGATTCATTGCCGGCTAATAAAGATTATTATTATATTATATTCTAGACCATTTTATTTTACTTTTTACAAAACCTTCGTGAGTCCAGTTTACTCACCCTACTAGGTGATACACCTGCTGATTAGCGGCGGCGCATTCGACTCGTAGCCGCCGGAGTTAGCTCAGTGCAAATATTTGTAGATATGTATGTATATTTGCATTCATCTGGGTGTTTCTACGTACCTATTTACAAAAAAAAAACTTGCACTTTGGATCCGGGGTCTCCCCACATTTCCATAACTTGATTTACTTATTTTAACTTTTACTTGGACCTTGAAAATGAATTCCCCAAGCACGCCGTCCCTGCATACCGTAGCCATATTATGTACACGAAACCGGCCGGCACTGAATATCTAACCCAAAACGTAATTATTACGAAAATTCATGCAATATGTAAATTCTATCAATATTCTTTCTACATTCACGCAAAGAGCCTGCAAAGTAATTTTTCAGCCTCTTTTTATTCTCAATTCAAATTGAAATATAAAAGAATAAATATCAGACTGTTTTTTTTTTTAATTGTATACGTGATGATGATGAAAACCGGTGATGCCGCCAAGTCGTTCCTCGCGTGTTGTGGCTTGTGGCGTCTAATCGCATAGATATAAAAATAGGCGCATGGTGCTACAGCGTCGTATTGCAGTGGCGACCCTACGCGCATGCGTGTCGGGGTTACATTGCCAAGGGAATTTTTAGCTCTTTATAATTTTAGGTTTTTGAGGAGAAATATGTGGGTAGTTTATTAATTAAAATTTTCTGTTTGAATGCTTTAAATAAGTAGAAGTAGAATTGACAATTTTTAATTATTTAGATAATGTATCTTATTACGTAAGAGTATTTGGAATATTCCACAAAGGAACTGGGATTAATTATAACCAAACTGCGTCATCACACTTTAGTCTCAATCCATATAATTGATCTGAGTTTAATTGTCTCGATTGTCACTGGTGAAATCCAGCCTAAATCGTAGTAATCTGTTTTCATCAAACTGACTAAAAATGTACAACAAACCAAATGTTTGAAGACAGGACATTTTCTTTAACACCTGAAGAACCTGTTTGACAAAGAAAATTTTTGTCAAACAGGTTTACCCCTAAAGCAAGGAAAGAACAAAGCTTGGCAACACCGGATTGCATTGGCGCGCGCGCGAATCGTTGTATCAAACCAACATGGCGAACGCTCCGGGAGCGCGCCTCGTCTCATAAAACAACCCGATAATCACACTCTGACACCGCCATACACCGTTATTACTTGTACACACCACCCGCGTCGAATAAAATGTTATAGTGTCCGTACACGGATTTGTTTAGTGGAATATTTTGTGTGCACAGTGAGTTATTGTTTATTGCATGAGTGGTGCTCATGGGGTGGGTGACGCAAGGGACGATGGACGAGACTCACCGGCCAGCACGGAACAGCTAACGTAAGAAAATAAAAAAGTACACTATCAAATAAATCCTTTTTCATCCAAATAGGCCCAAAACATTATATGCTTACATGTATTTTAATACAAAGAATGTACTTTCGTTGAAGGAACTGAAGTAAGTCGGGGTGATAATACTTAGGTATACATAATGAACTTATACCGCACCCCTAATGGCAGCATTTAATCGAAGAAAATGTGCATAAAGTGATTCGTAGAAACCAATGGCAATGTTAAATAAAATTATTGTATTGATTCCTTTGCGTTTGCTGTGTTTTTACGAGCAACGTGCAAAAGAATTGTAAAACAGTATGTAATCGTGCTTTAAAAAAATGGAAACTTAAAAATAAAAATAAATAAATAATCTTTACTTAAGTCCAGGCTTATAAGGTCATTGTGGTATACAAATACAGTATGTGGGGATGTTTGCAAGATTGTGAAAAGTAGAAAAATATGTCAATCTCTCTTTTATCATTTTTGGCACTTTATCATGTAACAAATTTATGACGTACATGCCTAGGATATATAAGTAGTTATCTGGAAGTACTTTTCGAGTGTCGTTGATTAAATTCTATAATACATACCCACCTGTACAGTACATAGGTTCACGGTCCCTGTGTTTGTATTTAAAAGGTAGAGACGCAACTTAAATTAAATAAAAAACTGATGAAAAATCTATGGGTAGCGTAGGTTTAAGGAATGTTATTTTGGTCTTTTCTGATTTACTTTTTTTTATAAACAACTTAGGTGTCAGACAAGCACACCTGATGGTAAGTGGTTATCGTGACCTTTGAACTTGTGTAACACTAGGGTAGTCACACCAATCCTGCTGACGCTGTAAAAACAGAGCGTTTCTGTGCCGTCAGCGCAGAACACAAAATCAGAACAAGCCTTGACTCATACATATAGTTATTGCATTGGTAATACTAGTTCTGTGCGCTTAGATGCGACTGACGTTCAAAAATTCAAATTCTTTTTTCTTCTAAAGTCCTCCCCATTTAGTTTTATAGAAAGTAATTACGACGTAGACTTCCTTTTCTGATTAAATTGACGCCTTATGTAAATATTTCGTCGGGTTTTTTAAAACTATTCTGACGTATCTTCTTAGTAGTGAATTATACATAGAAGGCATATTTTGAGGAAGTAGGACACGGCGGTATTTCCGTCCAATTGAGCAGTCCGACTGGGGAAGTACCTCCGCCCTACAGAATACCGCGGTTATAATAACTTCATGTTGTGTTCCCAGCGGTGAGTAGGGTAGCCAGAACTCACTGGCGAATTTGTGCTGTCAGTGGGATGACTGAAGGCTTGTCCTGCTTTGTCCTCTACACTGACGGCACAGAAACTCTGTGCTTACAGAGTCGTCAGCGCGAGTGTGGCTTGTCTGGTGTTACACACGTCCATAGGCCACGGTAATCACTTTCCATTAGGTGGGGCGTGCGTTTGTCTGCCACCTAAGTGGTATAAAAAAAATGTTAAATCGTACTCGCGTATCAACACGATTGCAGTAAATAATCACGTACTTACAATAGGTATGTATGAATTTGTTTGATTATTATGTCTTACGCTTACGTCCTTTCTGTAGAATAAACGCATTAAGGTTTTAGGTAAAAAATTAAATCGGTAGGGTTCATAAATTATTCTGCTAATTAAGTAAGAATGAACGTTGAGAATGAATTCCCGCAGAAGCTATAGGAGTAAGGAAATACCTTCGTGCGGCAATAACCTCATCTAAATACCACTAATTGTTCAGTGTAGCGACCTTTGTAGCGGTAGAGCGTTCGTTTGCTACGTCGGATGTAGAGGGTTCGATTCGTGCTTGGTGATAATATTTGTATATGTGTCGGCTAATGTAAGATAACGAAAATTTTATTTAGAGGCCAGGCGGATTATGTCAGTATCACCTTCAGGAGTGCCGACAGAAGTTAAAATTTGGCCAACAAAAATGTAGATACTTACTACTACTATTATATAGAGGTGTTACATGTGACTGCGGTAGCCTAATGGTATGGGTAATGGACTGCTGAGACAAGGTCTCGGGTTCGATCTCAGGTTTTACCATGGCACACACCAATGACTTTTCGATGCTTTTCGAAGTTATGTGTGTATTTATCGCAGGTATATAAGTGTCCGGTGGTTAATGGCAATAGGCTCGCCACCTATTACATTGGGACCTAAACATAAACTGGCGAAATCTGGGTGCTAGCACCTCTGCCTACCCCTTCGGGGATATAGGTGTGAGTTTATGTTATGTATTATGTTACATGTGAATTGTCACAATCGATGAATCGCCATAATCTGACAAAAAATTGCCGGTAACCGCGTAACGAATATAACGGTTTTTTCGACTATGTCAAAAATGTTCTACGAAAAATGTCCAGACCACTAAAGAAGATTACAGTTTAAAAAATCCTTGGTTTATGTTAAATTGATCAGTTAAATGACTACGTTTAATTCATAATTCGTGTGTAAACATATAAGTTCTAAAATACTTTTTAAGCCACGATACGAAATATCTAATTTCACAATTACGCCAATCAGATTTACGTATAATTAAAATTATTCCTCATTATGCATTATCGCATTGACCTTCTACAATTAATATCTAGTTGTAACCATGTCGGTGGTATATATTATAGTGTTGGAAAAATTCAGGCTACGTGTCACGTAGTTTGGCGCTTCGCCAGCGGGCAGACGCTACGCCTCAGACGCGTCTACGTCACTATCGCGTAAAAATCCATACGTATTGTGTAACGTTTAATGCTCGTCATGTTCCAAACGTTAATTCTAATACAGATTGTTGGGACTTATCCTATGTGCTTATCTGATCTCCAAAAATGTGTGAAGATGGATGTATCACTGGATCATCGTCTTTGGGTTAATCCCGGTCGCATCCGAGGTCTTACCTCTGAGTCCGGGGCAAGAATTTAGTAGTATAGATAATATTGACGAAGACGTATGTTTACAACCAGCTTAATATACTAAGCCTGATCAAGAATTAAGGGTAATCCTATAAAAGGTAAAGTAAATCGCTACACTGACATCAAACGTTGTATTTCTGCCGCCAAAATGAGTGCCACCATTGTAACCTTACTTAGTGTCTGTAATGGTGACCCTCTTTACTAAGACTTTGCCTTTAGCTTACCATCAGGGGAAGTGAACTCAAGTTGGCGTGTTCTAGATAATATATATATAATCAATCAATCAATCAATTAGCCCACCGCAATCCACTGCTGGGCATAGGCCTCTCCCAATGTGCGCCATGTTCTCCGATCCTCCGCCTGCCGCATCCAGTCTGTCCCAACCACTTTTTTCAGGTCGTCCGTCCTTGCTGTCCGTCCGTTGCTTGGGGGCGTCAATATATATATATAATAGATAAAAAAAAAGTCGTGTAAGGGACATGACCCGAAGGAATACACCACAAGCTTATTTTGTCTTAAATTTTGAATAAGGTGTGATGACATTTGGGGCCTGCGTTGCGTATATGTGTATGCATACATGCAGGTACTTCGTGCAAGTAATTCCGTGCTAATTCGAGCAGATAATTTGCACAAAATCGAGGCAAAGCAGCAGCGGAGGCAATACTTTTTTTTAATTGTTACTCTTCATGATTTATAGAAACGATACCTCTATGTGTAATCGGTTGGAGTCCTCTCATCTTGATAGTCGGTATTTGTATACTACGAACTATACGAATGTAAGTAATATATAGGATTTTCAAAAGTGCAACACTTACATGAAATGAAAAGAAACTTCACTGCCGTTGTTGCTAAGCAATGTACAAAACATAAAGTGAACACTGAGCATCTAAGTGAATTGGCTATAACAGATTTGGGCAAAATACATACTTTATGCTTTTCATTTACGCTGGGCGCTAGGTCTTCGAATTTGCCTCGACAAGTTAATTCTCGTTTATGTAGCAAAACGTCCCTCGTGTCGTAACTTTAATAGTATCTGAAGCTACGTTAAAAGACGCGAATAGATGCAACGGTACAAGAGGCGTGCCTCATCTTCTTCACAAGTGCTACTTTCTAAATGAAAATTAAATGTATTTTGTTAAAATGTATTTCGAAGCCTCAAGTATTTCAAATACTAATTACAAAATACATTTTAAGGAAGTATTTAAAATACAAATACGTATTTTGTATTTGTATTTTAATTTCAAATACAAGTAATTGAAATACTGCCCAACCCTGGGGTATAATATGTACCATTGTTATTAAGATTCAGTTTGTTGGGTCAAATTGGGTCGCGTAACTCTCCAAATTTCTTAGATATCTTTTTCTCGTTCGTTTCGTTTTCACAAGTAATTTTATCTTTATTATCACCACCATAACAAGTCTTGTTTTCATGCAAAGCGTGTGTTTTAGAGTTTTGGGCCGCTCTCTTACTTCTCCATAATTTGGTTTACTTGATTTTTGAGCAACAGTTTCGTTTTATGTCTGCTATTTAGAGTAAACTTGAGCCGCGTGGTTCCTGGCAGAGTAAATTTGGGCCATCCCATCACTTCTCATGCGGTGTCGTACAAGGCGACTAGGGCTGTTTAACACCAGACAGATATATACAGTCAAGACTCAGCTTTAGATGCATTGCTCGAGTCAACAATAGTGCCCGGAAATCAGCAATAGGCTCACCCCCCATTACGTGGGACTGAATTCAATGATTGGTGAAATGTGGGTGTTAATTCACCTCTGCCTAACCCTCCGGGGATAAAGGCGTGATTATATGTATGTATGTATGTTGACCTTTAGTTTTTTTTTTATACCACTAAGTTGGCAGACAAGCACACGGCCCACCTGATGGGAAGCGGTTACCATGGCCTATGGACGTATGCAACACCAGGGGTGTCACACTAGTGCTGCCGACCATGAAGAAACCTTCTGATGCCCCTCTTGAAGAACCCCATATTGTAGGCGCTTGGGAAAACCGCAGCAGGGAGGTCATTCCACAGATTGAGTGTGCGTGGGATGAAGTTTCTTTCATAGCGCACAGTGCGCACCGTCTCAGGTCGCAATGTGTGGGGATGAATTCCCTACCTATGGCGAGAGGTGCGATGATAGAATGTAGCTACGGGCATCATGTCAAACAATTCATCTGAGTACAAACCATTGTATAGGCGGTAGAACACACACAGTGAGGCAAAATCCCTCCTAAGGCTAAGAGGTTCCACTCTACCTGTGAGTATGGGATTGTCAACCAGCCTCAATGCCCGTCTTTGCAACGAGTCGAAGGGGTCAAGCTGGTATGCAGGTGCTCCAGCAAAAAGGTGACAGCAGTACTCCATGTGAGGCCGGACCTGTGCTTTATAAAGAAGGAGTTGCTGCCCCGCAGTGAAGTACTGCTTTGCCCTGTTGAGCACTCCGAGTTTTCTTGATGCCAACTTAATCTTGTCCTGCAAATGACTTCGGTATAGGACGTCGCTAGAGATATCGACACCAAGGAGCCCGATACTCGAGGAGATGGTAAGCGGTGTGCCCAGGAATTGCGGCGCTACAATGAATGGAGTTTTCTTAGCGGTGAATACACATACTTGTGTCTTAGTGGGGTTGAATTGGACTAGGTTTAGTCGTCCCCAATCGGATACTCCAGAGAGAGTAGTCTCGATTTTAGACACAAGTTGTTCGCGACTCTTCTCCACCTCGGACTGAGGGATATTTGTACGGCCCGTGTAACACGTGTCCCCGGTACTGTCGTCCACATAACAATGAATGGAGTCATCAGACAGCATATCATTGATATGCAGCAGAAACAGCGTCGGAGACAACACTGATCCTTATGGGACACCAGCGTTTATGTTCATGCGGTCCGAGCAGCTCCCGTCGACGACAGCTTGGATGCTTCTGTTGGACAAAAAGCTGGCGATCCATTCGCAAAGTCCCTCGGGGAGTGAATCGAATCGAATTTAGTCGTAGACGGACTGTCATTTGACGTCGTAAAAAAAAAATTACAAGCTTTAATTTCTTGTTGTCTTCTTGACTCCTCGTCTTCTCCGCGTTGAGTTGAATCCCGATTCTATTCGAGGCTTTCACTCCGGAGCACAGGGTATTCTTTAGATCCCTGGGTTCATGTTGTTGTCTTAACTATTTTTCTCTCTGTACACTCCAATGGATAAGAGTGTGATTATATGTACGTACCCCAAATATTATATTTCAAAATATATGAGTATTTATTTGTCACCACGCCAACATGTTTACGGATGTTAAAATGGAACCAAAAAGAAAAAATATGAATGAATTATGAACCTCATTCGGTAACAATAAAGATTTTATTACAAGAGACTTAAAGAAATGACGATTTCCTTTTGGCGCCTTATACAGAATAGCAAAGACATTTGGCGCCCAACGTGGAGCTTTCGGAAAGTTCTATTCTTAGTACTGTGAATGCGGCACAATCGTTGATAAATAGAGAACAGATAATAGCTGCCTATATAAACATGGATAAGACCAGGCTACTTGTACTGGACGTTACAACAATGGAACGAACGAATAGTCAGTGAAGTGTACCTTCTGTCAATAGTTTTATTATACGACTCCGATTATAGATTAGAAAATATCACTCATCGATTGTCTATTCAGGTGCGGCTTTTGATTACATTATACTTACAGTTATCATGTCGCATGTAAAAGATATTTATAAAGATATTGAAACAAACTATTTTCCAAACAAAGACATTATGTTATTTCTTTGAATTGTAGTATTACTGGAGCACTACTCGAACATGTTTACAAGAATAACTGGCTAATATCCAGCGGTTATCATAAAATATCTTCAGTGTACAGAAAAAAACTAATTGAGAGTGTTATAATAGTATGGATATGTACTGACAATCTTATTTGTTACATAGTACCGTATTCTTATTTAACTTGATTCTTAACTAGCTGTATACCTCATGGTTATGCGCACTTTTTATTTTCTATGAAAATGTTAGAATCAGGCTGCGACATGCAAAACTAAATGTAATATTCCAGAGAGCCAAACAAACAAGCTCTTAAGCTTTATTGTTAGTATAGTTAGATAATCTAATCCTAATTAATGATTGTTTGAGAACTATTTATTTATTCTCTTACTAGCTTACTACTATCCTAAATTTTTCCACACCACACTGTCACTGTCTTGAGGTCTGGTGTTCTCATCCAGTATGAACTATTATTTTTATATTAATCTTCCAGCTTTCGCATTGCCTCATTTTTCTACAATTATGTCTATTACAGCATTACAGCGTTTATGATGACTTATAAAACTGAAAGTTATGTATAAATTAATGAAATTTAGTATTAAGACCCCAACAGTTAAACAGTCTCTAGTAAAATTGTTCAATTGAAACAGGTATAAAACATTATTCCTCATTAGTAAATGGAGTAAAACATAAATCTGCACATTTCATCACGTTTCGGCATTATTCACGACTCACGACGATGCAGTCTCCAGACACTAATTTTGCGTCAACCCACTATCCTACTTGCGTGGTGTTTACTCGGCTAGTCTCGGTTACACACTGTATGACATCCTATGACATCATTTCCTTATGTCAGTTAACATTTAGTTTCTCTAATGTTCGTGGTAATTAGGCGTGCTTTAACTTTTGTATTTCACTAATTAGATGCACGTGCTTCAAACTAAGGGGTGCTAAAATACAGTTTTTTTGCAGAATATTTTCATTTTTCACCTTGCGATGCTTTTAGTTAGAGTAGGTATCCAATTAGTTGACATCTGCATCTCGTTATCATCTCAGTGTTGAGTCCCATATTTACCAGTGGATTAGTGTACAAGGGCCAACCAACATCCATAAGGCCCAAATCAATTGCGCGGTGCATCCAATATAAAACGGACAACGCATAGACTTTCCTATAGGTTGAGAGGTCTAGCGGCAGTCGTTCCCAAAAAGCCGATATGCCAATCAAGAACCAAGTAAACCTCGGGCCCTGAAGTACACAATTAAGTGAAATTTTAAAGTATTTAGTATGCTAACTGTTCAAATAGAATTAGATAGGAAAAATTATAATAGTTCAGGTGAGATTTGAACCACATGACTTCAGGCTGGGTTCGGTGGCTCAGTGATCAGAGCATTCCCCCTGTAAGGGAAAGAACGCGGGTTCAAATCCCGCCTGTACTAATTAAATTTCTCACATCTTAATCGAACCAAAGTATACACACCAGACGTAACTGCGAAATTACTATGAGGATTAGGTAACTATTTTGAGAATGTGACAGACGGAAAACATTTAAAGATGAATTCTTCTAGTTAGTAACTAATTCTCAAATAAAAATATAATTTCAGAGAAAAATGTTTCATGCCACAACATGGCGACATAAATGGTAGGTGTAGCTGTAATAGCAGTCTGACTTTGATGTCATAACCTCAATTCGTAAATTATTTCAATATTTATTCAATCAATCAATCAATCAGCCCACTGCAGTCCACTGCTGGACATAGGCCTCTCCCAATGTGCGCCATTTTCTCCGATCCTCCGCCTTCCGCATCCAGTCTGTCCCAGCCACCTTTTTCAGGTCGTCAGTCCATCTGGCTAGGGGGCGTCCTACCTTTCGTTTACCTTCTCGCGGTCTCCACTCTAGGACTCGTTTGCTCCAACGGCCATCGGTCCTTCGGCAAACGTGGCCAGCCCACTGCCACTTTAACTTGCTTATTTTGTGGCCTATGTCGGTAACTTTGGTTCTCTGTCGAATAACCTCGTTCCGAATTTTATCCTTCAGAGAAACTCCAAGCATAGCTCGCTCCATAGCCCGCTGCGCGACTTTTAAGCTATGGACCAGCCCCACTGTAAGTGTCCACGTTTCGGCACCGTAAGTCATAACAGGTAGGACGCACTGTTCAAAGACCTTTGTTTTGAGGCATTGCGGTAGGGGTGAAGAGAAAACTCGACGTAGTTTGCGAAATGCTGCCCAACCCAGCTGGATTCTTCTGGCTAGTTCTTTCTCGAAATTGTTTTTACCGAGCTGGATAACCTGCCCCAGGTAGACATATTTTTGAACAACTTCGAGTGTCGCCCCTTCGATGGCAATCGGTCTCGATGCAACATGTTCGTTGAACATAATTTTGGTTTTATCCAAGTTTACACCAAGGCCGACGCGTCGAGAAGCTCCATCTAGGCTATGCAGCATTTCGCCCAGTTGTTCCAACGATTCCGCTACTATGACGATGTCGTCGGCGAACCGAAGATGTGAGATGTACTCACCGTTAATGTTTATACCCTGCCCAGTCCAATCCAGAGTTTTGAAGACGTCCTCCAACGCGTTGGTGAATAGTTTGGGGGATATAACATCTCCCTGTCTCACTCCACGTTGGAGGCTAATAGGTTTCGTCTTCTGGTCTTGGAGCTGGACGGACATTGTGGCAGTGTCATACAAGCATCTCAGCACCTCGATGTATCGCCAATCGACACGACACCGCTGTAGGGCATCCAGAACTGCCCAGGTTTCGATGGAGTCGAAGGCTTTTTCGTAGTCCACAAACGCCATACACAGCGGCTGATTGTATTCTTGGGCCTTTTCTACAATCTGCTGAACAGTATGGATGTGGTCCACGGTGCTATAACCTTTTCGAAACCCGGCTTGCTCCGGTGGTTGGAACTCGTCGAGCTTACCCGCAAGACGATTTGTGACGACTCTCGAGAACAGCTTGTAGACATGACTCAGGAGTGAGATGGGCCTGTAGTTCTTCAGCAAGTTCTTATCTCCTTTTTTGAAGAACAGTATCACCGCACTCCCGCTCCATGCCCTAGGTGTTAGACCTTGTAGGATGACGGAATTAAAGAGGCTTGCTAGCTCTTTCAGGATTGGAGTTCCGCCTGCTTTCAGGAGCTCAGTAGTAATACCGTCATCACCTGGGCACCTGTTGTTTTTCAGTTGTCTGAGAGCCGCCTCCAACTCGCACTGCTCGATATCGGGTATCTCCTCGGTGTAATGGCGCGTAAGTGGGGCTCTGTGATCTTCATCGCTGTGTCCCGTAGGTTTACTCGTCCGTGATGCATATAGCTGTCCATAGAACTTTTCGATCTCATCGAGAATCTCGAACCTTGAGGCAGTCATTTTACCATCCGCAGTTTTAAGTTTCGTCAGATGGGGCCTCCCCAACTGCTGAGCGAACACTTTCGACCCCCTATTTCGCTCAATCGCCTCCTGGACGATATGGGTGTTGTAGCGTCGGAGGTCGCGTCTAATCAGCTTTTTAATTTGTCGGTTTAAGGCTCTCTCATCTGACGAAGACGACGGTGTGGATGACTTCTCACGTCTCTTTCTCATAAGTTCGAGAGTCTCAGGAGAGAGCTTGGACTCTCGCTGTTTGCGTTTCCCGGGAAAGAACTTTCGAGACACTTCCTGCAATGTTTTGACCACTGTGTCGATTTTCTCGTCAATGCCGTTTGTGGTTTCCAGTGTTGCGAAACGATTTTGAAGTTCCAATTGGAACTTTTCGGACCCTAGAGTGACTTGGAGTGGCGTAGGTCGGAGAGTAGACCGTATCATTCGGAATCTTTCAGCCTTGATGTTAATATTTAGAGAGCCTCGGACAAGTCTGTGATCGCTTCCGGTTTTAAACTTGTTGATCACAGAGACGTCTCTAAATATGTGCTTACTGTCCATTATCAAAAAGTCTATCTCGTTTCTTATCACAGAGTCCCGACGTTGCCAAGTCCACTTCCTGTGGGGCTTTTTCTTAAAGAAACTATTCATTAAGAAGAGCCCCTGCGCCTCGAGGAAGTTGACTAGCATTTGTCCCCTGTGATTTCTGCACCCCACTCCATAAGGTCCGATTTTCGTCTCACCGCGTTCTTGTATTCCCACTTTAGCATTGAAGTCCCCCATAACAACGTTGTAAGTGGCCTTGGCGGTGTGATTCATTGCCTTAGCAATATCTTCATATACGGCCTCGGCACTTTCGTCGGGGTGAAGCGAGGTCGGCGGATATACCTGTATCACCTTCAGCGAACGACTGTTCGTGATTTTTACGATAAGGTACGCTACCCTGTTCGACACACTACCGATTTCAACAACGCTGCTAATGAGGTCCTTTTTTACCAGAAAACCGACACCTCCCTGGGAGAGCTGTTCACCTTCTCTGAAGTAGAACAGGTCGCCTGACTCAGTGGTTGTCGTGTCCTCCCCCTGTCTTCGGATCTCGGACAACCCTAGTATATGCCAATTTATGCGACCTAGTTCTACCTCTAGTTCTGCGAGGTGCCTGTCCAGACGAAGTGTACTGCAATTGTACGTTGCCAGTAGTAGTCGCCGTTTTCGGTAGCCTCCCGTAGCTCGGAGATTCTTCGCACCCCCCGTCCCGCCGTTACCCCAACCGCTACCTTGGCTGGGAATAGCGGGACCGCCGGGAACTGGGGGCCTTTTGTTGTGGCGTCTATTCATTTGGGAGGGTTTAGCCTACTATTGTATATATTATATGTATGTTATATTTATTCACATTCCTTAAATTCTTTGTTGGAACTTAATGTCATGAGGAGAGTAACATCTGAGGTCATCTCTTGAAAAATTGAGATGGAGGGGAATACAGAGTGCACATTTTGGTCGCATTCAAAATTTGCAATTATTGTTATATTGCAGTCTGTGGTTACCCCGGAGTCGATGCAGTCGTAGAGGAACTTACACCATTGGGTTAAATTTTATGATTTGTTTTGGATTTTATTCGAGTTTTGCGGTTTTACTCTCGGGGGGTTTACCCCGAGAGTAAAACCTACTCTAGCCTCATCCGTCAATCAACAGGTGCCTATCGGTTTGCAAGTAAGGCTTAGACCGGGAAGATTTTGATGGGGGATTTTACACCGAGTTCCATATAAATAGTAAATTTGATCAAGAGTAGCTCTTCAGTCCCCAGAAGAACCTAGAAGTTTACCTTGTCGTCGGCATACTTCTTCGAATAATATCAGACCAGGATCAATTTCTTTAAAATATATTTTTTAAGTAGTGAAGGGAGACAGAATATTTATAAAATGCTCAAGGTATATACTTAGTCTGGCCATAAATACTGTTACAATTAAAATAAGAAAGATATTACATTTGAATTTGGAATCTGTCATTTTTATACGATTGTTCATTGTGTTTTCTAATTATGGCGCCAATACATTGTACAATATTTTGCTATATTAAAATGGAGTGGGGTGATAAAGAAAACCGAATCGCTGTGATTGCATTACACAAAGTTGGTATGGAGCCGAATGTAATTTTCAAAACTCTCCATACGCTTGGTATTAGTCAAATGTTTGTGTACCGGGCTGTTAATAGGTACAATGAGACCTCCTCTGTTTGTGACAGAAAAAGATCTGGCCGTCCACGTAGTGTTCGTACGAAAAAGGTGGTCAAAGCAGTAAGGGAAAGAATTCGTAGAAATCCTGTCCGAAAGCAAAAGATTTTATCTCGGGAGATGAAGATAGCACCCAGAACCATGTCGCGCATTTTAAAAGGTGACTTAGGACTTACAGCCTATAAGAGATGCACTGGTCATTTTTTAACTGATAATTTAAAAAAGAATTGAATGGTAAAATCGAAGCAACTACTGAAGTGGTATGCAAAGGGTGGTCACAGAAAAATTTTGTTTACGGATGAGAAAATCTTTACAATTGAGCAACATTTTAACAAACAAAATGACCGTATTTATGCTCAAAGCTCTAAGGAAGCTTCCCAATTAGTCGACAGAGTGCAACGTGGGCATTATCCGACTTCAGTGATGGTTTGGTGGGGTGTTAGCTATGAAGGAGTGACTGAGCCATATTTTTGTGAAAAAGGTATCAAAACATCGTCACAAGTGTATCAAGATACCATTCTTGAGAAGGTAGTTAAACCCCTTAACAACATCATGTTCAATAACCAAGTATGGTCCCTCCAACAAGACTCAGCGCCGGGTCATAAAGCTCGGTCCACGCAGTCTTGGTTGGAAGTGAACGTTTCGGACTTCATCAGAGCTGAAGACTGGCCGTCGTCTAGTCCCGATCTTAATCCGCTGGATTATGATTTATGGTCAGTTTTAGAGAGTATGGCTTGCTCAAAACGCCATGATAATTTGGAGCCCCTAAAACAATCCATACGATTGGCAGTAAAGAATTTTCCGATGGAAAGAGTGCGTGCTTCTATTGATAACTGGCCTCAACGTTTAAAGGACTGTGTTGCAGCCAATGGAGACCACTTCGAATAAGCTTTTTATATTTTAAATTGTTTTATATTTATGTATTAAACTAACACACTGTAAAAGTAATAAATATTATTTGCAATAAAAAAAATGTTTTTTCTTCGTAACAATATTTATGGCTAGACTAGGTATACACTGCCTACCAACAGTGTACCTACACATTAATGCTAAAGTCTCGATTCCACCATGGCATAGAAATTATGTCTCGGTGCGAATCAGGGCGGGTCCTACATAAAAAAAGGCCTTGGCATTTCCTTAGCTCGTAAAGATGAAGTAGCAACTCTTGAATTTTTAACAGCAGGCAATTAGGTATCATAAGAGCAGCACTGATTTTCTGTCATTCTAACCGACTTGCTTTTGTCATAGGACTGATTGAATTTATTTTATTTTAGCAAAAGTATCTTCTTTTCTTCCCCTCCCCACTCTTCAGAGCACGCCACTGCCACTGCAGGACAATCTCAATATCCTAGGTATGGATGTTCGCTGCAACCTGAATAACAAAAACTACATCGAAAGCATCATCAAAACAGCCTCACGAAAACTCGGAGTCCTGAACAGAGTGAGACGATTTTTCACGCCGGAGCAGCGGTGTCTTCTATACAAGACACAAATTCGCTCCTGTGTGGAGTACTGCTCGCATCTCTGGGATGGTTCAGCAAAGTACTTACTAGATGCTCTCGACAGGTTGCAGCGACGTGCGGTCCGCATCATTGGGAATCCCGAGATCACGAACACCCTAGAACCTTTACAGCTGCGTAGAGACGTTGCGTCCATGGCTGTATTTTACCGTCTGTACCATGGGGAGTGTTCTGATGAGCTCTTCCAATTAGTCCCACCCTCCCCTTTCCTACACAGGACAACGCGTGCAGGTCTTAGATGTCATCCGCACACGGTGCAAAACATCCGATCAAGAACCAAGCGGTTCGGAGACTCTTTCCTCTGTCGCACCATTAAGGCCTGGAATTCATTACCAGCTTACGTGTTTCCTTCTTCCTACAGTCCCGAGTCCTTAAAGCGGGGCGTGAAAAAGCATATGATAAGGCCGTCAAGCTGGTGTCACCATTGTCACACGGTATGTGTAAGTAATGGTGACGCTCTTTTCTGGGACTTTGCCTTCAGCTTACCATCAGGCAAGGCGAAGTCCAATTGACGTGTCCTATATAAAAAAAAAAACATTTTAACACCGTTTTAAGTAATACTATTAGCAGAATTTCCAGCAATAATTACACTAGCCGTTGCCAGATAAAAAAAATTCATTGCCATTACATTAGACTGACATTTGGGGCTACTTTTTCAGCGTTCATAATATGCCGAACAAATAACCAAAGTACAGAATCTGGGGCTATAGGTCGATGAAAAGTTGCCTTGAAGTTCGCAGTGCCGAACTCAGCCGAAAACTTTTTGGTCGAATGGTTCTTTAGAAGATTGCACGCTTTTCTGCTAAAACTACGCTGACAGTTACGTGACAGTTATCTTAATCAAAACTTCGTTATGAGGAGGAAAATTATTACTGCATTGCGTGTTTCACTCAAGTGATTCCCACATGGCTATCCCATACGACAGGCCTTTCGTCTCAAATTGCCTTAATTGACACCCAGTAAATAATAAATGCAATTATTTCAGACAACTTGATCCATAGTTAGAATACAAAAATGCTATTTACTTGATTTTCCGGGGGTATAATTTCACACAAAAAATAGCGGTTATCCAATCACTAGAGCATATAATCATAAGCCGGTATAAGACATGATAAGTGATTAGTGAAGTTACAAGAAGATTTTTCCTAAAAGAAACAGGGTTAACTGATAATTAACTCCACTTACACATATGTAAGGCTTACTTATTGTGAAAATGAACTGCGCAGGTCGATTGATCCGCGCGGGCAAGCAACGTCGCAATGTTGAAGCAACATTAGATAACTTTTGTTTACATTCCAATACTAACATGTAATACCAATTCCGTGTTAAGCATGCCAATTGTTTGTCACTACGTCATTACGTAGGTTAAACTTCATACTGACAATTGAGCAGGTTTGGGTGCGGTCCGCACATATTAGAAAAGGTTCGGCGTATTGGTAGAGACTGACTAACTGATAGTGTATCGCTTCGACTGGACAACATTACTAGGTTTGAGTTGAATTCCTGCTGGTAATTAGAGGAATAAGAGTTCCTTGAGTACAATCGGTATTACGTGAGTGCTAACTGGATTATATTAAAAGCTGTAGCAAAAATAATGTGCAACCGTATACTGATCCATCCATCAGTACTGGTATATAATAATAATGAATAGTAGGGGTAAGTAGTAAGTACCTCTTCTACACTGACGGAACAGAAACCCTGTGCTTACAGGGTCGGCAACGCGACTCTTCTGGTGTAACATACGTCCATAGGCCACGGTAACCATTTTCCATAAGGTGGGCCGTGTGCTTGTCTGCCGCCCAAATGGTATAAAAAAAAACCGTTGTGATGCTAGTTATTTGTTTTCAAAGTTTCTGAGTCTGCCCACTTCCTTATCTCATTTTATTGTGTGTAAAAACATTGCCCTACCCCGGCGGATTACACAGAAAAAGAAGAGCATTTAAACGAACGAACTAAGCTGTCACTCCAGACCAATTAACTTAAGTAGTAACGTTAATGTTTCCTGTGTGGCGTTGCAGGAAACCAATAAGTACACTAAAGGTATATGTGTAGCAGACTTTGTTGATCGATCTTTGTATAAGTTTAAGGACCTGTTCGGCATAAGTGGAGCAAAAGTTGAATGACAGGTTTGGTGGAATTTGCTGCCGAAATTGAGGCAAAAGTTTGTTGAGTTTGATTGAGCGATGATTGAGATATTAAGAGGTGGTGAGGGATTGATGGCAGAACGGTGCACCGCCCTATTAACTTACCTATGCTAAATGTTTGCTATACCAGAAGGTTTATTTACTATAATTATTAAATATTTGCATTTTTCAAGATGGTTTGGGATGGATGGCTTACTGTTATTTTGTTGTAGTGCCCTGAAATTTGAACTAGGTAAACTCCCTTATTGTGGAATTCAGTATTCAGTCAGCTGATTAAAAACCAGTAGGTACATTATCATGAAAGTGGACACACATGTCGATATACCGATGACCCTAAAATTCTTTCGCGATATTCTTAGTGTCCGAAACACAATATGTAAATACTTCTTTTTTGTTTTTTTTTCTGTAGGGTTGACGTAGTTTTTCATTCATTCCGCTCTTTCATTAATTCCACACTCAGTTAAACTACCCATGACAACATCTATTGTTGAACGAACTAGTTCTGTTATGTGATTGTCCTATTGTCTATTATAAAAAGGGCTATGTAAATGTTTACTTCACGAAATCATTTTCATAGGTATCTGATGACAGTCTCGGATGTTAATAGCGGTAGATCAACAGTCAGTTTATTCTTCAGTTCAAAGCTATGACTTGGGTATCGTTATAGTTTCTGATTCACTGCGTGAAGTGCAATGAGTAATATTAATGTTGACTACATCCAGTTTAGTGTCGTCGGGATTTAGTTATGATCAGACCCGTGTAAAAATCAAAAATATTCGCTTGTGAATTGTTAAAAGATATTTTAATTTGTGATATTATTGAAATACTTAAATGTATTTTAAATCTGTTAAAAGTTTGTTTAATTCATCTGTGATATTTCAATAAACTTTCGACAGTATCTTGTGAATTTATTTTAATATAAATATTTTAATTTGTTACTTGTTCGTCATATTTTATATGAAAGTGCTAATATTCAATATCAGTTTTAAAGCTATGAGCAAGTGGAGTGTAATCAACCAGCGGTCTGAATCTATACAGCCAGTTACGCTTCACTGAATTTATTTGTGTTAGCTGTAACGCCATCCGCATGATAAACAGGTACATAGTATAAATTAAAGCAGTAGAACCATTTAACAAATTTAGATTGATATGATCAATTATTATAAAAATAAAGATGAAAAATATCTCTTTAGTTGTGTGTCTCTGATTATAAGTATATACACAAACACATGCATAAATGAATTATTTATGTTTTTTTAGTTAATTACTACATATTATATAAAAAAATATCCTAAACCCTTGGCTTAGGATATTTTTACTGTGAATTGGGGCACAAAGCGGTATTGGTACATCTTGTAATTATATTTAGTCTACACATAACGTTTTTATCATCAAGCTGAAGTCTTCGAGAGCGACTACTGTCCAACCCTTCAAACATGAGAGGAAAGTCAGCATTAGAGCTTCGTCCGTTAATCAACAGGTGTATCGATTTGAGTATCCTGAAGATCACAATTATGTGTGGGGATTCATGGCCGGGTGAAGAGGGCCTGTCCCATAGTTGTGATCTAATGATACAAATTAATCCAAACACCATTTTTTCTTACTTTCAACTGTACATTTCAATTTTGACAGTTATTCATATCAATGAACATTACTCTAAAAATAAATGAAAGCTATCGCGTGCGACTTGGTCGATGCTTTTAGTGTATTGACATCTTTAGCAATATGTTAAATATTATTTTTCGATTTATTGTACGTGGACATGCAGAATTGGCATTAGGATGAGGTATGTATAGTCCAGTCCATATTCATAAAAAACGCTAATTAGAATACGTTTGATGTTTGGACGACGATTTTCATCAAATTAAATTATGTAAGTATATAATAACTAAAATATATGTATTTATAGTTTTATATGTTGCTGAAGCGCCAAGAAATAATTCGCGTGGATGTATTATATGAAAACGTATATAATCTTTACTCGCAAGGGAGACTGGCATGTTAATTTTTATCAATCAATTAATCTTGCAAAAGCATTATAGTCACATTCATACCTTTATTGTCGGATAGCAGAACATGGCGAACAGCCCCACCCTTTAGTCGCCTTCTTGATACCCACAGGAAAAGATGTTGTAGCCCTATTCTGCTCCACCGGGCATCATCATGGCACCGTAATAGTTATATGTCGATAAATATGATCTTTACGAATTTAAAGTCGTTTGCATGTACTCGCATTATCTCTTAAATTTTGCAATTGTGGAGGAACCAATTGAGCAGTCCGACTGAGGAAGTCCGCCCTACAGAATACCGCGGTTATAATAACTTCGTGTTGTGTTCCCAGCTTTGAGTAGGGCAGCCAGAGCTCACTGGAGAATTTGTGCTGTCAGTGGGATGACTAAAGGCTCCTGCTTTGTCCTCTACACTGACGGCATAGAAACTCTTTGCTTACAGGATCGGCAGCGCGAGTGTGGCTTATCTGGTGTTACACACGTCCATAGGCCACGGTACACTTTCCATCAGGTGGGCCGTGCGCTTGTCTGCCACTTAAGTGGTATAAAAAAAAGTATGCTGTTCCTTTTTTTTATATTTCATCTTGGTTTTTAAAATCTGATAATATTCGGTTTTTGCACTACTCAAAGCTCATTTACACTGTGGCATCTAACGGGACGCACATAGAGCCTCAACTCGGCGACCTTATAGTATTGATTGAGTAAAACAAGTGAACGCGACAATGACGTCACTCGCTGAACTGATCACAGTACATAATTTTGGCTGATGTTATCTACCTAATCAACTACTGGAATGACATAAACAGTTGATAACAGTTTATGGAAATTTAACGACTTGAATAGCATGGTGGTACAGCAAATGCTCTACGTTTGAAAATGTACGTCTATGCTGGAGTAGTAGTGAAACACCTGCTATGTCAGAGGATGGGGTTCGATTGCCACTCACTGCTAATGTGAATAAGTTTATTTGGTTTAGTCTGGGTGTTTCAATGTTTAATATATACGTAATTAAAATGATAAGACATTGTACGCTGCTTACATAGGTTTTCCTAAGAATTTTGTGCGCCTATGCCTCATAAGTAGTATCCTATATGATTAAGAGGGGTGTTGTCAATACAAAAAATACATGAACATCCGAATTGAGAACCTTCTCCTATTCACAAGTCAGTAAAAAGCAAAAACCTTAACTGAATAAAAAAACAAATACCTACCAATAAATGTCTCACTGTGTAATGAATTGTTCACTCAATAGTACAAGATTCTGTTATTTCTAGAACAAATTAGATATTTGTGAAACGAAGTCCATGTGAATAAGACCGAAGGCAACAGCTGCTAAATATTGCTTCTGTTGTTAATGTCACTTGTCCAATTACGTGGTAACATTTCTTTTCGAGCAAATACTGTGGATAAAAGAAAAACAACACTGTAAATTATAGAGCTGGACTCTCAGTGTAGGTATACTTTTATTCTGTCCTTTCTAAACTGTTAAGTAATTGGTGAAACTCTAATGCATAATACATTATAATCATCAGCTGTACTTTTCCACATTTAGTTGACATCGGTGAAAAAGAACACATCATCTGTTCTTTTTCCTCTTCTTGCAATCATTTAAATATTAACTGCTTTCCCGGCCATATCGTCTTTCACACTATTCATCTATCTTCTCTTGGAGTTTCTTTCCCCTTATATCTAGTCATTTAATCCCATACTTAGCTAAAATGGATAAGCAATGCATCCTATGACTGATGAAGTCTGAGTTTATCGCAGAAAGTTTCTTATTTGTCATCTACGTGCTCGCACCGATCATCTGAATGCAATAAATTTTGGATAATTTGCCATGTCCATGAATATTTCTGAGTAAGAAACGTGTAAAAAAGGCCTTGTAACCCGATTGGGTATTTAATATGAATACAAATCGCGAAAGTTAAAATTGCTTATTCGAGGTCGTGATTCAGGTTGAAGGGGCAGGATTATAAAACGATCATTAGACCTGTACTTTTACACGGCTGTGAAGAGGACGGAGTAACATAAGCTGGAGCTGCGTGTCATAGTGATGAAAATGTTACGGTGATGAGCCTTCAAGTTCGTGATATTGCAGATAAAATGCAAGAGAGCCGTCTTTGCTGGGTACCAACAGGATAAGTGGATAACAAATGCCTGAAAACGGTGCCTTCTCCAGACCGCAATAGGAGAAGAAGAAGTCCTGGCTTGGCAACGTGAAGTGAGACATGCGTGATAATGGACTTACTACTATGGACACCCAAAATCACGCCCTGAAAAAGGCGTACCCTGTGCTCTGGGTTCACCTTGGCCTTGGATGTAACCAGGAAAATGCAACTCCATGATGAGTTTAGGTAGTTCCCGTGGCCACTGTTCGATTCTTTTTATATACCCTGGATACTATGAAATACGAGTGCTTGCAAAGACAAAACAAAGAAACTAATCTAGTAGAATTTATCTAGTTCAGCTTAGGAGTTCCGTTGTCCGATCATATTAATACATAGTCGTCCAGACTAAACGATGTTTGAATGTGTGGATGTTCGTTATTCAATCACGCTGAACGGATCTATCTGAAAGGTTATTCTGAAATCTTTCATCCTGATGAATAACAAATAGACTATTTTTTATACCGAGATTAGGCTCCCATGGGTAGCTGGAACGAGATCAAAAATCCAAGTTGAGTAAGCCGCGATCAACAGTTACAAATATAATATGTTCACAATGGTAAGATCAACTACCGAACCTGACGTTTGGCGGTCCTTCCCTCATTGAAACCATGCTAAAGCACTGTACTGATATTAATTTAAAGAGTAAATTAAAAGGCCATTTACATCACTATGATTAATTCAGTGTCACAGAGAACAAAGTTCAAGGTGGTGTCAGTTTTAATTATAATTGTAATTAAGCTTGATGCTATTAGTGGCGCCCAACGTGGGGCCACTTTTCATTTTGACGTTGCACGATGAAATTTTTATTATCTCTCAAGGATTCTCAAGGAAATTACTATAATGCAATTAGCGAAATACGTCATATTAAATTGATATACATCGGTATGGGGCCAACTGTTTCATAACTTATTAGTGCACTGCAGTGGAATTGGTAATCATGAGGTATTAATTAGATTTACAGTTAAATGTCACATTGTTGATCTTAGTGTATCTACAGGAGTTAAACGAATTACTGATGCTATTCTTTATGGCCTGTCTAGTAGCTAGTCTCTAGTCTCGAATAGCACAAAAGTAAAAGATACGTGTACAGGTGTCAATGCAATCGCATTTGTTTATTTTGACAATGAACGTATACAATGTGAATATAGGTAATTATGGATAAAACGTTTTGATATTTGATTTCATTAACATTTTGTAGCTGTCATATAAATGACATTACAAAAAGCAGTGCGCGATGGCTATAATACAGAACAAATAGGTACCCATCATCTCATTCTTCTTTTCACTAGTTTCTGCGTCTTGTTCCGAATTCGGAATTTCATATTCAATCCGCGATATATTTTTTCATCGGAACAGCGCACTTGTCTAGTATACATAAAAAGCATTAGTTCATTTCAGACACGATAAATGATATTCACGAAGGAATAGAAATATATAATTACTTCTATACTCGAATGAATATGACGTGCTAGTGTTGGACAAGATTACATAATTCTAGATTTATAAATACTTATCAACACGTGCATTCGATATTACATGTGTATATGTGCGCGCGCATATTATGCGTATGCATGTAATTAGCGCGTGATATCTTAAAATTGTTCTATGTTTGGAGTGCGATGAATTTATTTTGTGTAAGAACTATATGACTATTCTATGCTATAGATATAATAGATGCTTGTACAGTATTTATACTAAACGTACAATTGGCAAAAAATGATTCAATATTTGGCTCGAAGACTGCACGTGAGTCTTCCCTCTTGATCTAAATCCTACCAAAAGAAATTTTAAGTAACTTAATGGTGTTTTTGTTCGTGTCTCAGCCCGGAGTTTTGGACACAGTTTCGTTTCATGGTAACCCTCCAAATTCATGCTCTAATTTCTAAATCGAGTCCATTCTTCTTTCATTCGGCAAGCAGAAAACCACTTTGAAATCGTTTAAATCACCCTGTTAGTGACTTATTATTGGTGCCGGAAAGTTCATCTACAACTGTTGCGAGTCATTTAATCGTGGATTATATTGTCGTCTTAACAATAGATTAATTACAAACAAGTGACGACATGATCCCACATTATGTCGTCACTTGTTTGTAAAAGAGCAAGTACCGCCAGCAAATATTTTTAAAGAACGTTGAATTGATTTTTAGCAGAATGTATTTACATATATATACGTTGACTGTGGTTTGTTAAACACGATAATTTTTTGTTAAAACAATTTAAATTAAGAAAATTAACCGAAATCAAAATCTTTCCGTAAAAGGTGAAAAATAATTGAATTATAGATTTAAATCGAAAAGACAAATGCGCCAGCCAGACTTTGGTGTTGAAGTCAACACTAAGTCAAACAGGGTTGGTATTTTTTCGTATATTTTTATCATACATATACATATAATCACGCCTGTATCCCCGGAGGGGTAGGAAGAGGTCAATTACTACTATCATTGTATTCGGTCTCACGTAATAGAGGTTGAGACTATTGCCGTATTCCGGGCACTATTGTTGACTCGTGCCATTCATCTGAGTCTGAGTCTGCGCTGTATTGTATCTGTCCCTTTGTATATTTATGTATTTTTTTATATCCCACTTAGGTGGCAGACAAGCACACAGCCCACCTGATGGAAAGTGGTCACCGTGGCCTATGAATGCGTACAAAACCAAGAGAGTCACACTCGCGCTGCCAACCCTGTTATATTATTTAGGTTCAAAATAATATAACTATATAACTATGTAGCCTAGTGGTATGGGTAATGGACTGCTGAAACGAGGTCTCGGGTTCGATCCCATTCGATGCTTTTCTAAGTTATTTATCGCAGGTTTATAAGTGCCCGGTTAATGGCTATAGGCTCGCCACCTATTACATTGGGACCTAAACATAAACTGGCGAAATGTGGGTGCTGGCACCTCTGCCTACCCCTTCGGGGATATAGGCGTGAGTTTATGTTATGTTTATGTTATATAACTATTAATAATAATATAAGTATGTATGGGAAGGCTAAAGGCTTGTCCTGCTTTATCTTCTATGTACACTGACGGCACAGAAACTCTGTGCTTACAGGGTTGGCAGCGCGAGTGTGGCTCTTCTGGTATTACACACGTCCATTTGCCTTTAGCTTACCATCAGACGAGGTGAGTTCAAGTTGGCGTGTCCTATATAAAAAAAAACTATAACCACTTTCCATCAAGTGGACCTTGTGCTTGTTTGCCACCTAAGTGGTATAAAAAAAATGACATGGCTGCAATTCATAATTATTCTAACTTAAAACCACGAAAGCTTTTTGACGATAAAAGAATGACACAAAAGTTGTAACTTTGCTACTTCAAAGTCACCTGTCCCTAATACGTATTTGCCGAACTACCAATTAAAAAATCAATACAGGGCTTCCCCACGTGCCAACAAATTTAACATCACCCCTTGCACCAACCCCTGCTATATTATACCCGACTTCCGGGCGCCGCCGGCGCTCCCCTCAGTTCCTCAGCCTGAGGGAACTGCTAGCCGTTTGTGAGGGAATCAAAAACAAATAAGTCTTTGTTGTCACGACCAGTTCGTTGCATAAAAGTTTTTAAATATTAACGGTAGACCTTCGTTTCGAAACCGGATCTCTTTTGTCCAGAACAATAAAAGAAATAAGTATAAGAGCTTCAGTATAGCGGTGAAGACTTTTATCTTTCGAATCTCTACGACCAATAGAATTGCAGAAATTTCTGTCACGTGTCTATAACGACTCATTCCATAAGTCAAAAAGCTACACGACTATATCGTGCCTTTTATCACAAGTTCTCCCGATACTTATGGATACCACGATTTAACTTAGTGAAGTTCGTTACTTTACCATGTGACAACCCAGGATAAACGACGGCTTAATGCACTTTTCGGATGGAACTCTATGGGTGAATGAATGGTCACTTATCCAATACTGAACTATCTAGCTAGTATTACTTCACCTAGCAATCTACCAACTACTCGGTTATCACAGCCTCGTGCCCCTCATAGCATAATATTTTATTTAAAATTCGCAACAGCAACGCAGACATTAGCCGAAAAGACATTAGTGAATGCTTTTAAATAATTTGGGCACTGTGAGTGAGTATGTATGTACCCATAAGTGAAAACACTCAGCTGCAAAGTTCACCCCTGGTTTTGTGGCATATACCGAAATTTAATATCATGAACATATACTACTAGTATAAGAATTATATTATACCAGCTGACCCACCCCAGCTTCGCCCGGGGTATATTTTGAAGCTTCATATCCCTTTGAGCCCTTGAGCCTTTGTTTTAGTCTCCAAAATATGTATGAAAAATTGCCGGATTTGTTAACATTTATTATCAATGCTCCGCTCCCTTAAGTAGTAGCGTGATGATATATAGCCTAAAACCTTCCTCAATAAATGGACTACCCAACACTGAAAGAATCATTCAAATCGGACCAGTAGTTCCAGAGATTAGC
The DNA here is from genome assembly GCA_963662185.1 of Eilema griseolum. Lineage (NCBI taxonomy): Eukaryota > Metazoa > Arthropoda > Insecta > Lepidoptera > Erebidae > Eilema > Eilema griseolum. The sequence continues at coordinate 11,918,438 of OY759249.1, read as the reverse complement.
GCGTTCAAACAAACAAACTCTGCAGCTTTATAATATTAGTATAGATTATCTGTACTACTAGATTTAGAAGGTAACAGCTACAGGTAAGAACAGACATATAAATAAGCACTAGTAACATAATTTATTCTGTGCTACAAGTGCCGCTCATTTAAAACTACCTGTTCTCCTCGACTTCGGTTGGTTTTTTTTTACGTGTGAAATATCCCTCGGATACCTTCACCACCGGAGCAAGTGGGAGAGGTTATGTCGGACTCGAACCGACTAAAACGCACGTCGCCTGTGGGTCGTTTTTGGTTGCCGAAGGTGAGGTTAACAGGCATTTCCCTCGCACCCCGGTCGACCCAAGGCCATCTCTCTCGATCTGGCCCTCTCCTCGGGTGTGGGGACCACAGTGTCCCCAAATCGTCCCTGGAAACTGGGAGGCGCGCATGGCGCGCCGTCACCGTGGCCTGCTTTTGCCAGGGTGACAGGCAGCTCCACCCGTCACCCCCAGGCCTGCGCTCATAAAGGCAGAGGTCATTCATCGACCTCCGAGGCCCGAGTTGCCTTCGTACGCGGGCAGCGACTTCGGTTGGTTGAAATTGTTAACAACTTCAATCAATTAGCCTATTACAGGCTACTACTGAACATAGACCTATCCCAATGTGCGCCATTGCTCCCCGTTCGCCGCCTTCCGCCACTCCCAGCCTCAGTTAATAACCTGCTTTAGATCTATAGACCTAGCATTCGAAGGGTCTAAGGTACACCGTACTAATTGTAAACGTAACGACAGAACGGAGCATTGCGATTGGCCGCCTGTCTACTGATTGTGTGTGAAGCCGACCAATCGCATTGCTCCGTTCTTTCGTTACGTTTACGATACGATTTCTATAGCTTTTCGTGCTAGGGGGTTCTGGACTAAAGCTATCATAACTATGGAATTGAATAGAAACATTGGTCATAAAATCAAGCTTGATAACCACAACCAACCGCTCCCTATAGTAACATGTGTTAAAAACTTAGGTTTAGTACCTTTTTATTAAATTGTGGCTATCTGATTAAAATAAAACTTTCATAAAAGTACAGCCAACGACAAAAGTAACTTAACAAATTGTAAGTTATTGATGACTTTAGCTATTAAATATTTCCTGAAATAATTGATAAAACATGCCATATACAACTTCGTCCTTTATTGTATTCTGATGTAAAAAAAGATTGCGTACATTTTAGTGTTAATCAACTTACATCGTTGACTGTACATGTAAGCTCATATAATCTGATTGAATGTTTACACATCTGTATCAATTTTATTACTGTAATAAAAGCACAGTAAAACTTCACCGTGTACAATAGCTATGGCTAAAGTTTATGTTTAACCCACTGACCCATTCCAGGGACTTCGCACGGGATTTCGATAGCCCGATTGCGGCTACATAATTTTTAATTTAGGTGTGTTTTAGAACCCAAAAATAAGCTATTATGTATGGTATTGGTCACTCATCCTAAAACTTACCTGGCTAGTATTGCTAAACCTTGTAATATTAAGAATGAACACCTAACATAAGGCCACCACTTATCCACGAGGTGCTCTATTCTTCTGACAGCACCCAAATCTTTTTTTGGTATTCGTTTAGAATAGATTTATTAACTGTTTAAAACGTGGTATCCATTTGGAGCACTAAATAAATATAAGTACAAAGAAATACCAACGGTATAACGGTAACTTTATTTATTGTGTTCCTTTTTTATCAGGAAATGCGGAGAGAAGGAGGCGAGCGAGCTGGACTGCGTAGCAGTAGGTAGCAGACTGCGGGGTCCGATGGGGACGAGACCACCGGCCAGGTTCTGGCCGCAGCTATGGGCCACCGTCATCAGGAACCTACTGCTAAAGAAGCGGGACACCAGAAAAACCCTGGCCGTTAGTATTAGAACCACATATTATATTCGCCTACGGCAATTTTTTTTGCACCTTACGTAGTTTGATGATTTTAATTTATAATGAAATGTAAAAATAAATCTAAAAAAAATTTAATTTAGACGGATTTAGGTTTAATCATATTGTTCGTGTGTTAAAAGTCTAAATAAACTGTTAGAATAATTATATCCAGTCAGACGCGTTAGAGTAAGAGAATTAGCTGATTAAATCTACGAATTCACTATAATCTCAGACTATAATAGAAAATAGAAAGTTATTAGAGATTTTTATTGTAGTTAATGTACGTTAATCATTCTTGGACTACGTGATTGGGTACTTAATAAAAAATATATTTTTTTGCATTTTTTTTCGAATAGAATAATGAAGACTTTTCGGGGTCGATTAAATACATCTTGTATACACATCAGTATACGTGGGTATGATGGTATTAACCTTGGCATGTATTGTGTAGATATTTTATTATAAAATCAAAGTTAACTGTGGTGCAGCTCCGGTTTCAAAGAGTATGGGATCCTACATAATGGTCCAATATTGATGCATTACGGTATAGCTCAAATAGTTTTCATTTTTATTTCTAGGAGGTGCTTGTCCCCTTATATTCTCTTGGGGTCTTAATATTCCTGAAAATGTTGATGCCAAATCCCAACTTTCCGGAGGTGCGGAAGCCAGGTCAGCTGTTAAGGATTCATCATGACGCATTCCCGGAAAATCATTCAGTTGCTGTTGTCGCAGATTGGCTCAGTGCCAACGGAACGATGGTCAGTTTCGAGAAGTATTTGACACTCATAATAATACGTCAGTGATGACAAAGCAAACACGTAGGGGTATTGATAATTTTCTTAATATTGCGCCACGATGTCCATAAGTTGACAATTGGGACTAAATCATTACACCAATATGTCTTTGTACACAAGACTACTGGTAGTACGGAACAAAACATCCAGACGGATGGCTTCCACGGGTGAACCCGCCCTTAAAAATTCCCTTAGAATTCCTGAAGAGACTTGAAGTAAAGAACAAACACATAAAAAATCCCCCGAGAAACTTCGCTACTAAATCTGTGTTTTACCTTAAATAAAGTACGCGGTGAAATACTGCTGAGACTCAGCTATTCATCTAGATTTTTTCTCTTCCATGGAATTTTTCAAGTTCAATTCTTAGAGACACTAACTAGCTTTATATTCAAACGGCTCTAAAATGGAATACATTATTCTGTCATAATTTTAGGGTTTTCTTGATGAAATAAACGCTATGCTGGCGGAGTCTCATCAGCACCCAATCAGGTGGATCAAGTATAACAACACGACGGAGCTGAATGACGCATACCACAATGACGCCAAGAGTTTTCCCATCGCTGTCATCTTTCACACGGATCCTACCTCCAGCATAGAGCCCCTCAGGTATGTCTGTTCTATGCATGATTCTAATTATACTAATACTACGTTAGGATCTCCAGGACTTGTATTAATTAGGGTACCTTTACAGGATAGCAGTAAAGTACTGGTTGATGAATACTGAATAAAATAACACAAAAAGAAACAAGATTCAATGAAAGTGCATTATGTCAAAATTGTGAAAATGGGGCTTTAGAAATCATTCGAAGTGCTCTTACATTGCCTAATTCTCAAAACTGTCTGTATCATTGTCAAGTGTATATTTAAATGGGTTTTATTTTATACTTAATCTGGTTATCTCTCAGGTACACAATCCGAACCAATCCATCGCATATCGGAACGCCCTCAACACGCACGCTCATGACCTCCCCAGCTAAGTGCAGAGAGAGGAATGCCGTGAAAGACCAGCCCTTCGACTGGTCACGCGGTGGTCAACTTATTCCACTCTCAGAAATGCATCGAGAAGATACCTGTCCGGTGTTGCAGTATTATTACTCTGGATTTTTGGCGTTGCAGACTCTTATTGATTACATTAAAATTAAGGTAAAGATGGTATTACATTTTTAAGGTCGTTCTAGTCTAGTTTTGAATCGTTCCTCATACAGGACGTTTTGGGGCCCCATCAAGATACTTGGGATCAAGCCTACCTGACCTGCTTAATGAAGAACCTTTCTGGATGGAAGGTCCTAGTGTGGCAATATACACCTGTTGCCTGCGTACGCACTTCTCAGCAGTTCTCTCTCTATTTCGATCTGCAGATCGACGATTCTGAATAGTATCTCGTCTTTATTGATCACTTTAAACAATATAATGAAATCCATTTATGATATTTGACAGGTGGACACCAATGCAGAAATACCTCCTCCACGTATCGACCTCCGCCAATTCCCCAAACGTCAGCACACAGGCGACTGGCTGGTCATCTTCAGAGTCATAATGCCTATGTACATGGTGATGACGTTATCTCAATTCATCACGTATCTGCTGATGCTCGTTGTCGGAGAGAAAGAAAAGAAGATCAGAGAAGGCATGAGGATCATGGGCTTGAAGGATTCTGCTTATTGGTAAGTTAAAGATTTTTTTATTTAAAGATCCCTCAGAGGGATAATTTTTTATACTAAATTGGTAGAGCCTTCTACCTCCAGCGAAACTCAATTGCTTTTGTTAGGAGTAAGTTATCGTGGGTAATATAATGACCATGGTTTGAACCAAAGATCTCTTGATCGTAAGACTGAATTCTTAATCACTATGCTACTAACGTACGAAGGCAAGGTCGATGAACGACCTCCGCCCCCCATGAGCGCCGGTCTGGGGGCGACAGGTGGAGCCGCCTGTCACCCTAGCAGAAGCAGGCCGCGGCGGCGGCGCGCCTGTCGCGCCTCCCCGTTTACCGGGAACGAGTTGGGGACTCTGTAGTCCCCACACACCCGAGAAGAGGGCCAGATCGTGAGAGATGGCCCTGGGTCGGCCGGGGTGCGAGGGATGTGCCTGTCAACCTCACCTTTGGCAACCAAAGCGACCCACAGGCGACGTGCGTTTTAGTCGGTTCGAGTCCGACATAACCTCTCCCACATGGTCGATGAACGACCTCCGCCCCCCATGAACGCAGGCCTGGGAGTGACGGGTGGAGTCACCTGTCACCCTGGCAGAAGCAGGCCGCGGCCTACCGTGCCTCCCCATTTCCAGGGACGATTCGGGGACTCTGTGGTCCCCACACCCGAGGAGAGGGCCAGATCGAGAGAGATGGCCCTGAGTCGGCCGGGGTGCGAGGAATATGGTTGTTAACCTCACCTTTGGCAACAACAAACGACTCACAGGCGTCGTGCGTTTTGGTCAGTTCGAGTCCGGCATAACCTCTCCCATCAGCTCCGCTTGGATTTTGTGCACGTAAAAAAAAGCTACTAACGTTGTTACCTTTTATGTGTAAGAATCTACTTTGGTAGCATTTTCGATAATTTCACTTCACACTAAATTCACACAGAACATTTTCGTAAATTTCTCTCCTTAAGGGTAAAATTTATGAAAGTGTTCTTTTTGAATCTGGTCGCTAGTAATAACATATACGTTGGTTTTACGTGTATAGCCCCTATGTCATGGCACAAATCCTACGTCACAAAGTCGATACCCTAATATTATGACATAGAAATTAATGTTGGAAACGAATACAGCAACAAGGACTGTACGCACACTTCATTCTATCGCCGCTAATTACAATGCACACAATGTTTACAAATTGTACAAGGAAGGCACAGTATTAGCATAGCAAAGTGCACTATAAGTGACAACACTGATGTAATGGATGTATCCACTTACAGAGGGTATAAAGGTTAAAAGGCAATTAAATTATAGGCGCGGGTTTCAGATTTCCTAAAGCCCACTAGGTAATATTTGACGCAAAACATGCGAAGTTCAACATATTCGGCAATGTTGTGCAACACGCATAATGTTGACAACAGACGCGCAACATGGCGGGTGGCTTATTGATTCAAAGACAGCAAAGAGTAAGCAGACATCAGCAAAATCACTAGTTAAGCACTAGGAGAGCGTTTTAAACGCAAAAACATTATAACTTACAAGAACTAAGCTATCTTCTTCAAAATTGGAATACTTTATTAAATAGCATTTGGAATAAAACAGTGACAGTCAGTTAATTGAAATATTCATAATTGAAAAAAAATGGCAGATATTTTTTTTTTTTTTTTTTTTTTTTTTTTTATATAGGACACGTCAATTGGACCTCGCCTTGCCTGATGGTAAGCTGAAGGCAAAATCCCAGAAAAGAGGGTCACCATTACTTACACATACCGTGTGACAATGGTGACACTCAGCTTGACGGCCTTATCATATGCTTTTTCACGCCCCGCTTAAAGGACCCGGGACTGTAGGAAGAAGGAAACACGTGAGCTGGTAATGAATTCCAGGCCTTAATGGTGCGACAGAGGAAAGAGTCTCCGAACCGCTTGGTTCTTGATCGGATGTTTTGCACCGTGTGCGGATGACATCTAAGACCTGCACGCGTTGTCCTGTGTAGGAAAGGGGAGGGTGGGACTAATTGGAAGAGCTCATCAGAACACTCCCCATGGTACAGACGGTAAAATACAGCCATGGACGCAACATCTCTACGCAGCTGTAAAGGTTCTAGGGTGTTCGTGATCTCGGGATTCCCAATGATGCGGATCGCACGTCGCTGCAACCTGTCGAGAGCATCTAGTAAGTACTTTGCTGAACCGTCCCAGAGATGCGAGCAGTACTCCACACAGGAGCGAATTTGTGTCTTGTATAGAAGACACCGCTGCTCCGGCGTGAAAAATCGTCTCACTCTGTTCAGGACTCCGAGTTTTCGTGAGGCTGTTTTGATGATGCTTTCGATGTAGTTTTTGTTATTCAGGTTGCAGCGAACATCCATACCTAGGATATTGAGATTGTCCTGCAGCGGCAGTGGCGTGCTCTGAAGAGTGGGGAGGGGAAGGAAAGAAGATACTTTTGCTGTAAACGCACATGCCTGCGTCTTCTTGGCACTGAACTCAACCAGGTTCTCAGAGCCCCATTGAGAAATGTGATTCAGGACCCCGTCAAGCTCAGTGACAAGAATCTGCCTTTTCTCCGCGATATCTGACTGCTTGGCCGCTGGATGTCCATGATAACTCCCATGTAAAGTGCTATCGTCTGCATAACAATGAACATTGCCGGTAGACAGCATGTCGTTGATATGCAGAAGAAAGAGAGTGGGTGATAAGACGGACCCCTGGGGCACGCCAGCATTAACCTGCAGAAACTCCGAAGCTCGTCCGTCACAAAGGACGCGAATACGGCGCCCCTGCAGGAAGCTAGCAACCCAGTTGCACAGCCTAGAAGGCAGACCAAAGGCAGGTAGCTTAGAAAGAAGCGATTTGTGCCAGACTCTATCGAAAGCTTTGGCGATGTCAAGACTAATTGCCAGTGACTCGCCGTGCTTGTCCATAGCCTCACCCCAAAGATGGGTAACGTATGCTAGAAGATCACCCGTTGACCGTTTCGGTCTGAAGCCATATTGCCGGTCATTAATTAAGGAGTGATCCTCTAGGTGCCGCATGAGCTGTTTGTTAATTATGTGCTCGAACACTTTGCACAGCACTGAGGTGACGGCTATGGGTCGATAGTTGGCTGGCTCCGAGCGATCCCCCTTCTTGGGAATCGGCTGAACATTCGCCTCTTTCCAAGGCAAAGGCACTGTACCCGAACTGTAGGATAGCCGGTACAGGCGCGTAAGCATTGGAGACAACTCCGCTGCACATTTTTTCAAAACTACCGCTGGAATACCATCCGGACCACTGGCTTTCCGGACATCGAGTGATTGCAGCACTGCACGGACATCGCTTTGCCTGATATGGATATCAGGCATCGCGTGGTCACTGTCGGGTAGTGTTGGTGGCTGGGTACCACAATCATCGATTCGGGAGTTGGCCGCAAAGAGATTAGCCAGCAGATTTGCCTTCTCTTGCGGCTCATGGGCCAGGGATCCATCAGGGTTACGCAGCGGAGGCAGCGAAGGCTGACAGAAGTTGGCTTGCACGGCTTTAGCCAGTCGCCAGTAGCCACGGCTTCCCGTGGGATGCATCACTAGCTCTTGACCAAGCCGCGCTATGCGCAGGGCATCCGCTCTGACATAGGCCCTTCTACAGACCTTTGTGGCTCTGTTGTACGCCGCCTTGAAGTGGCCCAGATTGGGATGGCGCGTGGCGCGCGCCCTTACCCAAGCGCGGTACGCAGACTGTTTTTGTTCAACAGCTTCCGCGCACTCGCGCCCGAACCAAGGGCGCACCCCGCGGTCACCGGTGACATCGGTGTATGAGATATAGTATTCCATACCCAGACCGATCTCACCGGCGACAGCAGTAGCACAATCCGATGGGTTCTTACCTTCAAAGCAGCGCTCAACCCACGGGATGGACGCAAAATAGTCACGAAGTCCATCCCAGTCCGCTGACGAGTAGTGCCAGAGACGCCGCTTCCCCCGCACTGGTCGTGGAGGCGCCATAATAGGCACCGTGGAACAGACCAGGCAGTGGTCAGAGTTGCCTAACGCGGCTCGCACCGATACACTGTACCGGTCCGGATCACTCGTCAGCAGAAGGTCTAGCAGAGAAGGTGCTTGGCCCGACCTTCTTGGTATCCTAGTGACCTCGTGCACCAATTGGGTCAGGCCGTGCGCCAGAGCAAATGCGTGGGCGGCTCTTCCCGCATGGTCTGTTTTGGAGGAGCCCAACCAGATCTCGTGGTGGGCGTTAAAATCCCCCAAAAATACCATTTCGGCATTCGGAAATCGCTCCTGCGCATCATCTGCCGCCTGACTCAGATATTCAAAGAGTCGAGTTGTCTCAGCATCTCCTGTATGGGAACGGTAGAGGCACACATAGATCTGACTCGTAGGGCCATGGTCTACGTGTACCCAAAGGACGGAGAAGGATGGGTCCTCTAGGCAGCGCAAACGGCGACAGCAAACATCCGCCCTAACAAACACGCACACCCCGGCTTTTGCACGAAAACTTTCCTCAAGAACATAGCCAGGGTAGAGCAAGTAGGTCGTGTCGTCAGGGCGGTGTATTTGCGTCTCCGTTAGAAAAAACATGGCAGGTTTCGCCGTCTCTAGGTGTTGGTGGACGGCGTTGAGGTTTGCATGGAGCCCACAGATGTTTGTGGACTCCACCTCAAATAGCAAGCTTTTGGGAGTGTGACGAGCCGCTGTGTTGCCTTTTTCTGTGAATTGCGCTGCCATGAGTTTGGGTGGGAGAAGGCGTGAAAAAAGAAGTAATTGCCGCCGCAGCACCGTGTGACAAAGCGCGGGATATTGGTTTTATCTATGAATGTGAGGCATGGCGAGAGCCGACGCGCCGAACGGAAGGGCCCCCGTACCCCCCCGAGTATGGTCGCCGGGCTCCCAAATCCGGTCACCAACCGGCACGACGAACCATATCGGGATTATGCGCGGCCTGGTGAGGCAGCCTCCCAAGGTGGTTAACCCCAGTTGGGCCCCTGTACTATACCGCGGGCGGCCAGCGGCACCACCGTTTCTACAGGTCTCCCTGTTCGGCGCATCGCCCCGCGCCATCCCCACTAGACTACGCCAAGACCCACTGGTCCCACTAGTGCTGCGACAACCACCACCTCTGCCCGGCTATGCACATGCTGACCCCTGAACACAATCCAACCGAGATTGAATTGCTATGGAGGGTTTTTCGCAATAGTGCACGGTGGTACCTACCCGGTCGAAACTTGAGACAAATTTGTGCCACCAAGTTTCTACCACCAGTAAACCAGTTTATCTACTTTAAACAAAATAATCAATTTTTTTATTCATCAATGTTATGGTTATTTTTTGCCAAATTAAACATCGTTTTGTCTCTTATGTAAAATTAAATACGTATGTTTAAGAAAATATTGTACATGTCCGTTTCTCCGTCGTCACAGCCAAATTGTACAACACATACGCGAACAATTATCATATGGCCGAGTGTACTTCGTTACTTCGTAAAAATAGTGTGTTTATATATACTGCAAAACACGAGTAAAAGAAAAAAAGAGTCTGAATTCGAAAAGATTCTCGCAATATGCAGACATTATTTTGGTCTTTGCTGCTTTTGTTGAATGTTTGACCATCCAAGTTCTATGGTGCCGCGCTCTTATACTTGTTGCGTGACTATTAATTATAAAATTTTGAATACATTTCAGGGGTTCCTGGTTCCTAATATATGCAGTCTTTGTCACCATTTTGTCGGCAGTCAGCACAGTGCTACTATTTACCCTAAAGGTACAATTTAAATTTAAAAGTTTCCCTGTGAAAGCATATTTTATAAGGCAAGTTGACTTACTTATTCATATTGTATTTCAGGTATTCCAGCATTCATCGTACATTCTGGTATTTCTTCTGATGCTGCTATTCGGCTTCTCAATAATCACGCTGGCGTTTATGCTCACTCCTTTCTTCGATAGAGCCAGGGTAAGGTTTTTGAAATTTGAAAACAGTAATACGTCTGTAACAGTTATTAAGCTAATGGGTCTTTTCGTTTTGACTTTGTCACTAGCATTATTACATAACTTAATCCTACGCGTCATAATGGCTAATGGCTCACCACTGTATACCTTTATCTACTGAGCCCTGTACACAATGCCGACTGCTTACTGTGGAGTCTGTGGATCATTATGAGTAACTAGATGATGCACATTGCTCCGTCTAATTTTGGATCCATTCATGCCATAGACGCATTCACACGACGGTATTTCCGCCCAATTGAGCAGTCCGACTGGGCAAGTACCTCTACCCTACAGAATACCGCGGTTATAATAACTTCGTGTTGTGTTCCCAGCGGTGAGTAGGGTAACCATAGCTCACTGGAGAATTTGTGCTGTCAGTGGGATGACTAAAGGCTTGTCCTGCTTTGTCCTCTACACTGACGCCACAGAGACTCTGTGCTTACAGGGTTGGCAGCGCGAGTGTGGCTTTCTGGTGTTACACACGTTCATAGGCCACGGTCACCACTTTCTATCAGGTGGGCCGTACGCTTATCTGCCATTTAAGTGGTAAAAAAATAAGTTAAATAGATTCACAAACTTTCGTAGGAGTTTTTTCTAGACACTTTACAATGGAGTCATCACATATGTCAGTAATGAATTTCTGGATACACTCTAGAATGTGGTAAACTTATAATTTTCCAGACGGCAGGCATCCTGGGCAGTTTCGCCGTGAACCTGATGAGTGGCCTGTACTTCATCCAGGTGTTTGTGTCAAACGCGGACTCGCTCGCTTTCTGGTTCGTGTCGCTCATCAACTCCAGCTGCTATGCCCTGGCTATGGACAAAGTGAGTATTCATTATTAAATTAGTATTGTATTAACATCTAAACTACATAATATCCGTTACGTAATCTTGTCTTTCTCTTCTGCCGAGCATTTCCCAACTCAATTGGTTGACTTTTAAATCTAACCCCTCGTTTTCATCTTAAGTATAAAACACGTATTTGACAAGTTGCAATATGTCACAGGCTACAGTGTGAACGCAAATGTGTTTAATACTTGTTTACAACTTGTTGGCTATACATGATATGTGAACGAAGAAGTATCTGAGATAGGTACATGTATAAAACAAGTATTGTGTTTTCATTAGTCTTCTACAAATCTTCAACAAGTTTACAACTTCTTTTATCACTTATTTCGTGGTGAAAACGAGGGGTAAGAAGCGACCGAACTCCTCCACATCCGAATCTCTTAGCTCCAAAACACATTGGCGACAACAAAGTCCTTTAGTTTAGACCAGGCGGTCGGATGCCACAAATGTTCGTATGAGTACCGGGTTCTAACCGGGCTTTAACGTGCTCTTTGAGGCACGACACATTTTAAGAATTTGATTGAAACAATCTTCACGTTCTCTTTTTTTTTACCACTTGATGGAAAGTGGTTACGTTTTGAATGTTTGTAACACCAGAGACGTCACAGTCGCGCTACCAACCCTGTAAGAGAACCAACCAACAGAGTTTCTGTGCCGTCAGTGTAGAAGACAAAGCAGGACAAGCCTTTAGTCTTCCCATAAATTCTCCATTGAGCTCTGGCTACTCTACTCACCGCTGGATCTGATCTCTTTCCTTTTTTTTGTCTCGTCCATCAATCCGCAAACTTATTTATCAGTTTGCATCTAAGATTGGCTCGTCCCCTGAAATCTTCGTGTAGTCCTGATCACGCCTCCTCCATCCTCCACTGGACTACAGAACAATATAAATCATCAAAGAACTGTTCTAGGCTCTGGTCTTGGACATGCAAGGCATCGGCGTAACCTGGGACAACCTATGGAGTGGAACGGGAGTACCGTTTGGAGGGAGCCTCATCATGCTGGCCATAGACACCGTTATATATGGGCTGTGCGCTTACTGGCTCGACGCTGTTATTCCTAGTAAGTGAATTCTATTGTGTAGAAAAGGGTAGATATATTTGCAGAACATCATCATTATCATTCCATCAACATTTTTTTTTTATACAACTTAGGTGGCAGACAAGCACACGGCCCACCTGATGGAAAGTGGTTACCATGACCTATGAACGTGTGTAACACCAGTGGAGTTACATCCGTGCTGCCGACCCTGTAAGAACATCTTGGAGCCTTGGCAATTTCCTTGTATAACTGGCTTAGACACCAAAAATTTTGGTAGGGTCCCTCGACACCCTCAGGGCATCCTTACCCATATACATCATTACGAATGGCCAACTAAACTAAATACTTTATTTGTTAAGAAATTTTTGAACTTTGTCTTATTTGCAGGTGAATATGGTACCAAGCAGAAGCCTTGGTTCTGCCTGATGCCTTCGTATTGGCTGCGCAGTCGCCGCGGACGGGTGTCTGCAGTTCACTTCCACTCGAACGGAGACGCGGCACACAACAAGGATATAGAACCGGTGTCCAGGTAATAATTACATATAATCTCTCTCTCTAAACTTGAGACCTGCGCTCTTTTCAGTGGAGTAATCGGCACTCTTCTCCGCCATCCATATAATCTAAATAGCATAATATCTACGTGTGTGACGAAATTTAATCTCAGTGCCTAGCTAATGAATTACATAGTGCTAAAAATTTAGTTTTACATTTTATCATTATGCGATACATACATCAGTAGGTATAGCCTAGTTGCAGATAGAAGTATTAGGCTAAGTGCCAATATTCAGAAGAGCCATGGCCAAATATAAATGTGAAAAAGGGAAGATTGGCTTCACATATCACACTACTGATTTGGAAATCAATTGACTAATATTTTTGAACCTCATCATGATTATATACTTTTTGTACTTTTAACCGCGGTAGCCTAGTGGTATGGGTAATGGACTGCTGAGACGAGGTCTCGGGTACGATCCCAGGTTTACCATGGCACACACCAATAACTTTTCGATAGTTTATAAGTGCCCGGTTAATGACAATAGGCTCCACCTATTACATTGGGACCTAAACATAAAGAAAGAAACATTTATTTAGTGCTAAGTGGTCACACATACAGGAAATTACACAATACATAATAATACCATTAGAAGTACTGGAAGCATGTTCACACATTAATAATAAACATGCTTTCAAACTCCGAACGCAACAAACGTGCAATCAGTGCGACACACAAATGCACCAAATGGGTGTCCAGTACAGCATGTGCCAGGTAGATACCTAGCGCTGGTTTTCAACTGGAGCCCGATAGGTCAGTGACACACGGACGCCAAACCGCAAAAGTCATGTGTGAAACTGTGTACGTGTAAATGAAGGTGTCCAGGAGCCATATATATATATATAATACAACAAATAGCCAATGACAATGTATAAATGATAATAATACAATAACATATAAGAATAGTAGGTATTAGTAAGTTAACCTTTGCAGATACGTACGGAACTTGTGATCCGAACATAGCTTATAATACTTTCTACGATGCATTTTATTTGTTTTATGATCTGTGCTTCCCCTATAAATATATCACGGTACGCGTACATAAAACACCTAAATGGGTATCTCATGGCATTAAGATCTGCTGTGCTAGGAAACGTGAACTCCTATGGAGATATAGGAAGCGTGCTAATAGAGCCAATAAAGAAAAATTGATGCAATATAGTAAGAAACTAAAGAAAATTATGAAACTGACTCAAAGAGCACAAAACAATCATAGAATAACTACTTCTAAAAATAAATCAAAAACTACATGGCAAATTATAAACACAAATTCAAATTCAAATTCATTTATTTGCTAGAACATGGTGTATAGAGGTGGTATAAAAACATAGTGTAGTTCGCTCATATTCTGCCATGTGATGGCGTGCAAATTTAACACATTTGTCAATTTCTTAAATCTACATTAAATCTATAATCATTACCATTATCTATTTATTATTATTATTAATTAACATCATTATTTATATTCAAGGGTCATTCTATAAATTTGTCATTTAAATATTCATGTACGTCATAATAATTTTTATTTAATAACATTTCAAACAGTGTCCTTTTAAATAATCTTACAGGTAGTTCAGCAACATTGTTCGGCAAATGATTATATATTTTTACACACATACAATACACATTTTTCTTAAATAACTCTAGCCTTATCAAAGGTAAACATAATTTATTCTTATGCCGAGTTCGACTGTTTTCTCTATCGCTGAACTTTTCAAACAATTCTTTATGTTTTTTCACAAAAACACATATGTCTAAGATATAGAGACATGGTAGAGGCAGTATTTTGAGTCTTTTAAACAATGGCCTACAACTATCGAGAAAGTCTGCCCCACACATTGCACGAATACATTTTTTTTGTGCTTTGAAGACTCGATCGACATCTACGGAATTACCCCAGATTATGAGACCATATCTTATTATTGAAGATACGTACGCGTGATAGGCTGTAATAGCTGCCTCAAGAGTAACAGTTTGTCTAATTTTTTTCAATACAAAGACGAAGCGGTCTATTTTATGTAGTACTTTCTCTATGTGTGGTTTCCAGCTACAAAACTGATCCAACGTTATGCCTAAAAATACACACTCATTTGTATTGGAGAGCTTACAGTTTTCAAAACATATTTGAAGTTTGGGAGGGTTAGAGTTTACTGTTTGGAATTGAACTATATTTGTCTTGGCCATATTTATTTCTAAATTATTTTGCTTCAACCAATTTGTAATATCATTAAGTGCATTGTATATTTCATTTTCTAAATTTGTTTTATTGTCACCCTTAATTATTAGTGTCGTATCGTCTGCAAATAATATACAATTTTTATTAGTTGCGTCAGGGAGGTCATTGATGTACGTCAAGAACAGTAACGGTGCTAGTATACTCCCTTGGGGGGTGCCATAATTATTTTGTTTATATTCAGATCTAAACACTTTCTGATCAAATTTACAAATTCTTGATATTTCAACACTTTGTACTCTCTCCGTAAGGTAACTCCTGATCCATTCATTCGCATTTCCACGGATACCGTAGCAAGAAAGCTTATTTAATAGGGTCTCATGACAGACAAAATCAAAAGCCCTGGACATGTCTAGGAAAAGACCTACTATTTTAGATTTGTCATTAAGACTTTCCATTACCTGTTTAGTTAGTGAGAAGCATGCTAGGGTCGTAGAGTTAGCTTTTCTGAACCCAAATTGTTCATTCTTTAGGATGTCACATGAAGTCAGAAAATTTTCTAATTTATTGTACATAACCCTTTCAAAAACTTTTGACAATATTGGAATCAGCGTTATTGGTCGATAATTACCCATGTCGGTTTTTGGTCCCCGTTTATAAAGAGGCTTAACGATAGATTTTTTGAGGCGTTCTGGGAACACTCCTTCTGTCAATGATAAATTTATAATGTATGTCAAGGGTTCTGTTAAGCTATTTGCGCATTGTTTTAATACCTTTGTACTGATTCCGTCATAGCCGGTTGAGTTAGAATTTTTTAAAGATTTAATTATTTTGTAAATGTCAATTTCATTTATGGGTGTAAGGAAAATACTTTTAGGGTTTTGAGGTATTGTAGTCATAGAGGTTAGTGTATGTGTCACAGTGTCTTTAGTCGTGTTAGTCAAGGATATGTAGTAGTCATTAAATAGGTCAGATATTTGTTTTCCGTCATCGTAAAGCTTATTTTGAAATGTTATAGAGTCTAACCCTCCAGACACTGTATCACGCATTCAACTCAATAATAATACTATAACTAATCCTATTGACATCTCAAATGCTTTTAATGATTATTATATTGACAAAATCAAACCGTTAAATACAATACATAAGTTCCAGTATAGACAATATTTGACCACTCAACTTCATTCAATGTTGATGAAACCCTGTGTACCCGATGACGTAAAACTTATTATAAAATCCCTAAAAAACACTAACAGTGTCGGACATGATGACGTATGTACTAAGGCAATTAAATACGTTATTGACTATATCCAAACTCCTCTTTGTCACATTATAAATTCATCGATTGAAACTGGCACTTTCCCTGATAATTTGAAAGTAGGCATTGTTAAACCCGTGCATAAAAAAAAAAGTAAAGAAAATATTGAAAACTACAGACCTATTGCTTTGCTATCAATATTTTCCAAAATTTTTGAAAAATATTTACTTAATGCTCTCAATGATTATTTGGAGTCTCACGACATTCTAGTCAAGGAACAAAAAGGTTTTCGCCGAGGCAAGACTATAAATCTTGCTATATATGATTTTTTGGAAACAATTCTTTCTAATGTTGATAAAAGAATACCAATATGTGGTATATTCATGGACATGACCCAAGCATTTGACTATGTGGATCATGACATTATGTTGTACAAACTTGAGACTTACACCATAAGGGGGAACATTTTGAAATTGATCGAATCTTACTTAAGAAATCGCACTCAATACACTCAATTAACCAGAATAAATGTCAAGACGAAGACGGAGAATACTTATCTCTCTAACGGTCGTATAATACAATATGGTGTACCTCAGGGAAGTGTTCTCGGTCCACTGCTATTTATAATATATATTAATGATCTCCCAAAAGCAACATCTAACCCAATAACGCTCTTTGCGGATGATAGCACGGTTGCAATCAAATGTCATGACGCAAAGGCTTATGAGCGTGATGTGAATGCCACATTGACCGCCATTGTCGAATGGTTGGACGCCAATAATTTGAAGGCCAACATTGGGAAAACTCAGCTGATGCACTTTAGCCAGCGTGAATCTGCTCTGGTACCTAAAGTCAAATACAAAAGCGAGCCAGTTGTTGTAGTACAGACAGCAAAATTCCTTGGTATCCATATAGATAATAAATTATCATGGAAACCGCACATACAACAAATATGCAAAAAAATTAATAAATCGGTCTATGCTCTTCATGAATTGGCCCAGGTGGTAAGTACAGGTACGTTGCTGACGGCATATCACGGCCTAGTAGTCTCAGTGCTGAGGTATGGTGTAATTTATTGGGGAAACTCCACTGATGTAGATCTTATATTTAAGGCACAGAAACGGTGTATCAGAGCTATGTTCGGGCTGCAGACGATTGAAAGCTGTAGACCTCTATTTGTGAAACATACAATTTTAACTGTTGCAAGTCTGTATATATACGAGGTCACACTATTTGTTAGACTAAATCTAAACTTATTTGAGCTAGCCTCACAAAATAGTAACAGATCGCAGCGAGATACGTATCGATTGTGCATACGTAAGACCAATACAGCGTTAATGCACAAAAGCGTATTCCATATGGCTGCAGTGCTATATAATAAATTGCCCAAAGAATTGAAGGAACTAAATTTAATTCTTTTTAAGAAAAAAATGAAAAATTTTCTCGCAGAAAAATGTTATTATAATATTACAGACTACCTAAATGACCGCTTAATATAATTATTTATTTTGACATCTTAATTTATGACCATACACTATTAAATGAATATTTAAATGACAAAACACTAGATGCTAGGTAAATAATAAAATTCAATCATAACTTTGACATTTCTTATTAGATATATAAATTGTATTTGACTAATTTAATGATTATTTTGCATGGAGGTGTTTATATGTTTAGCACGGAAATATTGATATCCAATGTTATGAAATTTTTCTATATTAAATTGCAAATTCTTAGCTTCTAATTTTATAAACAAATATCGTCATAATATGTGTGACGTTATTGCATGCCAATCTGGCTGAAATATGGTGGAACCTAAATGTATTTACTTGTAACCTGTGTACCCATATATCGCAATAAATTGATTTGATTTGATTTGATTTGATTTAAAACATTAGTATATTAAAGTGAGTAAACAGACAGTGAGTAAAAATGTAAAACGGTGAAACGGTTGCCATACTTCTGATAAGTTCGAAGACAATCAGATCAATTAAATATTAGAGTTAACGCTATCCAGCCTCCTTTGAGCTTCCAAGAGGAACAATCGTAAACGTTTCCTAAACGTGGTAATTGTTTTAATGAATCGCAACGGTGGTGGAAGTGGACTTATTGGGAATCGGGCAGGAATTTGTTTAACTTGACCCCTCGTCACTTGCCATGCATGCTAGTGGTCTAACTATAACAAAAATTGGACGACGAAAAAATAGAGAACCAGTCGTCAAGCTCCGAGGTTACTAACCATCTTCACAACTGCCTCTAAACATTTCAGAGAACTGCAAGACAAAGAAGCCATTCGAATCGTTGGTCTCCAGAAAAGTTTCCGCCATTGCCGTCGTCCAGAAATCAAAGCAATCGACGGCATCGACCTGAGCATCTACGAGGGTCAGATCACGGCGGTCCTAGGCCACAATGGCGCTGGCAAGTCCACGTTGTTCAACATCTTGACTGGACTGACGGCTCCCACAGCTGGGACTGCGTATGTGTACGGACTGGATGTTAGGTGAGTCTGTTGAGCATTTTCCCAACTACGTAAAAGTTGGGTTATCGAAGTTTTGTAGTTAGGCCGGGTTGTCGGACTTTATAAGAGTTCAAAGTCTTGAGCACCTCCGCACTTTGCCTTTCGCTGAAAGGCAAGATGCAGTGATGGTGAAAGGCTTTCAGAGATTTCTGTGGATCATCTCAATGACAACGCCGAAAGTAACTCCGTAACAGTTTGAGGTCTCCTTTCTCTGCCGCACGATAATGAGCTGGAATTCTCTGCCCGCGCACGTGTTTCCCTTTCCTACAGTCCCGGGTTCTTCAAGCGGGGCGTGAAATAGTAATAGAAATGGTGGTCCGTATCCTCTGGAGTGCACCTAAGCTTTTGTGTTAAGGTGCAGTCAATTGACAGACCAATAATAAAACATCTGCACGAATAGAAGATTATACTAAAATTCCTGTTCCAGGGACCCTAACGACATGCACGAGATCCGCCAAATGATTGGCGTGTGTCCACAACAAGATGTATTGTTCGACCTGCTCTCTGTCAAGGAACATCTGCAGTTCTTCGCAGCTGTCAAGGTTGGTCTACATTTTCTAATGAATCCAGGACAGAACGGGACAGGAAGGAATGATTTCTGATTTCATAACATGTACTTAGATCTATGTTATAGTACTCTTTCATCCGAGTGCCAATTGCTGCTAAAGCTTGCACTTGGGAGCCTAGGATTTGCTTTCCTACAGCCTATCCTAGGCTCCTTTTTCTTACCTACTCCTTTTTCTTATCCTATTTATTTGGACTTGTCCCTGACCTCTGACCACGTTTTAATGTCCGGCGTAAATTTACCACAGTAGGTATTTACTGAGTACAAGAGTTTCAAATCAACCTATTGTAAAATCGAATTATTGTTCTCCTAGTTAAATAATAACATAACATAAACTCACACCTATATCCCCGAAGGGGTAGGCAGAGAGCTAGCACCCACATTTCGCCAGTTTATGTTTAGGTCCCAATGTAATAGGTAGAGGAGAGCCTATTGCCATTAACTGGGCACTTATAAACCTGCGATAAATACACACATAACTTCGAAAAGCATCGAAAAGTCATTGGTGTGTGCCATGGTAAAACCTGGGATCGAACCCGAGACCTCGTCTCAGCAGTCCATTACCCATACCACTAGGCTACCGCGGTTAAAAGTACAAAAAGTATATAATCATGATGAGGTTCAAAAATATTAATCAATTGATTTCGAAATCAGTAGTGTGATATGTGAATCCAATCTTCCCTTTTTCACATTTATATTTGGCCATGGCTCTTCTGAATATTGGCACTTAGCCTAATACTTCTATCTGCAACTAGTCAATACCTACTGATGTATGTATCGCATAATGATAAAATGTAAAACTAAATTCTTAGCACTATGTATGTAATTCATTAGCACTGAGATTAAATTTCGTCACACACGTAGATATTATGCTATTTAGATTATATGGATGGCGGAGAAGAGTGCCGATTACTCCACTGAAAAGAGCGCAGGTCTCAAGTTCAGAGAGAGAGATTATATGTAATTATTACCTGGACACCGGTTCTATATCCTTGTTGTGTGCCGCTAGGCTACCGCGGTAATCTAAATAATGTAATTAATTTATGACCCAGCCTGTTTCTACATAAATATACTTTGAAAGCAAATAACTCATCTAATACGTAACTCTTTTCTTCTTCAGGGTATACCACTAAAAAGGCGGTCACAAGAAATACACAAAGCTCTTTCAGAGGTCGGCTTATTGGATCAGTCTGGAGTATTCTCCAAACATCTCTCTGGAGGTCAGAAGAGGAAACTTAGTATAGCCATCGCATTCATAGGTGATCCAAAGGTACGTATGAAGGAAATCATTTGGTCCCTCTAAAGCTTCTATGTCTAAAACTTTCCCTCGGCTTTGGCTGACTTCCCTATTTCCATTAGGTTGAGAGCAGTCTATAATTCAATTGTCTCTTCTTCACCCTTAATTCTGGTTGCATCCAAAGGTGTGATATTAGCAGCCTGGTGTCCTCTCTCTCTTACTCCTTTTTTCCATGATTTGGTTTCATAAGCTTGACCAACTGCCGGATAACTTGCTCCTAACGTCGAGAGGAAAGCCTGCGGCCAGAACTTTGTCTGTCAATCAGCAGATGTATCGGCTTGCGTTGTGAGATTCGCTAGACTAACTGAAGTCTTGGTGAAAAGACGAGTAGGACAAGTGAAAAGTGGAAAAATACCTACAAATATTCTATATTTATTTATGATAATTCTAATGTGTTCACAGATAATTATCTTAGACGAACCAACGGCAGGCGTGGACCCAGTGTCAAGGAGACAGACTTGGCGCATCTTACAAAGAGCCCGACATGGTAAGGTGCTACTCCTCACTACGCACTTCATGGATGAAGCGGATATATTGGGAGACAGGAAAGCCGTTATCAGCAAAGGCAGAGTGAGTAACAACAATGATCTTGAATCATAGATCGCTTGCTTAAGTTATTTTATTTTACATCTTAACATACATAAACTCACGCCTATATCCCCAAAGATGCAGGCAGAGGTGTTAGCACCCACATTTCGCCAGTTTATGTTTAAGTCCCAATGTAATGGTGGCGAGCCTATTATCATTAATCGGGCGCGTATAAACCTGTGATAAATACACATATAACTTCGAAAAGCATCGAAAAGTCATTGGTGTGTGCCATGGTAAAATGTTTTATTTGGTATGGATAGATATGGTATGTTATGGTGTTTTATTTTATTTTTTTGTTTATACATAATCGCCATCGGTAATTAATTGAACACATTCAAAGTTACCGACGTATCATCGGTACTTGTAAAACTTTACATACAATATTATACTAAACAAGAAAATATTAATAATTAATATATTATTTTGTTGATTTTTTCACAGGTCCGCTGCGCAGGCACTTCACTGTTTTTAAAAAACAAATTTGGAATTGGATACCATTTAACATTAGTATTGGACGGTAAGTTAATTTTTAGTAAGTATCAAACTTATTATAAAATTATAATGAACACTTTTTATACAAACTTAGTTGGCAAACAAAGCCCACTTGATGGAAAGTGGTCACCGTGACCAATGGACATGGCACACTCCCGCTGCCAACCCTGTAAGCACAGAGTTTCTGTGCCGTCAGATCTTCCCACTGACAGCACAAAAACTCTCCAGTGAGCTCTGGCTATCCTACTCACCGCCGGGAACACAACACGAGGTTATTATGGCCGCGGTCTTCTGTAGGGCGGAGGTACTTCCCCAGTCGGACTGCTCAATTGGACGGAAATACCGTCGTGTCGTACCTCCTATTGTGATTTAATCTGGTGAAGTAATATTTTACCTTTTCAGGAGCATGCCGCGAACACCAAATCACAAGGCTAGTCCGTGGCCACGTGCCCAGGGCTGAAAAGGCTCGGCGTCATGGCCGTGAACTATCTTACATCCTGCCGCACTACGCCGTCCATCTGTTCCCGCCACTCTTCAACGCTATCGAGCACGAAATAAAAGAGAAGACCAACAGACTTGGTGCGTATGGTTAAAAATGTCTTGGCTTAGTCGTGGAGTTAGACTAACGATCTAGAGATGCCGGGTTGCGATGTAAGCGCACCTCTAGCAGCAGTCGGTTAACTAGAGGGGTTAGCGGGCATACTAATAATTTTGGTTAGATAAGATAAGATAATATTTATTGATTCAAATATAGTAATTTAAATTATATATCATTAATTATACAAACAGTGGAGGAACTGGCTTTTTAACCCCCGCCGCAAAAACGATGGGGTGTTATAAGTTTGACATGCCTCTGTGTGTGTGTATATGTGTGTGTGTGTGTGTGTGTGTGTGTGTGTGTGTATGTATGTGTCTGTGGCATCGTAGCTCTTAAACGGATGAACCGATTTGAATTTAGTTTTTTTTGTTTGAAAGGTAGATAGTCGGGAGTGTTCTGTTTGAAAAAAATTGGTCCAAGATGGCCGCCGCTACAAAATGACGGAGTACATGTTTTTTCTCAACTCCCTCAAAATGGGTATCAAATGAAATACCCTTTTTAAATTGATCTTTTAGTCAATAAATCAGTTTAAAAAGGGCAAAATAAAACATAAATTAAAAATTTCAAAAACCCCCGTCAAAAAAACACCCCCCAAAATGTCATTGTCGGGGGACCTTGGATCATACCGATAATATGACGTAGTGCTCTACCAGTTAGAGACCCCCGACAATAGTGGCGTGGCTGACAGCACAATAGTTTATGTGCCGTCAGTGTAAAAGACAAAGCAGGACAAACTTTTGGTCATCCCACTGACCACACCAAAACTCTCCAGTGAGCCCTGGCTACCTTACTGACCGCCGCAACAATACGAGGTTATTATGGCCGCGGTATTCTGTGGGGCGGAGGTACTTCCCCAGTCGGACTGCTCAATTGGACGGAAATACCATCGTGTCCTATCTCCTCCTTTTATTTATGTAGTGTTTGATCACCAGGAATCACCAGCTACGGCGTATCCATGACAACTCTTGAGGAAGTGTTTCTGAGTTTGGAGGGTGAAAATGCTGAAGAAACGGAAGCAGTTGAAGGAGTATCATCTGTGAAGCTTGTGAGAGCTCGAGCTCTGTCCAGGAGTTTGTCACTGCAAAGCAAGACCCTTAGTTATCAGGTAGTTTGCATTAAGTTTTATTTCTGTTAGAGCTGGGGCTTCGAAAATTTCGGGACCCCACACACCCCCTACTATCCTTCATACATATTCAGGTGAAGGTTCGGTAGCTCAGAGGTCAGAGCGTTCCCCCTGAAAGGGAAAGATCGCGGGTTCGTATCCCGCCTGGACGGATTTAATTTTTTCTATTTTAATCGATTTTAACTACTTACCTAGCCCAAGATTATATAGTTCTTTTTTAATTACATATATATAATCAAGCCTTTGTCCCCGGAGGGTTAGGCAAAGGTGAATTAACACAAACATTTCACCAATCATTGAATTCAGTCCCGCGTAAAAAGGGGTGAGCCTATTGTTGTCCTCCGGGCACTATTGTTGACTCAAGCCATGCATCTGAGGCTGAGTCTGGGCTGTATATATCTGCCACATATTAAACAGCCCTATCCTTTAGTCACTTTGTACGACACCCCATGAGAAAAGGTGGGGAGGACCAAATTCTACTCTGTTCTTAAACTTATGATTTGTCATCAGGAGCTGAATGACAAAGACAATCAGAAGACGACATCGCTGCCCACACCGCCTGCGTCACACGCCTTACATTCCACAACACATGGTGTTGAACACGTCAAGGTATGGTATTACCATGACATACCCAATTCCCAAGCACCTACAAAATGGGGTTCTTCAAGAGGGGCATCAAAAAGTTTCTTCATGGTCGGCAGCGCGAGTGTAACACCCCTGGTATTGCATATGTCCATAGGCCACGGTAACCACTTCCCATCAGGTGGGCCGTGTGCATGTCTGCCATCTAAGTGATATAAAAAAACATCTTGATATCTATTCAAATTCTCTTGAACAAACTAATACGAATCTCAAATTTACAGGTAACCCCAGAGGTGCCAATATCAGTGGATGCTCTAGGTGAGACAGTCAAGACCAACCCGTCATGCTGGAGAACGTTCTGTGCCCTCGTGTACATCCGGACAGTGAGGATGATCAGAGACCCTTACAAGTTGTACGTCATGATCTTCATGCCTATCAGTAAGTCATTGTTTTATCATTTTAAGAACAATAATGGGGACAATAACGGGCCACTGCCCTCTCCACAAGTACCTATACACTATCGGTGTTACGGACAGTTCCCTTTTGCAGGGGTGTTTTATTGCCGAGGAAACGTCCGCCCACGTAATACTATAATGCGAGGCAGTAGCCTAGCCAGGTGTAGTTGTCACATTCCTTTTAATGATTAATTTCACAATTTTAGGAACAAATAAACTTAATTATTAAGACAACGATTATACATCGTGTAGTACGTTGGCGTTCGTTTCTCCGACTCCCCGAGCCGGTCGCGCGGGCCTGTGATTGGCTAGCGCTATGGGCGCGTTCGTAAATTAGTAGACGGAGAATAACGTCTCGGCGCCCTACCGCGTGTATTACGGAGAGGGAGTTTAAGATTATCCGCTACAAGTGCTATTTCGATATGAAATCGCTTGAATCATAATATTACTAGGTAAGTATATTAAAGTTGAAGGTCTAATCAACACAATTTATTTTAAACTAGCTGTTGCCCGCGACTTCGTCCGCGTCAAGTTTGGAAATGCTAGAACCCAATTTATTTTAGGTATTTATTATGAAGAAAATGTTGTTCGAGTGAGTGACTAATAAATTACCGAAAATTACGAATTAGCCAGGTTTCTTCTATGGGCTAGGTAAACACTGCGAAATTGTTTTGAAAAATCAAACTTTTTGTTCACCAATATGTCATGGATTCACATTTAGCAATATTCTCCCAACTCCTTAAAACACACTATACAAATTAAAAACCGAACAAATAAAGCTACATCAAAAGCGTCCTGAAAATAGCTTCAGGAAAACCTAGAGCTCTGCATAAAGAAGTTAGTTCACGCTGAAGCATTGATCCTCTTCTTTACCGAGTCAATGGCTGGCTGTACCGGTTTTATGTTAAATTTACCGTCCACAGTCACATCATTGTTCGTTGATTACACATAGGTGGTGGGCAAGAGAGTAAATGCGGCATTAACTGGGACGGGGCCTGGCACTCACAGGGTACTTGCGACTGGTCAACATAGCCCCATTTTGTCACATTTTCTATGCAGCGATATTTCCAAGTTGATGATTCCTTTGGTTTTGGTTCCATGCGCCTAAACCAATAATTTGGCGTGATTGACTATATAACTTTTTTATTTATGGACCGATTTCAATAAAACAAACAGTAAATGTTAAGTGAAATTTACCACAAACAATTAGTGAAAACCACATTCAAATCAGTTCAGCTGAATCTGAGATTAGCGTGCATAAACGCACAGATAAACAGACAAATACAATAAACAGACAAAAATTCCAACAAACGTTGTTTTGGCTTCTATTAAGTTTATAAAGACCCCCAATCAAAGTTTTTTTGTATCCTTTCCATGTACAGACATCGATCGGTTACAATTATATTATGTTTACATTTTTTGGATGTTGTTTTTTGTGACTGGGTTTTTTTTAAATTTTTTTTTTCTTTCTTTCCAGTATCCTGTGCGATCGGCCTCTACGTGAAATCTCGTCAAATAGTCTTTTTTCGAATGCAACCACGCAAACTGGATCCCAACGCGTACTCCAACAAGACACCTATAGCCGTCTTCAGCGAACAGGATAACTTCAAAGAACTGTTTGACCTTCGAGAGTCTTTAGAGACTCTAGGAGCATTCCCGATAATAGACTTCGATGGGAATTTCTCTAGTCTTCTGGATATGGAGAATTTTGGAGCATTCAGTATAAAGGATAGTTTAATACCGTATGGGAAGATCATGGCATACTACAATAGTACTTACACGCACAGTTTACCTATAATTGTAAATTTGTTGGACAACAGCGTTTTTAGGTGAGGCTTCATTTGTATTTTTTAGCATTCCGTACTACCCGAACAATCCAATAATGATTTTGGCGTCGTTTTTTCTGTTAGGCATATCCATGGTAAGCTAAAGACGAAATACAATTTATAAAATTTCACTCCAAATATTAAAAACGACCACACTTCAAATTAAAATTCAATAAAATAGAAACCCATATTTTTTATTGAGTTTTCATAAATAGCATTTCCCGGCAGAGTAGAATTTGGACCACCCCATCTTTTCCCATGCGGTGTCGTACAAGGCGACTAAGGGATAGGGTTGTTTACCATCATACCGATATGTCCATCCCAGACTTAACCTCAGATGCATGGCTTGAGTCAACAATAGCGCCCGAAAGACGGCAATAGACTCACCCCCTATTACGTGGGACCGAATTCAATGATTGGTGAAATGTGGGTGTTAATTCACCTTCGCCTAACCCTACGGGGATGGAGGCGTGATTATATATTTATGTATGTTTTTCATAAAGTAACTTATTTTTTACAATAGAAATTTGCTGGAAAAACTAGTAAAATAATTTTGAAAATACCCTTGGCTTAAGAAAAACATTTTCATTTCAGGGTCCTAATGTCGACATCGGGACGTCTCGAGAACTTCAAACCGATCGAGGTGCTAACCCACCCCTTCCAGCAAACAGAGCAGCAGGAAGAGTTCAATGTAGGGAATGTCATCTGCGCTATATTCATGGGCATGATATTCGCGCTAGTTCCTGTCACCCTAGCCGTAGATATTGTGTATGATAGAGAGGTGAGTTGGAATATATTTTGTTCCATCGTATGAATTTACACTGTAAATGGACTCGATAAGGTTCAATTTCCCAATTATTAACTATTTGCTATTACTATTTTGACGACCTCTGTGGCGTAGCGGTACAGCATTCGACTGCTATGCAGGGGGTGCAGGTTCGATTCCCGCTCAGTGCAAATATTTGTATGCATGAATATGTATATTTGCATTGATCTGGATGTTTCTATGTATAATATGTATGTATTTACAAAAAAAAAGTAGCTAAGTATGTTTATCCGCATTGTAGATACGATAACACAAGCTAGTTTATCATGGGTCTAGATAGCGTTGTGTAGAATGTCGTGGAATATTTATTTATTATTATTTAAATAGGTCCACGGACCCAAACTCTACCATAGTGTAGTTTTCGGCATAAATCTCGGCATATATTTGGATATATGCCGAGATTTATGTCGAAAACTACACTCATGTTCTAAAATATCGGTCTTATCATCATGGTCCTTGACGCGCGCGTATACCTACGAGTGATAGTTTTGAGCAAAGTACTTCCTCGTGTACTGTGCATAAAAAGTACATTCTGTGACTTATTTGGGGTCAAGATATATGCCGGCAACTATCATAAATAACCTTTAGTAGGTAAAATATTTATAGAATATAACGGCGGTATTTCCGCCCATTTGAGCAGTCCGACTGGGGAAGTACCTCCGCCCTACAGAATACCGCGGTTATAATAACTTCGTGTTGTGTTCACAGCGGTGAGTAGGGTAGCCAGAGCTCACTGGAGAGTTTGTGCTGTCAGTGGGAAGACTAAAGGCTTGTCCTGCTTTGTCTTCTATTGACGGCACAGAAACTCTGTAGTTACAGGGTTGGCAGCGCGACTGTGACTCCCTTGGTGTTATAAACGTCCATAGGCCACGGTAACCACTTTCTATCAGGTAGGCCGTGTGCTTGTCTGCCAACTAAGTGATATAAAAAAAATATATACTCCCAATATTATTCCAACCAACATACATTTCCATCCAAAGGTTGGCTGGAAGAAATTGTGTAAAGCGATAAGGCCGCCCTTGCATTGTCTTCTCAATTTCTGTAGTTGGCGTAGAATAAAAAATATATAAAAAATAAAATAATTGAGCATTAAACGTAAAGCTCAATACGTCTGCACAATGCTAAAATATAATACTTAGTGTCATTTTAGTATTTACCTACACAGATTATTAATAAATATGACTTTGGTAATACGGAACTTATACATGTGTAATATCAACTCTATATAAATCTTTTCAGATAAAAGCGAAGAACCAGTTACGAGTGAACGGCCTGTCGATGAGCATGTACTTCCTCACATACTTCACTATACTAATCTTCATTATGATCATCACCAGCGCCGGAGTTCTCGTTTTAGTATGTATTGCCCTCCCTCTCTATTTTCTTTTTCGAAGTGTTACTCTAGGAACAAAAAAAAATACTTTTACAATATTTGCTATCAAATATGCACACTACGTTTAAAGAGTAGAATATAGATCTTTATTTTTAACCCCCGCCGGAAAAACGGGGTGTTATAAATTTGAGGTGTCTGTGTGTGTATTTTTTTTATTCACATTTAAAGATTACATAAAAAAACATGATAATACGTTCCTTGAAACCACAAAGTTTGGTGATGGATGCCGTACGTTAGTCCTTAAAAGTAGACTGACATAATTTATTTACTTAGGTAGATTTACTTAGATATGTGTGTGTGTGCGTGTGTGTAAAGGTAAACCATCTTGTAAAGACTATTTATGAAAACACATATTAAACAAATAAACTAGACTAACTAACTAATTAAAAAAAACTAGTGGTGCAATTTCGGTCTTTAAAATGAGTTTCTAAACAGTAAATGTTAAGAAACTAAGTTTTTAAATAAAAAATAAACAATGGTTGCGCCGATGTAGAAGCTGTATTTCTTGACGTGGAAACACACTCTTTCTATACCCGTCTCCTCTCCCGCACTAACCATAGAATAGGACTAGATAGCTTCCGTCCGCCATTTGTGATATAGACACTCAGTCTCGCTTTGAACTATGTATCTATTATAACTATAATACGAAAGTATTTTAATTTGAATAGATATTACGCAATACTTAGTCCCTGAAATAATAGTTGAACCTAGACAGCGACCATCGCGTAGGTACGACCTTGTTGCTATGCGCGTTTGTTCAAGCGTGCATTCACAGTTGTAGGTACCTACCTATCTGCCGAGTGTCGCTCGCGCCGCCTCGCTGCTCTGTACCGCTAAGATTAAGTCATTTCATATTTGTTGTTTACCGCACTTTAGTTTGAGATTTAATTGTAAACATGTCCCCAAAGGTTGATAAGACCGGTAAGGTTCAATTGAAACTTTTATACGCTAAAAAAGAAATGATTTACTCTCGCGTACGATCGATTTATGATAATGCACTTAAAACCTCTGATTTGGTCATCAGAGATTCGTTCTTGTGTTCTATAGAAAACTTAGATAGTCTACGCGCGGATTTCGAAACCTTAGTACATGACATCAACGTTTTAGAGTTGAATTTGAATCCCGATTACTCAGTGAGTTATCAAGCCTTGTCGTCGTTTGACGATTTGTATTGTCGTATCAAACGCGTCGCTAGGAGTTTGGAGAAGCCGGCTGACCTACCCAACCCCACTCGCGACCGACCTAAGTTGCCACCAATTCAAATACCCGAGTTTGATGGTAACATTCGCAATTGGTGTCTATTTATAGATAGTTTTGAGAATACAATAGATAAGAACGATTCGTTGACAGACCACGAAAAGTTGCATTATCTCGTTGAAAAATTGACTGGTAAAGCTATAACCGTTTGCGCTGGAATTACGTTTAGTGCCGAGAATTATAATTTAATTTTAAATACTTTGAAAGCTAGGTATGAGGATAAAAGATCGGTAGCTAGCGCCTATTTAGATCAGATGTTTGATTTGAAATCTATTACGGCATGTAACGATCAAAACTTAGAGAAATTTCTAGATACTTTCGCGTCAGCTGTTCGCGCCGTAAAGAACCTAAAGATCGATGACCTCTGCGACTTCGTATTTTTGTATATGGGTTTAAGGAAATTAGATTCCGAAACCATTCGTTTGTTTGAGTCGGATCATCGCGGCAATAAAATTCCTAAGTTCGAAGACTTAGAAAGTTTTGTTCGCGAGCATATAAAAGTATTGCAGCGCTCTTCATCGAAACATGAAGGCGCGAAGATAGTTGTTGATTCTGCACGCAAAGTAGAGGCGTCATCGAAGTCACTGAGGTCAACTCATACTTATGTTAGTACCGCACCAGCACGTGTACAGTCACCTGTTTGCTCTTTGTGTAGCAC
Source organism: Eilema griseolum (assembly GCA_963662185.1). Lineage (NCBI taxonomy): Eukaryota > Metazoa > Arthropoda > Insecta > Lepidoptera > Erebidae > Eilema > Eilema griseolum. The sequence continues at coordinate 11,888,063 of OY759249.1, read as the reverse complement.
TCATCATTCGCAACTGTACAGGTGTCCTGGTTTTATAAAATTGTCGCCTAGTGATCGTTATAAATTTGTTCGCGCAAAAATTATTTTTTGTTTTAATTGTCTCGGTACTAAACACCGCGTTGTTTTATGTAATAGTAGAAATAGTTGTCGCAAATGTCAAGCGAGACACCACACTTTGCTTCATTTTGAGAATAGTAATGCCGCATCCAATGTGAGCACGGTTGGCTCGTCGAGCGGTGACACACGGCAGCCTGCGCCGCAGCCGCAGCCCGCGCTCGCGCGCGCTCCGGCCCGCCCGGTGACCGCCGCGGATGACGTCACCTTGTGTTCGTTCTCCGCTAGTGCTGCACTCACTACTGTGTGTCTTGCGACCGCTCGCGTTGTTATTGTTGATGCATTAGGTAAGCCGCGCATTGTTCGAGCGCTGTTAGATGGCGCTTCGCAAAGTAATTTTATTACTCAAGATTGTTGTCGGCGTCTTGGTTTCAATGTTGATAAGCGTTCAACCCGCTCAGTGGTGAAGGGTTTTGGAAGCTTACAGTCAGCTGTTCGTGGCACCGTTAAAACAAGGTTTAGATCTCGTTTTAATAATAATATTTGGTTTGACATGGATTCGCTCGTTATAGATAGAATAGCTGAACAGTTGCCTACCGTCCCGGTTGACACGTCTTTATTAACGAAATTTAAAGACTTGCCTTTAGCAGATGAGACTTACGCTGTTCCTGGAGTCGTCGATATATTGATCGGCGCTTCGATTCTCCCGCACCTCCAGTTATCACGTAAGGTTCAAGGGGGACCGACGTACCCCGCTCCGCACGCACTGGAAACAGTTCTTGGTTTTGTTATAATTGGTTCCGCACCCGCTTCTATGGATAGTTTTAGTCACTCGACTGCTTCGTTCTGTTGCACCGTCGAGCCGCCACTGGAGTCTACCATCCGCAAGTTTTCGCTCGGTGGCTCCCGTGTATCCGCTGAAAAACGCTTTCTTTGTTTGGAACGAAAGATGCAGGCGTCCCCAAAGTCGAAGCGGGCCTATGATGAGGTTGTTAACGAATATTTAGATAAAGGTTACATCTCACCTGCGCCTGCGGACACTGGCGGGACCCAGCCTTCGTACATTATCCCGCACCGCGGAGTTATTAGAGAAGATAAGCTTACTACTAAAACTCCGTGTAGTTTTGGATGGCAGTGCTAAGACTAGCACTTCCGTGTCGCTTAATGACATAATTGTAAATTTTCGCATTAATATTAGTAATTTTTAGCTTTTAGGACTCAACAGTCGCTTTGTGTTGGGCCCACTCTTCGCCCCATCGTTGGGACACATTCGTCGCTAATAGAGTGGCAAAAATTCAATCTGAATTGGCGCCACATAATCTCTTTCACGTTGCTGGCACCGACAACCCAGCCGATTGTCTCTCTCGTGGATTGCTTCCTTCGCAAATTTTGGACCACCCGTTGTGGTTTGGTGGACCGTCCTGGATTCATGCCGCGTTAGATGGGTGGCCAGTTAGTCAATTCAATCCCACTACGGTTTCCGAACCACCCGAGGAGAAGAAGCACTCGCTTGTTGTATCGGTCCCGCGTGAAGAGACCCTTATTTGTTGTTGGCTAATCGCGTCTCGTCTTGGTCGAGACTGTTGCGTTGTGTTGTTTGTTCGCCTCTGCCCTCTGCCTAGCCAGCGGTAGGCACGAGCTCCAATCTAGGTTTATATTTTAGTTGTTATTTCCCAAACCTAGATTTAGATTAGACTTTAGATTTGTTTCGCATTTGTCGTTTCGAAGGTAACCCTTCAAGCCGGGGGGAATGGTTGCGCCGATGTAGAAGCTGTATTTCTTGACGTGGAAACACACTCTTTCTATACCCGTCTCCTCTCCCGCACTAACCATAGAATAGGACTAGATAGCTTCCGTCCGCCATTTGTGATATAGACACTCAGTCTCGCTTTGAACTAGCCAGCGTGAGGACGGACCGCGCTCGCGTCTCTCAAAAATGATTAATATTTGTTACATTTTTACCGCTTCATAGACCTTTACCGATCGGATTGTGCCTCTCGTGTGTTCCTCAAGTGACCTAGTGACGCTGACGGCAGCTCCTGAGCAAGGAAGAGAAGATCCGTGTACCGGCTGCGATGAAAACACGTGTGTCGTGAAGGTTAGTGCATCCTCTCCTAATTTCTCGGGTTGCATTCATTGCTTGGATCACTCCCGCGGCAACCCGACCACCTGTCTTTTGTGTGTAAAGCGTCAATGGAACAGTTAGCTACTTCCCGCAATACAGTCCATTACCGCACGTGGCCATGCGCCACCAAACAATATAACATAAACTCATGCCTATATCCCCGAAGGGGTAGGCAGAGGTGCTAGCACCCACATTTCGCCAGTTTATAACATAGGTAAGTACTAAAAAGACTCATCAAGATTGTTTACGTTTAGTTTAGTAGGTACCTTACCGAATGAAGTATTTTGTTGTCACTGAAGTTCTAACCTGAAATACTATGTGTATATTTTACAAATTAATCCACCATTTTTTGGGCACTTACAGGTTATCCTTAACGACATTCCAAGCCTGACCAACGGTTCAGCGATCACCATGCTGTCCGGTCTCCTACTACTGTACAGTCCGTCCGCCATCTTGTTCAACACATGCCTCTCCTATGTGTTCGACAAGATGGATTCCGCACAGAGCATCATGCCGAACATTACCACGTGGGTCGGTGTGATACCGTTTATCATAGTTGCGGTGCTTGATACCTTCAAATGGGGTAAGTCTGTTTTTATTGCCTTCAAAATACATACATACACTCTTTCCTTTCATAGTAGGCAGGTATAACATATTTCTACTTGCTACGGTCCTGGAATACGTCGTTCGCTTCTTAAACTTGTAGTGTATATTTATGTGTAATGTGACAAATAATCACAATCAGTGCGAGAGAACGGGTCAGATGACAGTCCTTCTTAATGTTTACACAACTAATACATTATTCATTTCTAAAGTTAAAGGAATTGGTATAAACTCTCGGTAGAGGGAGAACCTTTACTTCAAGGACCTTTTAGACCTAACAATACATGACGAGCATGGGTTATTTTTCGGGATATCATAAAGAAAAACAAAATGTCAGTTTTGTATTCGCATTGTTTTATTAACATAATAAAGATCACCGGGAAAATCTGCACAACTATGTTTGTTATCCCATTGAGGGAAACTTAAGTAAAACAAGCATCAAAAGAATTATCAGTCATGGTAAGACAATTACATGAACACAAGATAATTAAGCAATATACAGATTGTACACTGACGACCACAGAGGTGTCCATTATGAAGTTAAGTTAAACGAAAGAAAATTACACATTAGGGTAAAATATATATCTTGTACAAAAATATAGTCCCTGGATAACACACGCGACGTTAGATAGAAGTGGATCTCAACGCAATCCACTCCGCCAACGCAAATCGTCCATGGCCAAGAATATGTACGGTTTGCAAAACTCACGTGAATCCTCGTCCTTGGGCAATGCGAACGGCACATCTCAGGCAACTAGTATGAGTGTTAATCAAGAGTTGCATCTACGGCGCGCACGCGCATGATTGTCATTCGGGCAAAAGCACTTCGCCATCCACGCCAATGGCGGCGGGAAAATATCACCACCAACCATGAGCCTGACGTCTCCGATGTCAATCAACACACGCCCATCTGCCTGCAGTCACCCAGTAACCTTTGCTCGCAAATGCCGAAGGATGCCCATACGGCTTCCACGTTCAACACACTTCTTAAATTATATTTAATTTTCTTTCGGTCATCGTATGACTCTAATCTTGAGCGAGGGAATTAATCATTTCATTTATATTTATTTGTCAATTTAAAATACAAGAAATTTAACACTACAGTTTACATAATAAATCATAGACTAATTTACAATTTAGTGTCACATTAAACAATTCATCAAGTATCATTCCTCAGAACAAAAAAAATCAACACCGCAGTGGGTATCGGGCTTTTGCGCCCCATTTGAGCTTAAATCTAGCTCACGTTAGCTATTACATGATTTACAACAGTGTCCAGAAACCAATTCGAGAATTCTCAGCCAAACATCAGGTTTCTCAAATCACTACTATTCTGAAACTTTAATGCTAGACCGGCGGATTCTAAAGATGTATTTTTATTTGCAGGTAGTGACATCGCATTCTACTTGCATCTAGTCTTCAGTTTCTTGGATGTGATGTATATTCCATATGCTATTATATATTACGTTGATAGGTAAGTTATTATTTTAAATATTTTGCTATTAAAGACACAACTACTTCAGTGTCAACGATAGCAATTTGTTAGGAAATCCTCAATTGTTGCACAGATTCTGCTCATTAACGGTTCTCAAAATGAAACTTTGAGAACGTAGAAATACCTTGGAGAGATACCAAAGAATTGGCATAAGCTTGCCAATTCTTTGGTCTTCGAATCTTCGAATAGCTGACTTAGTAAATTAGCTTTTATACTTGTGCACAAGACTACAAACAATGCGAACCTAAGTTAATTATTGGCACATATTGGCTTAAAAGTAACAAATAACGATTATAAGCCTTTTTTAATTAAACTTGATTTGGTCCGGAAAATTGAACTCCACAAAAATGACTTAGTTCTTGATGAACACGCGGCATATTACTATTTTAGCTTAGCTGGTTTAGTTTAACTTTGGTAGGTATAGCTTAGGTTTCGATCAGCAATCTGCTTAACTTACCTACAGTAGCTTTACCTTCAGCCCTCTCGTTATAAATGTGACTATCTACCAGGGTATATCTAACCTGCAATCTCCGCGGCCTGTGCACCACTCCAGCCTTGAGCAGCTACTTCACGGCGGAGGTGTGGGTTCTAGTGGTCGCCATGATACTCCACGTGCCGTTATGTGGGGCTGCACTGCTTGCCGCCGACAGGCTCAAGTCCACCGGCAGGATATGTCCTGTAAGTAATTTACCTACATTCACTATATAGCCTTGAACCAACTAGAGACTAGAACAACTTGCTTTCAATTAACACAGACTCAGGAAGGAAGTTATACTTCTTAGCTGAGCGTGTAAAATGAGTTACCAAAATCTCGGAATCTACCCAAAATTTTGATAAAATCAAAAATGGTACCTGGTTAAACGATTTCTTTTCTTCGATTAAGATAGGATTTTTAAATCTGTTCAGGCGGGATTTGAACCTGCGATCTTTCCCTTATATAGGCCACCGAACGCTTCCTGAAATTATCCAATACTTCCTATAAATATCTGGCTTACGGCGACGGTTTACTGTCTCTGTAACCCATTAACAAAATTAAATACTTTTATTATTTAAAATAAATTTTAAATCAATTAGTATGCTATTTTCTATAAACCTACCGTCTTCAATCCAAAACAAATGTATAGGAGAATTTGGAACACTCAAGACCTGTGTATACTTAGATCCATTGGTGAGAGCATTCCCCGTATAGGGACTGGGTCAAGAGTTCAAGTTCTGTATTGATTGTTTGCTTTTTCCAATTATAATCTATTCTTACATTATGTTTTCTGCAGCGCAAACGCACAGGGTCAGAAGACAGCGGGGACGCTGAGGCGGAGGCCGGGGGTGAGGGGGGTGAGGACGAGGACGTGAGGAGAGAGCGCCGGAGGGTGGCCAGCATCCTCAAACAGCCCAAGAACAATGCACCGCCGCTTGTGGTGCATGTATGTGGAACTTTTGCAATATTATTATCTAAGGTCGTCTGCTGCGTTAAGCGGGCGCCTGTCGCGGGCAAATTATGCGATGTACTGTTTCATTAAATAATGTAACTCTGCATTTAGTGAGTTACTTGTGAGACGATTGTTAGCGACGGAGTCTGCTGAACAACGCAGCGAGTGTCTTAAGTCATGCACGAATATGAATTACTCTATTTCAATTAATGATATGAATGAATTATCTAAGTAAGTTTATCCAGAATTCTAGAACCCAATGACAAACGACATTTAATATGGGCTTTGGCTCCAGATGACACTGAGTAAAACTTTCTAGATTTCTTAGAACATTTATTAACCCATCCAATACAAGCTAATAAATGCTATTTCTCAAAAACTATCTATCTTACAGAACCTTCGCAAAGAATACAAAGTTCGTGGTACTGGCAGTGGTGGGTCCTGCTGGACACATGAAGAAGATACGTCCTCCAGGGTCAGGTCACGGTTCGTAGGGCTGGCGAGGCTGAGCCTGGCTGTGGAGGGAGGCGAGGTGTTCGGTCTACTCGGCCACAATGGTGCTGGGAAGACCACTACTATGAAAATCATTACTGCAGAGGAGTGTCCTACGAATGGCATGGTATGTGATACATGAATAATGATTTTATTTAAAAACTAGCTTTTGCCCGAGGCTCCGCTCGCGTGGATGACGGTTCCCGGAAATTATTCGTTTTTTTCTCACCCTTTAAACCTTTCCTAGACCTCCACGATCATTTCAAGACCAAGACAAGGTAAATCCGTTCAGCCGTTCTCGAGTTTTAGCAAGATTAACGAACAGCAATTGATTTATATATATATATATATATATATATATATAGATAATGACATCGACTTTGGTAGTGCTAGAAACAAGCGAAAAGCCTAAATCATCTAGCGTTAATCCCGGTCACATACGTAGTTCTTATCTCGGAGTTCGGGGACTGTTTTCCACTTTTCACTCCCCCATCTTCTCGCGTTCTTAGGCATTCACGTAGCGAAACATTTATGTCACTTCTACGACCTCTAGTCAGTACCTACTTCTTGGGTCACCCCACCTACCGGGGCCCGTCGAAGGCGATACGGCCAGACATTGATACCAACATAATCACCGCATAACGATCTAGCACCAGCGAAAGCAGCTCTCCTACATTCTATCATCAAATTCTTCTCTTTTCGAGGACAGGACAAATCACTAAGTACTAACGGGACTAAAGTATGACTTTGTCATACAAAGCTTATAACCGACTCATGTAGTCTAGAAAAATTTCATCTGAAGAGATCCGTAGAGTTACTCTGTGAATTTAACAACATTTGATAGGACAGTTTTCGAAGAATAATGGCTAATTATTATGATGGTGCAGGTGATGTTAGGCAGTCAAAACATAGACGACTCGCGGACGTCAGCGTTCCAGATGCTGGGCTATTGCCCGCAACACGACGCTCTATGGAAGAACGTCACCATTCGCGAGCACATCGAGTGCTACGCAGCCATCAGGGGAGTCAGCAAGCAGGATACTCCGAGGTTAGATATTTCTCAGTTTTGCATGAATTTCAAGGTTGATTACGGAACCTCAGAAGGGAAGCACTGAACACTTATAGAACTGACTTCGTTGTCCTAAAGTTTGTCTATTAAGACATTGTTTCCGGCCCGTGTGGGTGCCTCCTAGTAAATATAGTATCCTCATATAATTAGACTTTTCCCCCCAATTGTATGGTAATTCGGGCAAAAAGTCTAAATTTAGGGCGAAAAATTTAATTGGCCGCGTTGTTTCCGGTAAAGTAGAAGTAGGGCCACCCCATCTCTTCCCATGTGGTGTCACACAAGGCGACTTAGGGACAGGGCTGTTTAACATCAGACAGATATATACAGCCCAGACTCAGCCTCAATTGCAAGGCTCGAGTCAACAACAATGCCCGAAATACGGCAATAGACTCATCCCCTATTACGTGGAACCGAATACAATTGTTGGTGAATTGTGGGTGTTAATTCACCTCTGCCTAAACCCTCCAGGGATAAAGGCGTGATTATATGTATGTATGTATGGTAATAAGTATGTATGTATGGTAATAAGTGATAATAATGTAAAAAGCCTGAATAGGGTAAAAAGAAAAATGTAAATAATTTAAATAGATATTTAGTAAAAGACATTTGGTAAGTTCCAAATATCAATGTTACTACATCGTTAAAAACTATTTTAACTTTACCATAGGATTGTAGACGCATATTTGAATGGTCTACAAATAATGGAGCACGCAAGCAAGAATGCAGATGAGTGCTCAGGAGGTACAAAACGAAAACTGTCGTTCGCGTTGGCGATGGTGGGCTGTCCCAGAGTGGTGCTGCTGGATGAGCCCTCGACTGGCATGGACCCGAGGAGCAAGCGCTTCCTCTGGGATACCATTCTAGCCAGTTTTCAGGTAATTCACATTTTTCATTCCGATTGACATTTCAATTTTCGATTACTCTGTAATTTTTATCTTATATTCTTTAACTTCTGCTAATTTAATAAATAAAATTAATTATAATAATAATAATTATTGTGCACTGATTTACAAATCTTTAGTACAAATTAATATATAGATAGGGCTACGATAACCATCTTGAGTATATGCCACATCAAATTGGCATAAAAGCGCACAGTCTTCTTATTAGCCTAAAGGAAGTAAACTTGGAAATAGGGAAAGCTTTTGTTTCTACTAGACAACAATTCAAGAAATATAGTGTTATATGTCATCTTCATTTTGGTAGATATACTCGTAATTCTCAAGCCAGAGAACTATATGTTGGTAACAATTATATAGGTGTTTGACATTGTTTGACTATTGGCGCCCAACATGGGACCAGTCATTGTCATACTTTTTTATTTTCAATGTGGAACAATACAATCGTTTCTTATTGACGTCAATTATAATTCTACTTAAGTTAAGTTTACCATTGAAGTTGTATTTACTCTAGTATACATTCTCATTATAAACATTGTACACATGTAACACATAGCGTATTAACCTTTTTAATATATTAACATAAGTTGTATTGGTTTTAGGGCAAGAAAGGTGCTATATTAACTACACATTCCATGGAAGAGGCTGACGCTTTATGTTCCAGAGTCGGTATCATGGTCAAAGGAGGCCTGAGGTTAATATCTAAATACTTTTTTATACAACTATCAGAATGTCCAAGAATTACAAGAAAAATTAAAGCCTAAATTCACTATATGTTTTATAATTCAGGTGTATCGGCTCCACGCAACATTTGAAAAACCTGTACGGCGCTGGATATACATTAGAGATGAAGATTGGGCAGAGTAATCAGAAAACGGTACGTTTTTCATTTTTATTACTATAAATTCCTAGTTATTTAATCGGTATCTCCATCTGATAGGAAGCATAGAGCCCAAAAAATGCCACTTTATCTTAGAATGTATTGTTTGGTTAGACCAAGTGACATACGACCACGGCTATCCTCGATATTTTGTTTAATATTTTTTAGAGCGTGATTTTCAGTAGTCGAGTTTTAGTTTTAAACTTATTTTTTTATTTATACTATTTTGGAGCAAGAAATAGGTATAATTTATACATACTTGAAATGTGCTACTTAAGCCCTTTCAGTTGATACCAAATGCAACATATCTATTTCAAATTTATTTTTTGACACTGTACTTTATGACCGTATAGGTGGCCATAGGTGGCCACAATAGATTCAGTGACATATGATATAGCCTATAACCAGCGGACAACTAAGACGCTTCTAACGGTACCTCATTTGTCCAGTTTAATAAGTGGTTGAGGAGCTATGAGGGAACAGATGAACCTACATACATACATACATAGCCTGTCAAAATCGTAACCCTTCTTTTGCTTCGCCGTAGTCGGGTATAAAAAAAGTGCTGGCTTTAAGTCAATAGGCAGGATTTATAATTGAATATCATAATTAGCGTAATACACCTCTGCCTACCCTTTTGTTGCGGGGTTTTACAGGATTGAAAATAATTAGTAACAAAATATCACTAAAATAGACAGGTAATGATCATACTGACCATTTGCCTCTTATAAAATTTATACTTAAACAGGTGTTTTGTTCTTCAAGTACCCGCAATTTACACTGACAGAAATTTGTTCTTTTTTATTAGTCGCTAGTTTTTCTATGTAATATAATTACTAGCATTTCACAACCGTCGTTGTTTCCAGGCGATGGATTCCGAGTCAATGTCACCGTCGCCACTCAGGTCAAATGAAAACTCACCATCGTTAGGAGAGGCTGATGAAGGTATGGTTTAATTTAATGTATACTTTTAGTAATATAATTTGTAGTAGATTTTTTTTTCGCGCATATTTACCTATACTGATCAAGCCCCCAAAGTTCCGAGAGTCAATTTTGTAACGACTTATATACAACAACTAGCGCATCGCAGTCCACTGCTGGACTAGGTCTCACCCAATATTGGGAGGCTTTGGCCTACTGTTCCCACGCTGGCCAGACGGGTTGGAACAGGATTTTATTTCAAGTTTTCGTTCTCTGGCAGTGATATCGTCTGCGTATTTTTCCGTTAGTCGCCTCTTACGACACCCTTGGGATGAGATGGGGTGGTGATACTTGTATTCTTTCTCCGTCACTACACGGATAATGTCGGTGTAACCTTATATATGTCCTTTCAAACATGATGTAAAAATTAATTAACTCACCTAACTTCTGTAATAGGTGGTTCTGGTGGAGGTTCAGTGGAGGGAGAAGCGGAGGCGGAAGGCGAAGCTGAGGCAGTAGATGCCAGCATACACACGCCCTTGGTGGCGGGTACCCCACCTTCAGCGAGGCACAAGCACCAAAGGTAAGACTTATGAATACTTATATCATTTTACTAATTTATAAAGTCTCTGTTCCATGATATACAATAATGTTACGGGAATTAAAGCGATCACCTTACTAAAAGTAGGAAGCAATTTTAGGACAATAGTAATATTTGAACTTAATAATTCCAATTTTGATGACATTTTATTTGCTTATTTGTTTAAATTACCAATGACTTTTCGATGTTTTTCGAAGTTATGTGTGTATTTATAGCAGGTTTATAAGTGCCCGGTTAATGGCAATAGGCTAAATGTGGGTGCTAGCACCTCTGCCTACCCCTTCAGGGATATAGGCGTGAGTTTATGTTATGTTATGTTATAAATTATGATTTATTAAATTATGATTCTAATTAACGCAGGTAAATAATGTTCATTTCGCTATACATTACCAATTAATTAATAATAATTGTAACAATCAAAAATTTGCATGCCACATACTACGGCTAAACAGTTTGTGATGTTTTATACTATTTACTAAAATCTCTGTTACCATGTTTATGAGCAAATAAATTCTATTTCTACTTCCTTACACTTTTTTATTCTATAAATTGTAATTGGCTCAAGTCAACTTTAGAATGACTGCACCTTTTTAAATATATATTACAACAGGTAAAATTTTTAAACTGTCGCTATATATGCTATTATTAGGTTTAGAATGTCGTAGCTTGAGCAAGGAATGAAAAATAATACAGTTGAATGTTATATTTAAACTTTCGCGGTGTGAATTCATAATTATACAAGGTATCGGGACTTCTCGCGAATTATATCTTGGAACTTACTATACTGTCAGTCAAGTCGTGACCACGGGTGCTGCAACGCATCCGAAACGTCGGCAGAAATAGAAAGCTCCAAGATATAATTCGCGAGAAGTTCCAATACCTTGTATAATTATGAAGAATAATAGCAAGAAAATTATTAATTGAGTAAATAATAAATATAGAGTAAAAAATAAAATTTACTACAGGCTGTATGTACTTTAACTTAAGACCCATAGGATCAATCCTATCCGAAATATCAACATTCACCTACATCTTTACACATTTTGCATTACCTGTACTATTAATGTTAATTAGGACGGAATCCGGTGGTGGTGCTAACGCAGAAGCTGCTATTGCTCTAGTAGCGCAGCTGTTCCCTTCAGCAATTCTCGAGGAAAACTTCTCCGAGCGTCTAGTCTTCTCTGTACCCCAGTCTTCTGTGTCCAGCCTTGCAAGGTGTTTCCAGCAGATTGAGGATGGTAAGAAACCTTATTTACTGCAAGTCCCATGTTGAGGTGCCAAAAAAAACATTTTTATTGTTAGTCCCAAGTTAGGGCGCCAATAAAACCATTATTTATTGCAAGTTAAATGTTGGGGCACCAATAAGACTCATCATTTACTACAAGTCCCACGTTGGGCGCCAATAAGCAAAATTGCCTATAAGAATAGTAGATTGAATGACAAGGGAGCAGGATAGTATTTTTATGGCGAGGGTGCTACTTTGAATCACGATCAAAGAGAAGAATTCATTTAAAAAAATATTAATACTATAAACTAAATGATACGTTTATTTCCAGCGAAAGAAAAACTTAACATAGTAGAGTACAGCTTCAGTCAAACCACACTGGAGCAAGTGTTCCTGAAATTCGCACAAACTGAAAACGTCGACTCTTCAGACCAAGAACATTAAACTTTGATAGTATTATATATAACTTACTACACATCTCTTTTGACTCGGCATTGCCCTTAATAGAATCAAAAAGGCTCGTAAGTGGTTTTATAAAATGTTACAAAAGAAATTATATACATAAGTACACCCATTCAACTAACGTAACTTGAAGACTTACCATAACGTGTTAAATTGTCCGTGTTATGGGTGAGAAAAGTGATGGAACTATATAGCGTGTATTTCAGCTCTATCTCTCTTGCTGACCTAGAACACGACCTTTTTACATGCTATAGTAGAGCTGTTGTTCACTTTACAGACAAAATCTCAGCTTTAGTGGAATTGGTTGAAAATAATATCACGCCGCCCATTAAGGTTAAAAAATTATAACATTTCTTTGAATACTTTCCTGAATAAACACAATATTATTATAAGTAGTTATAATAAATATAATGTGTGTGAAATCAAAGGTGTAAATGATTTAGTACGAGTACAAATAAAAGATGAAAAAAGCATAGAACGTTACGGGTTGTGAAGGACTACCCTGTCAAAAGGGATGTGTAAAAAATTTAAGCTTTTTTGAAAAGAAAATGTAATATAAAATTCGCTTCTGATATTACAATATTGTGTAGTTTGTTTAGTTGTGTTTTGTTAATAGCCGACAGATAGATACTTCTACGTGGGTTTTGTGCAATATAATAAGACTAAGATGTACATAATCCGGACTATAATATTAAAAGAAAAATCTTTGAAATTACACTTTATTATCTATTGTGTGGTGTAATCCCATTGTTCTCTTGACAGCATAAGGCACATAAAATATGTCGATATTATTGTTTTGAAAGTTTATGGTGTGATTCATTGATATTATGTGGCTATATGTATGTCATCATAAATTTAGATATTTATGAGGTTTCTTTATTAAAGTTTAAAAAAGTTTAGTTTAATAAAAAACATGATTTAATAGAAGACCAAATTGAAAGCGTGGTATACCTAGTCGTAATAGTAAAATAAATGTTATTTTATTCACCCTATTTTGTATTCTCAAATTCATTAAAACAATAATTTGTATGTTTTAGTTTTGTCTGCTATTAAAGCGTGTTTTTTTAAATTACCATAATCCTCTGAGAGGTAAGTTGTTTTAAAAACAAATTATATTATCATTTACGCTTGAAAGTGTGTTAAATTTCACATCAATCCGATGTTTGGAAATGCTCCAAAATCGAACTTAAAGATTCAGCTACATATAAACTTACAAAACTACATAGGTACATAGTCAAATAAAAGCATGTTAAATAGATATTTCTGGGTAACATCTCACAAGCGACAAATATTAATATTATCAACAAAATTTACGTCAAAAGTATTCTATCTGTTCTGGCAAGCTTTGTAATATTTCCGGTCGAAGAGAGAATATTATCTAGGTATGTAGACATAGGACATGTTGACTGTGTGACATTTTATAATGATTTGATACGTTTATTAGCCACTTTTATATTGAATTAGATACACGTTGGTAAGCGTTGTGGCTGTTCTATCATTGTTACTGGCTATTTTTCACATTTTAGTTGAATTCGACAATTCTGTACCCTAATCTGAACCCTTCATTTTTCTACTTGTGATCCGATGGTAAGTGATGACAACGCCAAAGTGAGGTCTCCTGAAACCATGGTAACTCAAGATAGATCATTCAACGGGTCTTCAGTTATGAAATAGTATATTTGATTTGCTGCAACTTTAAGAATATAAAATATTTTTTTATTCGTGTCCATCTCTTTGTGTATTACTTTATTGAATCAATTATAAAATAGGAATATCTTGGACAGACTAATATTCTTATACTTTCTTAGTTCATATCTTCTCTGATTGATGGTTTTTCAACCCTTAGCAGATATATATTTTTTTCCTATAGTTCATAATAAAGTTTAACTTCAAAAAATAATATCATAATGAAAAATCTTATTGGTAACAAACACAACGCTTACATATATAATATAAAATCATTCACTGCATACGGTCTAACAGAGCCTAAGAACATATTGCTGGTAAACCTTATGTAAGTTAAAGTTTTACACCAATTGTGATTTTCTTTAGTATTAGATAAACTTTTGTGATTGATTTTCTAGTCGGCAACACTGTGTGTGTCATTTTATTAATAAAATAATGGGGGTAGATATTCTTTATTATGGAAATCGTTTTTTGATATCGACAATAAAATACAAGTTAAATCAGTTTTAAATATATCATAAACTGTTTCTTTGCTGTTGATTAGACTCATGGTGGTCATGTATCACATGGCCTTCCGTCCAATCGGTATGATTGGTTCAAGAGATATGATCAGTTCAATTAGCATCACCAATAGAAAGCAGAAGTAGGGCCTCGTTCAGAAATTTATAAGCTTCTAAACAAACTGATATTCCATTGGTGATAACGATAACACCAGTAGAAACATTCAATAATGTATCAGATTAATATAATTATTAAAATTTCTGCAAAAATTTAGGTGATGTTTATGGGCAAAAATGATTTGATTACTCGAACGATGTTCGAGTTCGACGAATTCGCTTCAAAGCGATTCCACTAATAAAAAGAAAAAGAAAAATAATCTAGTTCTAATATAGTTCGCTGAGTTTCTTGCTGGTATCTTCTCAGTAGAACTAACCTAGCGAACCAGCGAAAGAATCATTTTCCAATGGTTTATTTGTACATTGTTTGATATTTTCATACTATTTCTTGACATACTCAATTGTAAAATTTTGACATTCATATGTGCTCTTTGTGTGCCTAAACCGAATAAATGAAATTGATTCTTTGATTCTTTGATTGAAAACATCAGTTTGTTGATAGGCGATAGCCGTGTGACGGTGTGATTATATTTTTATGATTTATCAAACCGAATGGATCATACAGATTAGAAGATAGGCAAGTTTTGTTTAGGGCCACCATTAGATATATAATAGCTTTGATGTCGATTCTAAGCTAAATAATTATAAATAAAATATCACACGTTATAAAGTGACACACACAGAAATGGAAAATATTAGTTTTATTTATTATAGAGTTTTACAATTTCATATATGTTGCTATGTTTCATAATGTCGAAACTACGTATATAATACTGCGAATTGTTGACAAATTGTCTAATGAAAATTAGTCTTAAAGTAATACGGACTATAAAGTATGTTATTATCAGTTTCGATTGCAGTGAGTCGATCACCGTGTCGGGTGTGACAATATGCGTTATGTACTAGATAGAGATTGATGTAATCTTGAAGTTTTAGACGAAATTTTTTGTTTTTTTGCACTCGCGCTGCCGACCATGAAGAAACCTTCTTGAAGAACCTTGGGCCTATTAACTATTCCAAAACGAAGCATGTATAGCTTCCTTCTTTTATCGTGTTAACGGTTTTCTTAATTAAATAAAATCATTTGCTTAATTTTATTAGCATTCGTGCTGCCAACTTAATTTCGTTCTGAGAGGCGTTCATAAATTCTTCAGGTGCACAATCAAAACATGTTGTAATGATTAATTTCAGTTTGCGTAGTATATATTGAAGTCAATACGAATATCTAATTATCGTCCAAAATTGATTATAGAGTTGTCAAAGTTTTGATGTACCATTTTTTGTTTTTTTTCTTACGTGCGCAAAATCCCCACGGATATGGTTGCCGAAGGTGAGGTTGACAGGCATATCCCTCGCACCCCTGCCGACCCAGGGCCATCTCTCACGATCTGGCCCTCTCCTCGGGTGTGGGGACTGCAGAGTCCCCAACTCGTCCCCAGAAACGGGGAGGCGAGAGAGGCGCGCCGTCGCCGCGGCCTGCTTCTGCCAGGGTGACAGGCGGCTTCACCTCTCAATCCCAGGCCTGCGCTCATGGGGGGAGTTTTGATGTATCCTACCTGAGTGATGTGTAAGTAATAAATAAGGATAAGAAAGGCCCTAGAGAGAAAAAAGATGGGTAAAAGTTTGTCTTGTTTTTTATAAATTTCTCGGTATAGGTACCTTAAGTACCACATCACAAACAGACTTCAGGACAGTAGTGAATGACAGTTTGATGGTTCACTACAGCAAAAAAGAATGTGTTATCTAGAATTCATAAATATCTTTGTACAGGTAGAGTACCAGAAGTTCGTTCAAGGCCCTCTAAAACGTTTAGTACTGTACGTGGAACTTATTTAAATTGAATATCTTATAGATTTTATGATAAATATGGAACAAGTATCTCCAAAAGACAAACGTATCCTCATCCTTTAAATTTATTTAGATTAATTATGCAATTTTCAAACCAGTAAAACTGCTTTATAACAACTTCTACCAACATTATAAATATCGCAAGATGTTCAGAAATAGTGTTATTTATTTCATAATTAGGCTTATACATAGTACGAGTATACATACACATTTATAATCGCCTTCTATTGGTTGAATAGATGACTTTCTTTGTAACGTTAAAATAGCACTTAATAAGTGCTAATAGCACTTGTTAAGTGCTATTTTGTATTTGCAAACTAAAACATCAAAATCACATCAATCTTTTATCTCACGTACAAACTTGTAAATGTTCGAAAACTGTTAATCTAAAGAATGATTTTAATATATATTGTTGATAGATTAATCATTATAGGGTTAATATCGGTATTAGGTTAAGAACGCTTTTGTATTATTTATTAAGGTCTAAAGTGTTTTAATAGACAGTTTATTTTTTTATGTTTTATATTTTGAGCATAAAATTCGATGACTTCTATGTAGACAGACTCGTTTCTTTACTCAGGCACTACTGCTTGGGACTACCAATAGAGTGAAGGGAATCTTTCACGTGACTCTACTGTTAGTGTCAAGCGAACAAAAAGAAATTGGTCACACTAATTACAATATTCGTTAGCTCATCGTCTAGTCTCTGCGTACCGTTTGGTCAAAACAGCTTGTCTATACATAGAAGTCATAGATAATATCGTTTTAATTTTGACATGTTCAATTTTCGCGGGTTACTAACGTCAAATACTTCCACAGACAATAAATATAATTGTCAGTTCAGTATAAATCCTCTTTCTTGGCTATATTCGTTCCTCAATCAACATAATATCTCGCTCATAAAGCCAGAGGAATAACTATTTCGATGACATGTTTTTTCTGCGTATTAGAATGTTTAACTAGAGCTGTCGTACTAATCTACAAAACAACATACATGTTTCCTTTTCTGTATGTCAAGGAAGTTACCTATCAAAACAGCGTTTTATCATAATATAAACAAAAATCTCAGTCTGTAAACACATTTGACAATAAGCTACTGTTTATATACTACCTTTGTTAATAGAAATGTGGTTTTTTGACTTCAACCGAATGGTAATCCCAGTTACAGGCTTACATTCTGAAACGTGGAGTCCGCTTTCTTCCTTTCCATAATTTGTTTTGTCTCCCAACCTCGAGAGGAAAGCCTGTCCCTAAATCTTATCCATCAACGAACAGGACTACCGATATGCAGGGGAAGTGCACATGGGCCCCAAAGATCTCATTGTGGAGTCCAATTTTAATGATATACCTTAAATCTCAATGCGAAAGCAAAAAATCAATATTATGATCTCATGACTCATGACTGCTGTCGACGCTTTTCTCTACTAAGTATAACAATACGTAAACCTAATCCTAGAACAAAAATAAACTAATTTAACCCTATATAAACGTAAATTTCTTTTTCACGCTAGCGTAGATATATATAAAATAATATGTTGTACTCGGCTTTGACTTGGTAAATCATCGGGAAGAAGAGTGATACATCGGGTAACATCGGTTTACTTCGGATTAGTAGTGCGTTCTCTCTCTCTATATATATTTATATATATATCTCAAATTTACAGTTTAGTACCTTTACAGTGTAGTAAACTATGTATTAGAGTAGTAAAACTGTTTATAAAATATTAAGCTAGTCTAAAAACTACTCTAAAATCAGATTATGGACATTGTGTGAAAGAGTGAACGCTGTAAAACCGAATAAAGCCGATCTTAGCCGAACTCTTGCTCTTCTACCCGACGTGCCGAAAGCCGGTTACTGTACGTTATTTAGAATTAACAATTATTTATACAGTGTAATCATTAAATTAAGTTTGTATTAAGGTCCACGAGAACATATTTGATTAACTACCTCTTGACTTCCTCTTGGCTTTAAGAAGCATTTCATATCATTTAATATTTAGTTTCCTTTATCGCATTGGCGTAGCGAGGTTTTCCTTCCGAGGGTAGTTACTAAAAAATATAAGACCATTTTTCTTCAAGTGAATAATAACAGAGGGCTTCCGATAACGGCGATAAAGAGGGATAGAACTATATAGAGTTTATAAATCTATCCCTCTTTCTCACTCTGAACATGAATCGTAAACCACGTCATGGTAAGCCATCTTTAGGTTGATTTGTAGATAAAATTTTGAATTTGAAGGATGGGATTCTCTCTGGCTACGCCTATGCTTTATCGTAAATATATCTTCTAGATCTACTCGCTGTTAAGTTAAGACGTAAAAAGACTATGTTTGTATTGTGGAATGGCTTTTGAAGCTTGTGGATTAGACATGTTTGTGCTTATTTGGGTCCTAAAGTATATCGTTTAACAATTAAGAGTATATGGGATTGGTTATTAAGTAACGTATTAAGTAATAAATATTTGGTATCACGTACTCGAAGGAAGCCAGGATTGTATCAAGTGTTCCCATACTCTTCTACTGTTACTTTTCAATCATTTGGTTACTTTTAGCTGTAAGAGAGCAATTAACATCCTGATCCCATTGAAAAGTCAACCGTACGAGTCTCATGCCGTAATCAGCGGGTTTCCATACGACTTTAGAAGTTTTGAGTAGTACTGGCAACAACTGGTGATTTGATTGAGGTAATGGTAAAATAATGAGGTCATGGCCCTATAACTGTTTTAGCGTCTCATCTAGTCTCTGATAATTGCTGGAAATACCTATCGTGATAAGATTTGTTAAGTAAACCTGTTCGTATCAAAATTGTAAATGTACAATCATTTATGTTCAGTTAGGTACTTAACAAAAGGTAAACAATTTTCAGCGACTTTTTATAAAAAAACACATAGATATTAAACAAATAAACTAGGCTAACAAACTTGCAGTTCTATAAGTATTTTGGTTTTTAGTCTTTAAAATGAGTTTCTAAACACAAAAATATTCTATTTCTTTGCGTTGCTTATTTTTGATCACATGGGGGTGAGGGGGGGCTAAATAATATTTACGTAAGTAGTAGTTATATCCTTTTTACACATAAGAAAGCATACATTACCCACACATTACCGTAAAAAACAAACGTGATAAGAAATAGGTATGCAGCATGGGGGGTGGTAAGAGCATTGTTTACTTTTGCTGACAAGGGGGAGGGGGTTAAATAATTGTAATAATCTACTTACGTAATGCTTAAACGGCCCCTAAACCGCTTGACCTGCAAACTTTAAATTTCGGCAAATGATGTCTTTGTGGCGTAGCTGTACACCGTCCGACTGCTACGCACGGTATCGGGTACGATTTCCGCTCAGTGCAAATACGTATAATTGCATTGGTCTAGGTGTTTTTATGTGTAATATGTAGTTATGTTTGAAAATTTTCTCTACTAAGATGGCAAAATAGGTGACAAACAGTTGTATGAAAACTTCGTACAGGATTCTTTTGTGAATATATTCCCGAACAAGGCCGGGCCCCGGGCCGCTAGTTTTAAACATTTATCATGCACCAAGGTGATAACTCAAGGCCGTATACTTTTCATTGTTAATTGTATAATGCTTAAATTAAGTATTTTTATTTTCGCAAATATCAAAAAATATATTAAATATGGTTGAATGTCGTAATTTAGATGTTAATGTTTAAATTAAAATTCGTTATAATGAATTGTTTAGATAATTAAATAATTCTATTGTCAATCATTGAATATTAATGAGAAATGGTTAGGATATTTTATTTAAATTTGGTAGGTAACTTATAAAACGTACCTACTTTTGTAAATTATTGTTGAAAAATATGTATTTTCGTAATCAATGATAATTTTAAGCTTAATATTAAGTACATACTTTTTATTATACCTCAGGTTGGTTCAATTTTATGTTTTAACTTTTTATTGGAAAATCGAATAAGATTTAAAATAAAATTATGTTTTAAACTTTTTTATCAATCTTATTAATGAAATTAGTTATTTATAAAGTGTATAAATCTGTATTATTTACCAGAAGTAAAAAAAAAAATATTTCTAAAGAATAATCATCTTGAGATCGGTATATTCCTTGAATGGTTTTTTAAATAAATTAAATGCGAAAATAAAAATACTTATTACATTATTATTACTTAATAATTATTATGTATAAGAGCGTTCGACTCCCGCAGTCTGTAAGTATGCTGTTATAATTTTAGTTGGTTTGTTAGTGAATTTTAGTCAATTAATTTAGTACAGAATAAAACATCCGACACGAGACATACCGCTTTTTATTTTAACCAACAATAGGCGTTATGTATTTGAGTGATATTGTAATGAAAGGACACTTATTATTATTTTTTTATACAACTTAGGTAGTAGACAAGCACATGGCTCACCTGATGGAAAGTGGTTACCGTGACACCAGTGGAACGTGTGTAACACCAATGGAGTCACATCCGTGCTGCCAACCCTGTAAGCATAGAAAGTTTCTGTGAACCCTAACAACAAAAAACGTCGTGGTTGCCAATGTATTTAGAGTGGTTATTGGACCACTCTAAATACATTGGCAATCACGACGTATTTTGTTGTTAGGGTTCACAGAAACTTTACCTTTAGGTACTAACCACGATTTCCTATATTATAATATAATATTACTGTCTATCCTAACCTATATATAATGCTATCCTACATGCTATAGCAGGAAACACTGTTTTGTTATATCCCATTATTAAAAGCAATAACCGTAGAACTATTTCGTGTTGTGATTCTAACTATTTACTATAGGTATACAATAAAATGGTATTATTACATGGCAATCTATGGTATTACTACTATAATACAACGGTAATATTAGGTAAATAATACCATTAATGCCTACTTAGAGATTCATTACCTAACAAATTATGGTTAACAACTTGATAAGGGGTTATTGTAGTGTATCTGATAATTTTCTTCTTTCACAAGGCTATACGCAAGTCTAAAATCATTTATTCTGCATAGACCATTAAATCGGAACTAACAAAACGTCAATATAAAAAGAAACATGAAAGACTAGTTTATTACTTCATTTATTTATTCAGAGAACTATAGTCCACACACATAAAAAGTAGAGATATGCAATAAATTAGATTCTGTTGATAGGTTCACCAAGTCCGGCCTGGGTGGAGCCGCCTGTCACTCTAGCAGAAGCAGGTCGAGACGGCGCGATTAGTGCCTCTCCGCCTTTTTTTTGGGAAAATATAGGGACGCCGTTGATCCACACCCGATGGGGCCTTCTATAGCCCTGGGTCAGTTGGGGTGTCACGCATGGCTATGCCAGAGGCTATCTCACCCTCGGAAACAGATGGCCCAAGACGACGCTGCGGTTTTGGTCGGTTCGAGGCCGACATAACCACCCCGCTGGCCACGGCGGGGGTATCCGAAGTGGATTTCCGCTCGATAAGAAAAAAAATTTCACCAAGTCCTGCGTTCAACATGTAACTAGGTGAACCTTCCATCACAGCTCCTTCCATCATGCGAACACCTTCAACATGCCGGTAGAGCTAGCCCACAGCCTGTACACTAATGGACCACCGGTTCGAAATGCGGCGGTTTTTTTATCTATTTACAAACATTTATTAAGTCTACTTAGTCTAAGTACAATAATTTACTTGAATAGCATATTTGAGTTGAGCGAACTACTCACTTCCAAGCCCGTTTATCATCTAAATATTTCTGGCACAATTTACTCTTTACTACATTTTTAAATTTATTCACAAATTTTAAATTATTTAATGTCAATATTAGTATTAGGTTTTGTTGTATATTTTATGAGTCAAATAATTGATGATAATTCTTTGTAAAACTGGTTTGTAATATAGGAATAAATCTTATATAAGTGCTTAAAATTCACAGGAAAATTCCTAATATCATTAGGCAGCTTGTTAAAAAAGCATATCCAATTGCCCTGGAAAGAATGACTATTGTTTTTTAAGTCTACTTCACAGGTCATAGACTACAAGATTGTTTTTGTGTTGATATTTATTTTATGCCTGTCACAAGCTCTTGAAAATTTTAAAATATTTTTCTTACAAACATTAGGTTGGTCTCGAAAATATATTGTGACACTTTAGGTTAGAATGTCTATTTGTTTAAACTTGTCGGAGAGAGACTCTTGGGTATAAATTATAAATAGCTCGCACAGCCCGCTTTTATAATGGATCTCGTACAGACTGGACCAAGTGCAGGCAGGTGCTAGTTCGTTCAGAATAGAATAGATCTTCATTTTCTAGAACTTTACAAATTATGATGTATGGATGTAAAGGATGTTACAAAGTATGTTTTTTTATACCACTTACGTGGCAGACAAGCGCACGGCCCACCTGATGGAAAGTGGTTACCGTGGCCTATGGACGTGTGTAACACCAGAGGAGTCACACTCGTGCTGCCGACCCTGTAAACACAGAGTTTCTGTGCTGTCAGTGTAGAGGACAAAGCAGGACAAACCTTTAGTCATCCCACTGACAGCACAAATTCTCCAGTGAGCTCTGGCTACCCTACTCACTGCCGGGAACACAACACGAAGTTATTATAACCGCGGTATTCTGAAGGGCGGAGGTACTTCCCCAGTCGGACTGCTCAATTCGGCGGAAATACCGCCGTGTCCTACCTCCTATTAAATGTATGTTGGTACATTATGTTCTACTTAAATTGGGCAGGTAAATTTTCCTTATTATATTTTGGTGTACAATATGACACGAAGTCAAAAAGAAGCTTAAACCACTTATTATACATTTATCTGTACTCTTTACATAGTACCGATAAAAAGTCCAAATGGAAACAGGTTATGGATAGACAATAACTTGTATTTCTTCTTCTTCTGATTCGAAATGATCCGATTTGAACAGTACATAACAAAAACTACGTAACCCGTGGCCTTGTATATCAATAATTACTTTGCTTTTATCGAATTTAATAAAGCAATAGACGCAAAAATAAAATGCCCATGACACTAATACTTATAAACACGTGGTGTGCCGTGCGCTAAACTCCAATGACAACGCACTATGTAATTTCTTACACGCATATGTAATTCATTCATACACGGGCTTATACTCACGACCTGTCTATTTTCAAACGCTTTGATCGCTTCGTTAACTATCAATCGAGTAATGTTTCTTCAAAAGTATAACCAGATATGAGCAGTATTTTGACCCTCTCCCCTCCTCCTGAAGTTCAAAATATAAACAAATGTTGTCTTTATCTTAAATACGTTAACTAAGATAAATACAATGGGGGAGAGTATGGTCCCCTGAGGTACGCCTACATTAACCGTTCGACAAGCGAAGGTAAAAAAGTTCTGAAAAATTGACTTGTGTCAGAATATTTAAAGCTTTAGAGATGTCAAGTTACACGAATATCTTAATAAGACTATTTGAACGACTTTTATTATGAATTATTTGCAACCATGACTGTTGAAAATCAAACACGGAATCTTTTATAACATAGGTACAGTCAGCATCAGATCGATGTTGACGAACACCGAACCCACCCTCTTGTTGCCTGATCCTTCTGATATTAGGTCTATTAAATTGCCGAAACTTTCTTACAGATTCATGAGTTCGTTTTTCTAGTAATTTAATAGCTATTTCCATTATTTATATTTTGTTTGAAAGTTGATTTCAAGATTTTACAACAGAACTCTGTATTAAATTTTGCCGCTTGATAAATTAAATTCGATCTTCAAAAACAGTACTTCCTAAATGCTTCATCATCCATTTGATGATAAATTTCAAAAATGTAATAACCGTGTTTGTTAGCTTAATGTTGTCTCATTCACACACAAAAAATCATAAAATTTGGATTTGTCATTCCTAAAAAAATGCAAAAATGTTAGTACTGAAAATTGGGTTTCCTGCAATTTCTTCAAAAAGCGGCAGTTTCATATGTAACGACCTATTATATGCTACACACCTTTAGTTCGAACAATTATACAATTTAAATCAATAAAACAAGTCCTCGATTCTATTATAACAAAAGTACTGTCATACATACAACTGCAAAAAATGGCATTACATTTTGAACTTAATACCTTGATATTATGAACATTTTGAGACCTTGTAGTCAGAAGATGACGGTACCTAAATGAGCATTATGTGATTTTTTTGATAAATCGCCAACTAAGGTTGCCTGAAAGAAATCGCTTCAGCGATACGGCCGCCAATTGGCGAGCGACACTGACGCCGGACACTCGGTGAGCGTGTGCGGCACTGAGTCCTAGGGCCGCACACGCTCACCGAGTGTCCGGCGTGGGAAACGTCGAGACGGGAGCTTGTGGCGGCCCTGGGAGTGAGAGTTCTCACGCTCTCCACCTTGCTCGCGGCGATGGTCCGCTGCGCGGATGCGTGGGCGGCCGGCGTCTCCTTCTGCGAGCAAGTAATGCTCGTGAAGGAGGAGGCGGGGCGGGAGCGGCAGCGGGAGCGACGAAGGATCGCAAGCCAAGGTGCCCGCGTACGAAGGCAATTCGGGCGTCAGAGGTCGATGAACGACCTCCGCCCCCCATGAGCGCCGGCCTGGGGGTGACAGGTGGAGCCGCCTGTCACCCTGGTCACGACTGGCGTGCCTCCCCGTTTCCGGGGACGAGTTGGGGACTCTGTAGTCCCCACACCCGAGAAGAGGGCCAGATCGTTAGAGATGGCCCTGGGTCGGCCGGGGTGCGAAGGATATGCCTGTCAACCTCACCTTCGGCAACCAAAACGACCCACAGGCGGCGTGCGTTTAAGTCGGTTTGAGTCCGACATAACCTCCTTCACCGGCTCCGATGGGGAGGTATCAGCGGGGATATTGCGCACGTAAAAAAAAAAATGGCCCCCAATTGTACATTAAACTGTATATGGATGTTACCTACTTGTCTCAGCTGTAAATGTATTGGTGTACAATAAAGTATTATTTATTCTATCTATCTAAGGATAGATATCCTTGCTGTTAGAAAAGTGTTACTACACAGAGGAAGAATTTGTGAATGATGACTAAAATGTTTTTCTGACTAAATGTAAAGTTGTAGTTAACTGTACCTAAAATTTTATTTTATATTTTTTCATTTTGACGTTATAGTGTATTTTCATTTATTGTTTGTATTTATTAAGTAGTTAAAATTGACATTTCAATACAAACTATGTTTGTTTAGAAATAAATAAATTAGATAAATTGAAATTGAATCAACTAAGTAATAGCATAGTGTTTCATAGCATTATTTGTGACTCAGTTAGATTATTTTCTAGTTATACGTTTATACGTTATTCAATATTAGCATTTCCATTGTCCATTGTCTGGTTTATAGAAGAAAGTGGATTTCAAATACGTTTGTATACTATTATAACATTCCTATCTCTAGTGCAAGGTTGATTTAGTTTACATTGATGCAAATTGTGGATCGTTACTCTTATTCAGGATGCGATTCATAAAATTATTGTGAATCAAATCCTACATACGTGTTTTTAAAACGTATGATTTCAAACCTTACAGTAACTTACTAAATTCTAATTGAAAATGCAATCATTTAATGAATGATTCTGAATATTTAATAACCCAGCTTAGTCAAGTCACTTAAGTAGAATTAAAGCTTTTTTTATAGGAGGTAGGACAAGGCGGTATTTCCGCCCAATTGAGCAGTCCGACCGGGGAAGTACCTCCGCCCTACAGAATACCGCGGTTATAATAACTTCGTGTTGTGTTCCCAGCGGTGAGTAGGGTAGCCAAAGCTCACTGGAGAATTTGTGCTGTCAGTGAGATGACTAAAGACTTGTCCTGCTTTGTCCTCTAGACTGACGGCACAGAGACTGTGCTTACAGGGTCGGCAGCGCGAGTGTGGCTTCTCTGATGTTACACACGTCCATAGGCCACGGTAACCACTTTCCATCAGGTGAGCCGTGTGCTTGTCTCCCCCCTAAGTGGTATAAAAAAAATAAGCTGGCTGTGCTTCGGCTTCTGAATAGGAACACTGCCCCGGGTATAGGTCCTAGCGCTCGGGGAAGTCACGGCGAAGTTACTTAGAGAGGTTCTCAGCACATGTCTGGAGCTTGAGCGAGGCCAGTTTCAAAATTGTGACGGGCTCACGACCTTTCTAGCCGTCCCTTATAGGAAGCTGGGTACGCCCATGCAACTGCTATGCCGGAAGTTACTGGTTCGATTCCCGTTTAGACACGCCACACAAGTTTACGTACCAATATCCGTAAACAAAAGGCATAGTGTAAGGTTTTTAGGACTAAAAATAAACAACTGTGACCATGGTATTAAAAAAACTGGTCTGTTTACATCAATGACAAAGGTTGCAGTGGGGTGCATGAAATAAAGATTTTTTTAAATAACATTTTAATTACTGTTGTTGGCAGGTCTCCGGGGATAGTCAGGAGATATACATTCGACTGCTACGCATGAAGCGTGTGTTGGATTCCCGTTCAGTGCAAATATTTGTATGCATGAATTTGTATATTTGCATTGGTCTGGGTGTTTCTATGTATAATATGTATGTATTTACAAAAAAAATGTATCTAAGTATGTTCATCTATAGAGATGAACATACTTAGATACATTAATGGAATCTAACATAGGTTAGATTCCATTACACAAGGTAGTTATACCTACCATGGGTCTAAATAGCGTTGTGTAGAATGTTGTAGAATATTTATACTCTAATATATAATATATGCCGCGTGGTTTCCGGCAGAGTAGAATAAGGGCCACCCCATCTCTTTCCATGCGGTGTCGTATAAGGCGACTAAGAGATAGGGCTGTTTAACATCAGACAGATATTTAAAGCCCAGATTCAGCCTCAGATGCATGGCTCGAGTCAATAATAGTGCTCACTCCTATAACGTGGGACCGAATACAATTATTGGTGAAATATGGGTGTTAATTCACCTCTACCTAACCCTCCAGCGATAAAGGCGTGATTATATAAACATGAATATTCCGGGGGACCCAGAAGTCGGCAATAGGCGTGGGACCGTAATAGGTATGACCGAGTCAACAATAATTCTTGACTCGAACCATGTATATTTGCATGAGTCTGGGCTGTATATCTATGTCTGATGTTAAACAGGCCTATCTCATACTCGCCTTTTACGACACCGCATGGGAAGAGATGGGGTGGCCCAAATTCTACTCAGCCGGGAACCACGCGGCTTCATAAGGATAATCATTACACGTCATATAACATACTCAATCGTTACACGTGACTTTCCATTCTTAATGACAGCTTTCTTTAGTCAAACGTAAAAGAAAAAATATAACCGTGTTAAAAACTTAGTACTTATCACAAGTTTCAGTGCAGTCACTATATTATATCAATAGTTTAATATCAATTAAATTTTAAGAAGTTAAACCTCATAGCTCATTCTACATAATGACAATACTAATAAGAATTAATTAGGTTACATACAATTTTATACAATGCCTATATAAAAATCAAACAATATCAAAGGCAATAAATAAAATGCCTGCTGTTTCACCGGCGCTGTGTGAAATAAATCGATCTTAGTCTATATTTGCAGATGTCTTTGCGGAAGTTCTGTTGCGTAGAGATTATATACAATATCAGATTATACGCGTTGCATGTAACATATATAAACAATAGTGCATAATATTTATGATGCGCATGAGTAATTTGAGCAAGGCTGCGGTCAAGTAACTACCCACGTAAATGTAGATTACCTACAATGAGGCGACTCACAGTTTATTTATCCCGATAGGTGGCGCATTATCATTTACACTGGTATTGTATTATTGTCAAATCTATATATATATTGTTATGTTGGTTTTTGCACGCTTCAAAAACTCAAAAAGTTCTGCACCGATCGAGCTGAAATTTTAGCATGATATATAATCCGCATCAAGGATTGTTTTTATTTAATTTTTGCATTAGTCACATATCCGCGACCGCGAAAACAACAGTTTATTTAATGATCAGCTGTGTACCACTTTGCACATACAATTCCAAACCAAACCATTTAATTACAATGTGCCACAGCGAAGCGTGTCAGGGTACAGCTAGTTTCATATAAATTTGGCTAAGAGAAAGTAAAAAATCATCTATGGAATAAATAATGACGCTATGTAGCGCATTTCAGTGTTAAAGAAAGGTCCTCAGCATTTCCCTACTGACAAGAAAAGACGGATGCTGTAGATTAAAGCCCTGTGCATCAAAAACTAATAACAAATTCGTCTGCTAGTATATGTGGCGGCAATTCCAAATCTGAAGATTTTTATGTAGAGAAGCATTTCTCTTCTTCAACTCTTCTTTGTCATGCATGGCACATTTTTATTGATAAATTCACAAACAAACTTATGTAATTTCAATGCAAATGATAATCACAAGATTGACAAGCACCTCTGACATAAGAAACATAGGATTATAGACTCTAAGACACACACCAGCGGAGGTGGTGCCCTCTGAGATTAGTTTTGCTTCTGCCTCCCCATTGTTCAAAGATTTTGTTACACCCGTTTATATCTGATAGGTGGGTAGTACATGTATATATTCAATATGGGTACGAGCCTTTTGCCGTCAAGCGAGCACTTTTCAAGGACTGCATGTTTACTGTCGGAAGGAAAACAGCCCTATGCTTTAGTCGCCTTCTATGACACCCACGGAAAAGAGGTGGCTCTGCTCTGCTCCACCGGGAACCAACACAGCAAGTTCCATTCTTAATCAACCGGTCCACCAGTGGACCGTGTGTTTTTCTGTCACCTAAGAAGTATAAACTTAAAAACCTCCGTCTCAAAAAACGACCTCCAAAAAGTTGAAAATAAATTATGTTGCTTAGCTCTATAACTTTGATATACTTACTTCGTATCAGTATCAGAATACTCGGGATATTTGCCATGTTTCATTGTTATGAGTTTCCGATATTTCGGCGCTGTTGCAAGCACCATGATCACGGAGGAACTGGAGTAGTGGCGGTGAACAGAGAAAAAGTTTTTTCTAGGAGAAATTGTATCGATCTACCCTCTTTCGAGTTCTTTTACTACGCGTATCTGCTGCACTACCACTGGCTTCACTCTCACTACACAAGCTCGAACCCGATCTCGATCGACACACGATGCTTACTGTATCCACTCGCGATTTTGTTTTGGCTTGTTCCCGGTTGTTTTTTAAAAGACGGCCCACTGGATGCCAGACGTTCGTAAGCGTTGTCTTGTAGAGGGACCCTAACTGGTACAGCACTGCGTCATATTATCGGAACGATCCAAGATCATCCCTACCTTTAAAAAAAAATCCAAATCGATTCATTCGTTCATGAGCCATGATGTCACAGACAGACACACACACATACAGATACGTCAAACTTAGAAAACACTCCGTCGTTATTACCCATTAAAGCTATGTATACAAAGCTTTAATTCTATTTAGCTTTTTGCACCAAACACTTCTCTAAGATTCATACTGTGTTGTAATATTTTACGAGATATTGTCACATAACTGTCTATACAAAGGTACCTATAAATACTTATAGTGCTGTACCTAGGTTATATGTAATCAACAGTACTTTAATTATTATTAAGTACCTATTCACTTACACATAAACTTCGGTACACTCGGCAACAACAGTTTCTGAATATTAAATTGTTAATTTTTGTCACTACTATGGTAGGTGAATTAAACTGCCTTAGTAGTTATTACCATATAATAGTACCTAATAGTAGGACTAGGGTCCGTATTCTTGAACGACACTCAGTACTGAACCTCAATTTATTTGAGGACAGATTTGACAGATTAAACAGATTGGACAGCTTTGACAGATTTGACAGATTTGACAGATTTGACAGATTTCACAGATTTGACAGATTTGACAGATTTGACAGATTTGACACATTTGACAGATTTGACAGATTTCACAGATTTGACAGATTTGACAGATTTGACAGATTTGACAGATTTGACAGATTTGACAGATTTGACAGATTTGACAGATTTGACAGATTTGACAGATTTGACACATTTGACAGATTTGACATATTTATACAATACAATTTGACCTCAGATAAATCGAGATTCAAAACTGAGTACTATTCCAGAATATGGGTCCTAGTAATGTATTCATTAAATTTGGTACAGGACCAAATTTTAACCTCAACAATTGTACCGTTTTAGCGTGATTGAATATTAGTTGTTCATTATATTCATATTCATCCAAACATCTAAAAATCTTCAACTTCCACATTTATTTATAATGCATGTTTCATTATTCTGAGTTTCCGATATTTCGTCGCTGTTGCAAGCACCATGATCAAACTCAAAACAATGAAACATGGTAAATATCCCGTTTATTTTGATACTGATGAGGATCACTTTCTATCGATAAGCCGTTGATGCACTAAAACTACAATCTATGCACACTAGTCTCTGCTTTTATATAGGTAACGGCTTTCGCTTTATTACCCGTGTCTCTTATCATTGCATACCTACACAATACTTATATGTACACACTACTGTATCAAATAATTTAATAGTCTTGTAGTGAAGGCTGAAACTCAAGGTAAATTCTCTTTGGTAGTTTTATTAGGTAATAATAGTTTTATACCAATATTTCAACGCAATTATCTAAGCAAACTATTGAACACAATTAATTTGCAAACTGTAGAATTTATTGGTGTAGGTGCAGTCAACGACGAACGTAGCTAAACAAGTTGTGATTAAAGTTATTACTCATTTACTCTATGTACCTCGTAATTAGGCATAAGGGTCGGTAGCTTAGTTGTTTAGGAGTCGACCCTACTATCGAGAGGTCCCGGTTTCGAGTCCTGGTCATTACACTACCGACGTGAACCCTCTCCTAGCACAAGTAATTTAACTTAGTTGGAGGGGTTAGAGGGAATATGAGTAATTTCGGTTGCTAATAGTCTGGTTAAAAAACAATTTATTTCCACATTGAAACCAACACTATTACAACCTCTTATTAATTTGCAAAAAAAAACTAATATTTATTTTAGGTAGAATGGTATATGTACGTAGGTACATACGTACCTGGCCGAAAGGCTGTCCATTGCCATCCAGCAAGGCAACGCAACCAGCGTGATGGGTACTTTCGCGCCGGATACAGGTCTGGTCGCGCCTTTCTTTTAAAGACGAGCACAAATGCATGTAAAAAATAAAATATCATAAAAAAAACAAAAGATCAAGACTATTCAGTCGTAGTATTACAGGGATACAGCAGTAGCAGCGCCATCCTCAAATCTATCCTCTTGACGATCTATTGATGATATTTTGAATTTCATCGCAGGGTTAGAATCCTTAAAACCCTCCCATGCTGCATTTTGAAATCATCTGGATCTTTTCCTATCAATTAATTACAAACATCGTCCGCTAGTTCTTAGTAATGTTACACACAATACACAAACTTTATCATTCAGCAAACATTAACAAAGGTTAAATCAGAATTATGTTTACACTCTGTCAAGATTTCCTCTTTACCTTGATACTTTCGCTCAAATATCAAACTTAACTGGAAAAATCGGACTACGGAGGACTACGAAGTGAAAGCTTCTGAAGAGACGAGGAATTACGCTAAGATGACGAAGAATAATTTTGCTATGCCTTTTTTTTACGTGCGCAAATTCCCCACGGAAACGCCGCCACCGGAGCCGGTGGAAGAGGTTATGTCGGACTCGAACCGACCAAAACGTACGGCGCCTGTGGGTCGTCTTTGGTTGCCGAAGGTGAGGTTGATAGGCATATCCCTCGCACCCCGGCCGACACAGGGCCATCTATCACAATCTGGCCCTCTCCTCGGGTGTGGGGCTACAGAGTCCCCAACTCGTCCCCGGAAACAGGGAGGCGCGCGAGGCACGCCACCGCCGCGGCCTGCTTCTGCCAGGGTGACAGGCGGTTCCACCAGTCACCCCCAGGCCTGCGCTCATGGGGGGCGGAGGTCATTCATCAACCTTCGACGCCCAAGTTGCCTTCGTACGCGGGCAGTTTGGCTTGCGATCCTTCGTCGCTCCCGCTGCAATTTTTGTGCTATAGCTAATATACTCTTCATCTGACCGTTAATCCAGCCTCCTGCTTACATCCAACGTAAGCATTTAGGAGCCTTTTTAACCTTTGGATCTTCAGTTGCTGTAGGTGTTATAGCCAGTAATATATCTCTCGCACTCCGACTCAGGGCCATCTCTGCTTTTTTTATTGCTTATTTGCTTAATTTTATTGATCCTATTGTGGCCTGGTTGGAGACACCATGCGGGTTTTTATTTAAATATGTAGGTATTTTGACGGTTAAATAGATTCTTGGCGGTTTGTTAATGGCCGATGATATTTTATTCAATAATGTTAACGGTAAAGATGCTTTTTCACGCCCTGCTTAAAGGACTCGGGAGTGTAGGAAAAAGAAAACACGTAAACTATAACTGAAAAGCTTTAGAGAAGGATGTATGACTCTCTTGGTTTTGCACGCGTCCATAGGCCACGGTGACACTTTCCATCAGGCGGGCCGTGTACTTGTGTATACTTGCCCTACAACGACCTAGACCCCTACGTAGGTAATGTGCTGACACCGATCAAGGTTGAATATGTATAACGGCACATAAGGTTACGGAGCGAAACACATTTCTAGAGCGATTTCATGTCAGATTTAATACTTTCTTTTTAATAATTGATTTGATATTTTTTGTGTCAAACTTTAAAAAGTTGGGACTTGGGTAGAGCTAATCTTGTT
Organism: Eilema griseolum; assembly: GCA_963662185.1. NCBI lineage: Eukaryota > Metazoa > Arthropoda > Insecta > Lepidoptera > Erebidae > Eilema > Eilema griseolum. Next base: position 11,854,977 of record OY759249.1, on the reverse strand, counting down.
TGCAAGTCATTAGGTCAAAGTCAAAGTCAAAGTCAAAAATCATTTATTCAGTATAGACCATTATATCGGTACTTACAAAACGTCAACAAAAAAGGAACGTGAATATCAGTTTAGTAAATGGACCACCGCGGGTTCGAAACGCGTCCCCGACCTGAGAAGACTCCGGCAAGAAACTCAGTGGGCTTTTCTTTTTTTTGGTCTATTTACAAACATACACTAATCTAAATACAAAAATTTACTTGAATAGCATAGTTGAGCGAACAGCTCATTTCCAAGCTTGTTTATCATCCAGGTATATTTGGATTATATAATAGCCTTTCTGGCACAATTTACTTTTAACCATAATTTTAAATTTATACACAGGTAAATCCCTAATTTCATTAGGGAGCTTGTTAAAAAAATATAGAATATATAGCAGATATACCTGCTGACTGACAGTGCAAGCTTTTCTCTCTGAATTGGGTGGTCAGTCGACTGTCGCTACTGTAGAAATTAGGGAGAAGTAGGAGAGTAGACCCCGGGCTTTGTGCAACTGTCATGGCGCTTGGATAGCTGTGTTAAATCTGATATATAATATCCATTTCATTGTGAAGTTAAAAAAATGACGACAAATGTCATTCATTTAGTTCTCATTTACTTAGTCTCCGCGTCCTGTAGGAGGAGGGGCCTTTAATCCTGGCTCACGTCCGGAGCGTGATACGATTTTTGTACTTGAAACTTGTTTAAAATATATTACTGAAGTCATTTCTTATTATCGATGAAATTCGCTGTTAGATATATTGCGTATCGCTCCGTTGATAGTCTGAACCAAGCCGAACGTCAAGTCTACACACTACTGCGGCGCCAGCGCAGCCTCCAGTGAAAAAACGCGACGAGGGTAACGTACACGCTCCGCTCGGTTCAATACGCAAAATAAAACGAAAATTGCGATTTTTCAACGATTGTGTTATGGTAAAGTGATTTCCTTTTTAAAGTGTACAATCTGTGGTAGTTAATAAAAAGGTTAGTAATCCTCCGAGTTGTTTATTTTTTATTGGATTACGTTATGCGTATTATTTTAACTATTATTTTTCTTATTTTAAGTGTGTGCTAAAATTTTGTGCTATTTGTTTTAATAGCCTTTTCTCGTAGGTTTTGTATAACTACTTGATAAAACCATTCTATAAATAAAATACCGTAGTAACTGGTAGTATCAAGTTATTTAATTGTAAAGGCTAATAATGCATTCATTTATTCAATAAATATACACATAGGCATAGGAAAAATTATGCCTACATAATTAATATGTTAAACTGTAGCTATTTATTACCATTCAACTTAAAAAATATCAGGTGTCACTTTTCAAGTTATTATTAAGTTATTATTCAAGTTATTTATTACCAATTTTTTTTAATTTTTTTCAATAGTTAATGTAATACCTTATATCTAATCCCAATAATGCAATAGGAGAGTTAGATTGCATCAGTGGGAATGATTATGTACATATATTCGGGTTCGACAAAGCAGGATTTTCGCTTGTAGCTCACTGTAGGACATCCTGGGGAGGCAGTTAGGTTTAAAATGATCTCGGTCATAGAAGAAAAATAAAGTTCTATTTACCCTATAAGTATTAAGCACCTATGTATCGGTTCGGTTCTTTGCTAGGATTTACTCTATAATGTTCCTAGATTCTTGGAAATTCAAACCTTCTGAAATATAAACTAGTAATTGTAAATTTACAGGCGTAGCAGTAGATCATTCGACTGCTACGCAGAGGACGCGAATTCGATTTCCACTCAGTGCAAATATTTGTATGCATGAATATGAATATTTGGTGTAGGTGTTTCTATGTATACTATGTATGCATTAACAAAAAAAATAGTATCTATGTATGCTTATCCACATTCTAGATTCCATAACACAAGTAGTGATGCTTACCATGGGTCTAGATAGCGATGTGCAGAATGTTTATTTATTTATTTATGTGCGTGAAATAGAAAAGCATTTAATATTCAATTCAATATTTATTTAACAGATATTTATATCTACGTCTTTTTGCACTTGCCGATTTAAAATCGCGAAAATTAGATATCAAAAGTTTACACGAATATCATTAATTGAAATAAAACTATTTTCAAGAGATTTTCAGACTCTTTGTGGCCATGACTGCTGAAAAGTAATGGCAGTGTAAATAATAAAATAACACATAATAAATAGCGATTGAATTCTTTAAATCTTTTATATTTATTTGGCGGAGGCTTCTTTTACTTTCTGTCTACTGCTGTAGCTGATGATGATTTGATATCGCTATTGATTTGTGAAGGTCAGTCAGACAATACTGAAGTTCAGCCAAATCTGCAGTTAGACTAGTAAAGCGGGCCCCAGAATCAGAAGTGGAAGCTTCAGATGCGATTGGGATTGACGCTAAGATAAAGAATTTTAATTTCAATGAACGTATAACAACCAGGTAACAAATTACTTTTGGGTAGACCCAAATAACCTTTACCCTACCCTTGTCAAATTGTTTTTATGCCTACTGTGAAAGTTTGCCTACCCGAATAAAACAATTTTTACGGTATTATTTTATACAGCGGTTCAAAAAATTTGAGAATTTTAAGATAATTGAGACATTCAGATTTAATAAAGATATCAGACTTAAATGAAATTTAAAACTAAAAACTATTATTAGGTATAAAAAAACAGTAAAATATATTTTTATTTTTTATTGTTTTCTGCTGAAAATCAGCCGAAACGTCAGGTAAAGTCAATGATATAAATTAATTAAACATTAAAATATTTACAACCCTTTTTCCAAGTTGGAAAACATGCGTCAATATTTCATGAATAAGTAGTATTATGATCCACTGAGCACCAAGTTAATGTATATAACGTTTAGTTCTTTAATTTATGAATGAATGAATATAACTTTATTGTACACTGATAATCAAAACAATAAAGTTCACAATAGTAAATACAATGGGCGGTCTTATCGCTGACTGCGATCTCTTCCAGATTCCAGATTAAATAAATTATTGAGAGGTTTAGGAGCCAGAGTGATCAATGAATTAGAATTTGTTAAGCTATTTTTGTCGTTGACTGTACATAACAAAACAATAGGTACAGTCAGATTCAGATCAATCTTGACAAACAAAGTGCTCAAAATGCTCTTCTTAATGATCCCTCCCTGTTAACTGTTTGTTCTGATGTTTGGTACACATCTTAAATTCGAATAATAATACATCTTTAATCAATAAAAAGTTTGATTTGTTCTTAATACCTTGGTATTAATACCTTTTTTTTTACGTGCGCAAAATTCCCACGGATACCTCCCCACCGGAGCCGGTGGAGGAGGTTATGTCGGACTCGAACCGACTAAAACGCACGCCGCCTGTGGGTCGGCCCATATCTTCCCATGCAGTGTCGTACAAGGCGACTAAGGGATAGGGCTGTTTACCATCAGACAGATATATACAGCGCAAACTCAGCCTCAGATGCATGGCTAGAGTCAATAGTGCCCGGAAGACGGCAATAGGCTCACCCCCTATTACATGGGGCCAAATTCAATGATTGGTGAAGTGTGAGTGTTAATTCACCTCTGACTAACCCTCCGGGGATAAAGGTGTGTTTTTATGTATGTAAGAACATTTTGAAACTTAATAATGAACACCGTTCTGACGCTTACTACCAAATAAATCGCGATAGAATTCGTTAAAAATAGTTTTTCTTATTCAACTTAAGTGGTAGACAAGCACACGGCCCACATGATGGAAAGTGGTTACCGTCGCCTATGGAAGTGTGCAGCACCAGGAAGTCACACTCGCACAGCTGACCCTGTAAGAACAGAGAGTTTCTGTGTCGTCAGTCCAGAAGACAAAGCAGAACAAGCTTTTGGTCTTCCTACTGACAGCACAAAAACTCTCCAGTGAGCACTGGCTACCCTACTTACCGCCGGGAATACAACACGGGGTTATTTTTTTAATGTTATTCGTCTCATAAGAGACGGTCCTTGGCCGGCCGGGTGCGATGTGTCTCAGATAATCTTACCTCCGGCAACCTGCGGGGCCCACACAATCGGCGTGCGTTTTAGTCGGTTCAAGTCTGACATAACCTCCCCCACCGGCCCAGGTGGTGGGGGTATCCGTGGAAATTTTGCGCACATTAAAAAATAGTTAGTATGGCCGCGGTATTCTGTCTGTAGATTACTTATTTCAAAGATTTATTTATTTCAAAGATTGTTTTATCAGTGATCGGCCCACGTTTGACCTCTATCTCACCAGGTGGTAAGATAATGTGGATTTAGATGTCGCAACTTAGATTCTACCAAAACATAAGATTATGTCAGTTATCTTAACACCAGTTATCATAGTCAAAGACAAAGACTTCAAATATTTCGCACATCAACTTAAGCCTGAAACACACAGGTGTCCAGCAATCAGTAAGTGTAATTACTAACTGAATGGTGGGGTTGTTGAGGCCACGTGTACTTACTACTGTTTTTCGTGCGGAGATTCACTGTGTGCCAACAGCCAACAGCCAACAGGCCATTGGAGTTAGTTATGTCAGACTCGAACCGATTATAAACGCACGTCGTCTCGGGTCTTCAAGTACCCGGGTGTAAGAATGCATAGAGGGATACGTAGAATGATTTCGAGCAGCCCTCTACTTCCGAACAACGCACCATCTACCCCGTACAACATAACCTAATCGAAAACAAAAAACGTGCAAAGAGGTTACAAACGCTATAAAAACATACTAAAATCACTAAAACGTAATAACGGACTATATGGAATATGGCTGTTTAAAATTTAAAATTACATACATACATATAATCACGCATCTATCCCTGAAGGGTTAGGCAGAAGTGAATTAAGAACCCACATTTCACCAATTATTAGGTAAATTCGGTCCCACGTAATGGGGGGTGACGCTATTGCCGTCATTTAGGCATTATTGTTGACTCAAGCCATGCCTCTGAGCTGAGTCTGGGCTGTATATATCTGTCTGATGTTAAATAGCCCTATCCCTTACTCGCCTTGTACGATGGGAAGAGATGGGGTGGTCCAAATTCTAAATTAAGAAAAAAAATTACGCTAATTTTCTGTGCAAATTTCGTTCATAATCACAGAGTAATTATTTTCTCGTAGTTTATATGATAAAAAGTAGAGTAACCTAACACCTGACAAAAAGTACTTTGTACCTATTTTTACCTGTTTGTACCTTCGCAATCACAGAATAAGTATCCTTTTCTTGTAAAACATCTCTTTCATTTCTTGCGTGCCTTTTGTTACAAATGAGAGAGAGAGAGGCTATACAAGAATTGGATACAAAATATAATTAAATGATATTATTTAAAGATAATTTTGAATACTCTGCTAGCTTACATTTTTTTATTTTTTTTTTATATAGGACACGTCAATTGGACTTCGCCTTGCCTGATGGTAAGCTGAAGGCAAAGTCCCAGAAAAGAGGGTCACCATTACTTACACATACCGTGTGACAATGGTGACACTCAGCTTGACGGCCTCATCATATGCTTTTTCACGCCCCGCTTAAAGGACCCGGGACTGTAGGAAGAAGGAAACACGTGAGCTGGTAATGAATTCCAGGCCTTAATGGTGCGACAGAGGAAAGAGTCTCCGAACCGCTTGGTTCTTGATCGGATGTTTTGCACCGTGTGCGGATGACATCTAAGACCTGCACGCGTTGTCCTGTGTAGGAAAGGGGAGGGTGGGACTAATTGGAAGAGCTCATCAGAACACTCCCCATGGTACAAACGGTAAAATACAGCCATGGACGCAACATCTCTACGCAGCTGTAAAGGTTCTAGGGTGTTCGTGATCTCGGGATTCCCAATGATGCGGACCGCACGTCGCTGCAACCTGTCGAGAGCATCTAGTAAGTACTTTGCTGAACCATCCCAGAGATGCGAGCAGTACTCCACACAGGAGCGAATTTCTTGTAAAGAAGACACCGCTGCTCCGGCGTGAAAAATCGTCTCACTCTGTTCAGGACTCCGAGTTTTCGTGAGGCTGTTTTGATGATGCTTTCGATGTAGTTTTGTTATTCAGGTTGCAGCGAACATCCATACCTAGGATATTGAGATTGTCCTGCAGTGGCAGTGGCGTGCTCTGAAGAGTGGGGAGGGGAAGGAAAGAAGATACTTTTGCTGTAAACGCACATGCCTGCGTCTTCTTGGCATTGAACTCAACCAGGTTCTCAGAGCCCCATTGAGAAATGTGATTCAGGATCCCGTCAAGCTCAGTGACAAGAAGCTGCCTTTTCTCTGCGATATCCGACTGCTTGGCCGCAGGATGTCCATGATAACTCCCATGCAAAGTGCTATCGTCTGCATAACAATGAACATTGCCGGTAGACAGCATGTCGTTGATATGCAGAAGAAAGAGAGTGGGTGATAGGACGGACCCCTGGGGCACGCCAGCATTAACCTGCAGAAACTCCGAAGCTCGTCCGTCACAAAGGACGCGAATACGGCGCCCCTGCAGGAAGCTAGCAACCCAGTTGCACAGCCTAGAAGGCAGACCAAAGGCAGGTAGCTTGGAAAGAAGCGATTTGTGCCAGACTCTATCGAAAGCTTTGGCGTTGTCAAGACTAATTGCCAGTGACTCGCCGTGCTTGTCCATAGCCTCACCCCAAAGATGGGTAACGTATGCTAAAGATCACCCGTTGACCGTTTCGGTCTGAAGCCATATTGCCGGTCATTAATTAAGGAGTGATCCTCTAGGTGCCGCATGAGCTGTTTGTTAATTATGTGCTCGAACACTTTGCACAGCACTGAGGTGACGGCTATGGGTCGATAGTTGGCTGGCTCCGAGCGATCCCCCTTCTTGGGAATCGGCTGAACATTCGCCTCTTTCCAAGGCAAAGGCACTGTACCCGAACTGTAGGATAGCCGGTACAGGCGCGTAAGCATTGGAGACAACTCCGCTGCACATTTTTTCAAAACTACCGCTGGAATACCATCCGGACCACTGGCTTTCCGGACATCGAGTGATTGCAGCACTGCACGGACATCGCGTTGCCTGATATGGATATCAGGCATCGCGTGGTCACTGTCGGGTAGTGTTGGTGGCTGCGTACCACAATCATCGATTCGGGAGTTGGCCGCAAAGAGATTAGCCAGCAGATTTGCCTTCTCTTGCGGCTCATGGGCCAGGGATCCATCAGGGTTACGCAGCGGAGGCAGCGAAGGCTGACAGAAGTTGGCTTGCACGGCTTTAGCCAGTCGCCAGTAGCCACGGCTTCCCGTGGGATGCATCACTAGCTCTTGACCAAGCCGCGCTATGCGCAGGGCATCCGCTCTGACGTAGGCCCTTCTGCAGACCTTTGTGGCTCTGTTGTACGCCGCCTTGAAGTGGCCCAGATTGGGATGGCGCGTGGCGCGCGCCCTTACCCAAGCGCGGTACGCAGACTGTTTTTGTTCAATAGCTTCCGCACACTCGCGCCCGAACCAAGGGCGCACCCCGCGGTCACCGGTGACATCGGTGTATGAGATATAGTATTCCATACCCAGACCGATCTCACCGGCGACAGCAGTAGCACAATGCGATGGGTTCTTACCTTCAAAGCAGCGCTCAACCCACGGGATGGACGCAAAATAGTCACGAAGTCCATCCCAGTCCGCTGACGAGTAGTGCCAGAGACGCCGCTTCCCCTGCACAGGTCGTGGGGGCGCTATAATGGGCACCGTGGAACAGACCAGGCAGTGGTCGGAGTTGCCTAAAGCGGCTCGCACCGATACACTGTACCGGTCCGGATCACTCGTCAGCAGAAGGTCTAGCAGAGAAGGTGCTAGGCCCGACCTTCTTGGTATCCTAGTGACCTCGTGCACCAATTGGGTCAGGCCGTGCGTCAGAGCAAATGCGTGGGCGGCTCTTCCCGCATGGTCTGTTTTGGAGGAGCCCAACCAGATCTCGTGGTGGGCGTTAAAATCCCCCAAAAATACCATTTCGGCATTCGGAAATCGCTCCTGCGCATCATCTGCCGCCTGACTCAGATATTCAAAGAGTCGAGTTGTCTCAGCATCTCCTGTATGGGAACGGTAGAGGCACACATAGATCTGACTCCTCTAGGCAGCGCAAACGGCGACAGCAAACATCCGCCCTAACAAACACGCACACCCCGGCTTTTGCACGAAAACTTTCCTCAAGAACATAGCCAGGGTAGAGCAAGTAGGTCGTGTCGTCAGGGCGGTGTATTTGCGTCTCCGTTAGAAAAAACATGGCAGGTTTCGCCGTCTCTAGGTGTTGGTGGACGGCGTTGAGGTTTGCATGGAGCCCACAGATGTTAGTGGACTCCACCTCAAATAGCAAGCTTTTGGGAGTGTGTCGAGCCGCTGTGTTGCCTATTTCTTTGAATTGCGCTGCCATGAGTTTGGGTGGGAGAAGGCGTGAAAAAAGAGGTGATTACCGCCGCAGCACCGTGTGACAAAGCGCGGGATATTGGTTTTATCTATGAATGTGAGGCATGGCGAGAGCCGACGCGCCGAACGGAAGGGCCCCCGTACCCCCCCGAGTATGGTCGCCGGGCTCATACCATAGCCACCACTTTAGCACATATTAACAGTCTGCTAGGTATAGGTAATATTATGGAGAATAGGGTAGTGTCCTGAGTCATCGAATTCTCACCAATACTTCTTAATATCTTAGTATTTTATCTAAAAATATGCACATGACATGACTTTTCATTATTTTTAATTCCCAAAATAGGTTAAAATGTTTTAACCACTCTGGATGCTTACAACTATTTGAGCTCTGTGATAGCTAATTCAAAATTGGAGTTTTGGTATTAAGATCATTTTGAGTACTTTGCTAGTAAATATTAATTCGATGCTAATTATACCTTTTTTTTTACGTGCGCAAAATCCCCAGGGATACCTCTCCATTGGAGCCGGTGAAAGATGTTATGTCGGACTCGAACCGACTAAAACGCACGCCGCCTGTGGGTCCCCAACTCGTTCCCGGAAAACCGGGAGGCGCGCCAGACGCGCCGCCGCTGCAGCCTGCTTCTGCCAGGGTGACAGGCGGCTCCACCAGTCACCCCCAGGCCTGCGCTCATAGGGGGCGGAGGTCGTTCAACGACCTCCGAAGCCCGAATTGCCTTCGTACGCGGACACCTTGGCTTGCGAACCTTAGTCGCTCCCACTGCCGCTCCCGCCCGGATGCTAATTATACCTAAGTACCTAGAAAAAAGTTTGATTACCATTAGGATCGTTACGAAAGCAAGGTTAACTGTTCAATAATAAACCTCTATCTTAGTGTATATTTCTTTGTTTCACATTACAGGACTGAATGATAAGGTAAAAGGTAACTAAACCAATTGTTTTGATAACAATACTTCACTCGTATCGGTCGACTCATACTGAAACTACTAACAACATGTTACATGTAGGGCATCGAAACTCGGTTCAATTTTGAAAACCCGGGTTTTCGGGTCTAAGAGTAATCAAAACCCGGGTAGACCGGTTTTTTCGAGCATTTCGATGTATTTATTATAATTTTTTAAATTGCAATGTGTACAAAATATAAAGGATGAGGAAGAATTTAAATAAATGAAACAGTACTTTACAAATTACAAAAACAGTTTTAATGTTTAAAAAAGTGATAAAGATTTATTTTTCTTCAGAATATCTTAAAACTTAGAATGTTATCTAGTCTTTTTTAAATCACAGACTTGCAGAGATTAGTTGTAACATTCAATGAATTATTTTGGCAACATTCACTTATTGTATTTAAAAGCTAATAAAAATAATATCTTCAAAAGACATTTTTGTACTATCACAAATAATTTTAACATTAATAAAACTCTTCTTCGCATTAACAATTAAGTAAGGAATAGTTCTAGTCTTCAATTCTACTAGTCTAATATAATTTAAATTACAGTCGTTTGGTTAATAATCAGTTATTTATATAATTAACTAAAATACTAAATAAAAAGTAGTAATGTTGTTGTTTTTTTCTTTTTTTGTTAGCACTACTGTGATAGAGTTCTTGGGGAATAAATTCCCCTTTCATATACTTACTTAGTGAGATGCACCGCCGGCTGCTCAATGAAGCTAGGTTTGGTGTACTAAGCACACGAAGTAAATTGCGATGGAATTCATTAAAATTGTTTTAATTTAATATATTATTATGATCAATAACTTCTACAGTTAGGAGGTAGGACACGGCGGTATTTCTGTTCATTTGAGCAGTCCGACTGGGGAAGTACCTCCGCCCTACAGAATACCGCGGCCGTAATAACTTCGTGTTGTGTTCCTGGCGGTGAGTAGGGTAGCCAGAGCTCACTGGAGAGTTTGTGCTGTCAGTAGGAAGACTAAAAGCTTGCCCTGCTTTGTCTTCTACACTGATGGCACAGAAACTCTGTGCATATAGGGTCGGCAGCGCGAGTGTGACTCCTCTGGTGTTACACACGTCCATAGTAAACGATTGTCTGCCACCTAAAGGTATAAAAAAAAATCTGATCAGTCTTAACTAGCAAAGTACTCAAAATAAGTTTTAAAAAAGATTAAACAGCTGAATGTTTTAAAGGGTGCTGGTCCGGACATGATACCTCCTGTCTTTGTCAAACGCTGTGGCCCAGCTATTGCGTTGCCGCTTTCTATGATTATCAATAGTTCCCTTGAGGATGGTGTATTTCCTGACGAATGGAAAAAAGCTCGCATTGTTCCCATACATAAGAAAGGCGACCATAGCAATGTAAAAAATTACCGCCCTATTTCGATCCTCTCTTATTTCTCGAAGCTGTGTGAGTCCCTTTTATGTCCCGTTATCACAAATCAAGTAAGTGCCATTATTACCAGGGTTCAAAACGGTTTCAAGACTGGCCGTTCCGTGCACACAAACTTGGTTTCCTTTGTGTCGGATCTATCTGCGAGTGTTGATGGAGGGGGACAGGTTGAGCCATTTATACCGACTTTTCCAGTGCTTTCGATAAAGTAAGTCACCCGTTGCTATTGATCAAACTCAAAGCCCACGGTATTTGTGGTAATCTTTTAGAATGGTTTCGTTCCTACCTTCTCAAAAGGCTGCAGTTTGTGTCGGTTAAGGGATATGACTCTAAGGAATACCTCACCGACTCTGGCGTTCCACCCCTGTCTCATCTCAGACCAGTGTTGTTTTCTCTGTTTATCAATGATATTTCGGACCAAGTCGAACACTCAAAACTTTCCCTGTTTGCCGCTGACCTCAAAATATATCGCACAGTCAATTCCCAGTCAGACACTGAACTGATCCAGCACGATCTCAACAGGATTCACGACTGGTGTCGTAGCAACGGTATGATCCTCAATGCAGATAAGTGTCACCATATAAAATACACCAAAATAAAACACCCTATCCACTCAACCTACAGCATCGACAGTAAAGCGTTACAGGAGGTCGATGAAATCAGAGACCTTGGAGTTATATTGGACAGCAAGTTGAGTTTCACCTCCCACGTGGATGCAGTTGCTAAAAAGGGAGCTCAAATGCTGGGGTTTATTAGAAGGAATACAAAAGAATTTCGTCATACCAAGACAAAAATCCTGCTCTACAATGCACTGGTTAGAAGTCATCTGGAATATGCGTGTGTGGTCTGGAGTCCCATATATGCAGTTCACTCTCAAAGAATAGAAAGTATCCAGCGAGCGTTCACTAGGGAACTGGCATACTTCATGCCCGGCATCTCACATAGGGCCCCTTATGACCAACGACGAAGTCACTCCATCTGCGTCACAAAATCCATGACCTGGTGTTCCTGCATAAACTCCTTAATGCTGATATAGACTGTGACCAGCTGCTCTCTAGCATCAGACTCAATGTGCCCGGACGAACACCGAGGTACCCAAACAAGAGAACTTTCCATATTCCGCTCTGCAGAACCAATGTTGGCAAAAATTCCCCCAAGGTCCGAGTCTGTTCCGAGTACAACTCCCTATGTGGGAACTCGGAGTGTTTCGATATATTCGCTGATTCCATTATCAAATTCAAGGGGAATCTCTTAAAACCCTCCAGTGTCGCTTTCAAATAAACTGAATTAATTAAAGTCGTTGATAAAAAAAATTTAAAAAAAAATTTAATTTGTAAATTAATTTTAAAATTGAATAGTTAGGTATTTTTATTTGTATTTTTTATTAATTTAATGTGATGTGATGTGATGAAATGTGAGATTAATTTCAAACTGTATATTTTTTTATTGTAATTATTTGATTTAAATTGTATTTATTTCGTATTAATTTCAATTTGTAATCTTGTTGATAATTTAATCATTGTTTAATCTGTTCAATGTTCAAGTTGTGTACGTCAGTAATAGGGATGCATATTAGAAAAATTACCGCAATCCATATTATGAATCAGAAGTGTACAATATGTATTCTGTAGATGTACCATTTTAAATAAATAAATAAATAAAATAATCTTAATACCAAAATGCCAATTATATATTTGCTATCACAGAGCTCAAATAGTTGTAAGCATCCAGAGTGGTCAAAACATCTTAGTAATCAACTCCATTTTTATTTCATCTAGACGCGTTTTTGCTTAAGGAACCTAACCTCCTTTATAGGATATCAATTGATCCATAATAGAACATGTGTCTAAAAAAAACTTAATTCAGTTCAGCCCGTTAAGACACAAGTTTGTGTATTCACCGCTAAGAAAATCCCATTTATTATAGCGCCGTAATTCTTGAGCACACCGCTTACAATTTCTTCAAGTATCAGGATCCTTGGTGTCGATATCTCCAGTAACGTCCAGTACCGCAGTCAGTTGGAGGGCAAGGTTGAATTGACATCACAGAAACTTGGAATGCTCAACAAGGCGAAGCAGTACTTCACTGCGGGGCAACGATTTCTATAAGGCACAGGTTCGGCCCCACATGCAGTAATGCCATAGTTTTGCCGGAGAGCCTGCATACCAGCTTGACCCCTTCGACTCGGTGCAAAGAGAGGCGTTGACGCTCGTGGACGATGTGGAACCTCTCAGCCTTAAGAGGGACTTTCCCTCGCTGTGTGTGTTCTACCGCTACAATGGTTTGTGCTCAGATGAATTGTTTGACATTATGCCCAAATTTTACATTTTATCCTCGCAACACTTACCATAAGCAGGGAATGCATCATTCATCTTCACATATTGTACGAAAGGAACTTCATCCTACGCACGCTCAAGCTGTGGAATGAAGTCTCTGTTGTTTGTGTTTTCCTAAGAGACTACAATATAGAGGTCTTCAAGAAGGGCATTTTCTTCGGGGTCGGCAGCACGAGTGTAACGCGCCTGGCGTTGCATACGTTCATATGCCACGATAACCACTTCCCATAAAGTGGTCCGTGTTTAACTACCACTTAAGTGATATGAAAAATGTGTAAATGTGTAGTAAGGCATTGTTTTTATACAATTTTATAAACTACTCACAAAGGTATGTTAAATATTAACATGAATCAATTCAGGTGGCACATGGTGTTGAAACTGTTTAAAAATTAACTGTAGCTATAGGTATGTACTACCTATTGTTATTCTTTATTCTTGTGTGTAGAAACCCTACCACCATATCGAGGGTTATGTCAGACCTGAAGATAATTTGTATTGGAATCTGTAATGTTGTGTCATAAAGGACGACTCCATTTCAAAACGAATGTGAAACTGCAGCTCATATGATATGCCAAGGAGCACGTTCCTAGCAATCATACCCCGTTGCCCAATAAAAGTCATAAGTACACACTTTCGGCACGCAAAATAGGTCCTAATAGCGGGTACTTTGGCGAAGCCCATTTGTATGGATACCGTACTAGTTCTTATTGAAAAATGTTTATTTAATCTTATGCGGTGCGCGTCCCTGGTGCGGCGTTAGAGAATCAGCTCCAACAGCCTCCTGGCGTGTATAGAAAGTAGACTTGACTGTACATAATATCAATCACTGCTGCAGGCTCTCCATATCTCTATTGAGCCTGTATTGGTGATTGATTTATACATAGGTAGTTAATAAACCTTTACGCTCGTAAATTTGGTATAACATGGAATACGATTTGGAAAGTAACACAGAATAAGAAAATTGTGACTAACATAAAAATGAGTCTGTGTTACATAAATAACTGAATTTATTTATTTGAATATTTAGAATGAGTAGTTTAGTAGCTCAATTTTCAAGGTAGTTTATTTATAATTAATAGATTTAGCGGTAGGTATTCTTAAATTCGTTATAGAGCTTATTATACAAATCGAAGCTTACTTTTTTATTTATTTTTTTATTCGTTATAAATAATATTAGAACCGATATTACTAATATTCCCTCTAATCCCTCCAGCTAAGCTAAATTGCTTGTGTTAGGAGTGGGTTCACGTCGGTAGTGTAATGGCCAGGATTCGAACCCAGGTCCTCTCGATCGTAAGGCCGACTCCTTAACAACTAAACTACCGCCGCTTCATTACTTACAGTAATCCTGGAATGAACTCATTAATCTTGTGTAGAAGACTATTAGTTACTAGAAGATTTTCGATTGAAGTGGAGTAGCTCCCTACTTACGGAATTAATCTACGTATTACTTATATAAATTATATTATATTCATCTGTGTATATTGACTCTTACTGAAGAATATACCGTATTACTTAAATGAAAATATTGAAACATAGAAATAAAGGGCATAATTGACTCATTAACAGACACGTATGAATCAGTTTCGTTTTGTCAGCTGCTATTAATTTATTCTTATTGACTTTTTTCACCAGTCGACCTTATTATGATAATGTAACTACTTACGTAATATTAAAGACAATGACTGTATTTATTGATGTTTCTACGATACTGATATATGAACATATATATTAGTGACTGATTTAATACACTATTAAATATGGGAAAGCTGACGGATCGTAAAAAGATATGGGAAACTCGAACCCAACTCAAAACTGGCGATTTGAAATAGCTTTGGTTTTATCTACTCTTGAAAGGTATCAGCCTGTAGTCATCATACACTGTGTGATAGAGAAGATGCTCTTTTCAAACACGAAGTAAGCCGACTGCCGACTTTGACCGAACGTTCACTCTTCTGTCCGACTACGCGACGCCAAATACAGAATTTAATAAGTGATAGTAAATTATTTAATAGTGATAGGTTAATAAGTGATCTTTTTTTTTTTTTTATACCACTTAGTTGGCAGACAAGCACACGGCCCACCTGATGGGAAGCGGTTACCGTGGCCTATGGACGTATGCAACACCAGGGGTGTCACACTCGCGCTGCCGACCATGAAGAAACCTTCTGATGCCCCTCTTGAAGAACCCCATATTGTAGCCGCTTGGGAAAACCGCAGCAGGGAGGTCATTCCACAGCTTGAGTGTGCGTGGGATGAAGTTTCTTTCATACCGCACAGTGCGTACCGTCGCAATTCGCAATATGTGAGGATGAATTCACTGCCTATGGCGAGAGGTGCGATGATAGAATGTAGCTACGGGCATCATGTCAAACAATTCATCTGAGCACAAACCATTGTATAGGCGGTAGAACACACACAGTGAGGCAAAATCCCTCCTAAGGCTAAGAGGTTCCACTCTACCTGTGAGTATGGGATTGTCAACCAGCCTCAATGCCCGTCTTTGCAACGAGTCGAAGGGGTCAAGCTGGTATGCAGGTGCTCCAGCAAAAAGGTGACAGTAGTACTCCATGTGAGGCCGGACCTGTGCTTTATAAAGAAGGAGTTGCTGCCCCGCAGTGAAATACTGCTTCGCCCTGTTGATCACTCCGAGCTTTCTTGATGCCAACTTAACCTTGTCCTGCAAATGACTTCGGTATTGGACGTCACTGGAGATATCGACACCAAGGATCCCGATACTCGGGGAGATGGTAAGCGGTGTGCCCAGGAATTGCGGCGCTACAATGAATGGGGTTTTCTTAGCGGTGAATACACATAGGTATTTGTGTCTTAGTGGGGTTGAATTGGGCACGCCGTAGTAACGGCGGTAAGACCCATCATGGGGGAGTGGCTAGAGAGGCCACACGGCAGCCTCTCGTACCGTCTGACGCAGATGATCACCGAGCACGGATGCTTCGGAAAGTATCTGCGTCGGATGCAGAAAGAGCCAACGTCCGAGTGCCATCACTGCGACGCGAGCGAGGACTCAGGTCCGCACACGCTCACCGAGTGTCCGGCGTGGGAGACGCCGAGGCGGGAGCTTGTGGCGGCCCTGGGAGTGAGGGTTCTCACGCTCTCCACCTTGCTCGCGGCGATGGTTCGCTGCGCGGATGCGTGGGCGGCCGGCGCCTCCTTCTGCGAGCAAGTAATGCTCGTGAAGGAGGAGGCGGGGCGGGAGCGGCAGCGGGAGCGACGAAGGATCGCTAGACAAACTGCCCGCGCACGAAGGCAACTCGGGCGTCGGAGGTCGATGAACGACCTCCGCCCCCCATGAGCGCCGGCCTGGGGGTGACAGGTGAAGCCGCCTGTCACCCTGGCAGAAGCAGGCCGCGGCGGCGGCGCGCGTGGCGCGCCTCCCCGTTTCCGGGGACGAGTTGGGGACTCTGTGGTCCCCACACCCGAGAAGAGGGCCAGATCGTGAGAGATGGCCCTGGGTCGGCCGGGGTGCGAGGGATATGCCTGTCAACCTCACCTTCGGCAACCGAAACGACCCACAGGCGGCGTGCGTTTTAGTCGGTTCGAGTCCGACATAACCTCTTCCACCGGCTCCGGTGGGGAGGTATCCGTGGGGATTTTGCGCACGTAAAAAAAAAAAAAAAAAAAAGTGGGGTTGAATTGGACTAGGTTTAGTCGACCCCAATCGGACACTCCAGAGAGAGTAGTCTCGATTTCAAACACAAGTTGTTCGCGACTCTTCTCCACCTCGGACTGAGGGATATTTGCACGGCCCGTGTAACACGTGTCCCCGGTACTGTCGTCCGCATAACAATGAATGGAGCCATCAGACAGCATGTCATTGATATGCAGCAGAAACAGCGTCGGAGACAACACGGAGCCTTGTGGGACACCAGCGTTTATGTTCATGCGGTCCGAGCAGCTGCCGTCGACGACGGCTTGGATGCTTCTGTTGGACAAAAAGCTGGAGATCCATTCGCACAATCCCTCGGGGAGTCCATAATATGGCAACTTCGTAAGAAGACCTTTGTGCCAGACCCGATCGAAGGCCTTCGCTACATCGAGGCTGACCGCTAGTGCCTCACCGCGACTCTCGATGGCTTGCGCCCACCGGTTTGTGAGATACACAAGAAGGTCACCGGTAGAGCGACGGTGGCGAAAACCGTACTGTCGGTCGCTCAGTAGATCGTTTCCTTCAAGGTACCTCAGGAGTTGTGTATTAATAACACGCTCCATAACCTTCGAGAGAAGGGAGGTTATAGCGATAGGCCTGTAATTGGTCGGATCTGTCCTGTCACCTTTCTTAGGTACAGGGTGCACGAATGCAGTCTTCCACGAGGCCGGGACCTGCCTCGCGGAGTATGAGAGTGCGAAAAGGCGTGTAAGTACAGGGCACAGCTCGGGGGCACAGTGCTTAAGCACCATCGCCGGTATATCGTCCGGCCCACTCGACTTCCGAACATCTAGGGACTTAAGCTCGCGCCGGACCACCCGTTGTGTGATTTTAATTTCGGTCATCGAAGCACCACAGCTGGGGATGATGGGTGGTTCGGCGTTCCCGTCGTTCATAGTCGAGTTTGACGCAAAGAGATTACCCAAAAGATCGGCCTTCTCCTTAGCGCCATGGGCCAGACTACCGTCGGATTTTTGCAGCGGCGGAAGGCAACTTAACACGGTGAGAGATAGAAGTCCAAACAATATCCACCATTCTGAACGAGACGATAAGGGTAGGTATCTAGTTTTGGTAAATAAATAATGGAAAATTTAGTGAATAAATCAGGGAGCTTCATCTGCCAACAAACTGTTATACAGTTTGGCAGAAGAAAATTTATTGTAATAATGCTTGTTTTCCGTGAATAAATCTTATTTTTATTTTTTTCATTTCATTCTCCGTTCTGTTTTTTTTTTTTTCTCCACTTGTTCGATAATTATTAGAATTGAAACAATACAAAGCAAGGAATATAGGTTTCTTAAGGTATGATTCCGAGGCCGACCGCAGACAGCAGCAGACGTAAGCTTATCTACCATAAAATACTTATACTTGAAAATGATAATTTCGTTTACTGTTTTACATTACGGCTTCTCCATGGTGCGGATGGGGCCGTTTATACGTATCGAAAATTAACAAGTAGTGTATAATGTATGTGAAAAGAAGACACGTTATCTGACCACACATGATTGGATTGGTCTATAGAAATCTCAGTCCCGCAATCCGCTCCGTTGCCTAAAACTATATATTTAAATTTTTTCACATACATTACTTGTTAAATTTGAATACGGATAAACAGTGCCAATAAGAAGTTGTAATGAGTTAAAATAATAAACAAAATTATCATATTATTCTGTTTCATGGTACGCTCTGAGTCTGCTGCTGTGCAACACTGCTGCGTGCTGCAGAATTCGGAATCATACCTAACCATAAAGACATGTAGAAGGTACTTACTTACCTACCGGACATAAAAAAATGAAAGTGCCGTTTACCGTTTCAATAAAATGTAATTTTTCGACAGTTCGTCTTTGGCCCAAATAATTATTAACCTTAATAATGTATATTTTCATAATGACATTGACTGCGTAGTTGAATTCAAAACTAGTACATAGAGACTTTTAATTTAAAATAGAAGTGAAAAAAACTTTAATGAGTAAAGGTTACTATAAAGTGGATGAGTAAGTACCTTAATGATGTTAATGCGTGATCAACATAGGTAAGTATCTTGCTGGCTCGCACAAAATAAAAAATAAATTGTAAACCAAAACAAAATTAAAAAAGAAAAATAATCTAGTTCTAATGTAGTTCGCTGAGTTTCTTGCTGGTATCTTCTCAGTAGAACTAATCTACCGAACCAGCGAAAGAATCATTTTCCAATGGTTTATTTTTAAATTATTTAATATTTTTATATTATTTCTTGACATACATAATTGTAAAATTTTGACGTTCATATGTGCTATTTATGTGCCTAAACTGAATACCTAAATGAAATTGATTCTTTGATTCTTCTTTGATTCTTTGTAATTTAATTTTTATGCAGTATTTAAAGACCCTTCTTCTTCTTTTTGATAGTTTCTGCAGCAAATCGCCGCCAAGTAAATGTCTATATAATTCTTAATTGCGACACGCTAATGTCAAGTTTTTCAAGAAATTCTACAAGAGCCACGTTAGCCACGCCAGTTAATTCGTTGCCGTGGGTCCGCCGGGCTTCAGGTGTTCGAACAGGACGTGTAGTTGAATTTTAGGGGGTTTAGAGACCCTTGTTTTAAAAATAATTAATGTGACTTGTTATTGGTCGTGCCATTCAGGTACCTACTTACCAGCTTTTTTTATACTTAAATGTACATTATAATTTTAGGATAAATTGTCTTTATTTATCACATACAAAATAATTAAAACACAAGTACACGAAACAAACTCGCGATCATGTCGCGTCAAACAACCCACTCCGCATCGTTCCCGGCGCAAAGGTGCCCATGATGCTGGCCGCGTTGCCCCGCTGAATCGCAATAGCCAACCTTTGCCCCAGGAACGAGCCGGATCGGGAGTCACCGCCTTGGTCGTGGATGCGGCGGCCAATTTCCGCGATCAACCTCTTAGGATAAATTACATAAATGTATGTTTTGTTATCATAATGGTATAGAAGATATCCCTGCATACTTACTTACGCAAAACATCAGACATAGACATGCGTCTATGTCTGATATTTAGGGTTATGCAACCCTCCATTCATCTGCATATCTGCAACTACGTCACATTCAGAGTACTCAGGGGAAGCTGACAGAAGATCGTTAAGGACTTCCAGCGTTAAGGACACTTGCGGGGAATAGTGACCCCAGACAAGTGGTATTTCGTTGGCCTGCGTAATCCAGAACAATAATTTTGAATATAGAACAATAAGAAGGGAGCATCGCGGTACTTACTATTTTATTTTCCGAAATTAATTGAAATTGAAAGAGAGAATTCGAGTTTTTATGTATAAAGGTGGTGGATTTTTAGACATAACGTCTTATACAACGTACAAAGTATTATAAAGTGGCATAATTACCGTGAATTGTGACTTTTCGTGTTAGTTCCAAATCACCTTAGAAAGCCAGTAATAAAAGTCCACATAACTTTACTGCGGCAGCTGTCATCAATCATCATCATGAACATCGTCACATAAATTAAACAAATTAAAACATGGCTTAAACATCTTGTAACCAAACCAAAAATATTCATAAAAAATTAAGAATAGAATGATAAATATATGACATTGACAAGTAATTTGACGTTTGTGACAATCATCAACGCATGCCAATCCCTTAATATTCTATTCTACAAACGTATTGCAGTATTGCCACTTGTCAGGTGGGGCTAAAAATGATTGTCACGGATTCAATTTCTGTATTGGCCAAATTGAAGATAGTAAATAAAACATCTCAATGATACTGTTTTATTAATATAACATTTACAAAAAAAACGATTGCGTTTAAGAATAAACATACTATTTTAAATTAAAAAAGTACGTATCTAGAAACATGGCTACATCTCGGATTCATAATAAAGTATAATATATTATATTGCTACATTGGAAATGTCTATCACAGCCTCTAAAAATCTAAAGCTGCGGTCACACTGACTAGAAATACTGAACATTTTAAAGTGGATGTAGTCATGAATTAACGCGATAATTAACAACGGCATTCAGAATGCCTTTTGACGTTATTTGACGTGGACCATTCGAGTGTGGCCACTGTCTTTAACGCAATGTTTATCGCGATGATGGACATTGACGTTTCCCCGTTAAAATGGCCCCAGGGTAGTAAATAATTAAGCTTGTCGGTACTGTCAATAAAAAAGAACTTTACTAATTCAAATTTACTGAGACTTTTATTGATGGAAATTAACTTTACAAATTTAAAGTAACTTGACAAATTAACATTAACTTGACAAATAACAATTAACTTGACAAATTAAAATGAACTTGACAAATTACAATTAACTTGACAAAGTAACTGTACAGATTAATGTATGATTGTAATAATATGATGTTTAAAAGATGGTGGTAATATATCTGAACGACATTCAATATGACAGCATCTAACTCATTTTTCTTTCAAACATCAATTGGGTATCGCCATCGTTTTATGATAGCGCTTAGTAGAATTTGGTCTAATATGGTTTCATATCTAATTTTATTTACTAAGCTTCTGCTAAGCAGCGTGACAATCTACAAGACTAAGTTAAGAGGCCACGCACTTAGGCAGCAAGCAGCAAGTACACAGCAAACTGCCCTACATTTACTGAGTAAATGTTTGAGAAGTTGTTAAGAAGCATATATTATAACCTTAGACAATATATTCCTTCCTATACGCGGGGACTAAATAAGGACTCTGCGGTCCTCACACCTGAAGAGGGCCAGCTCGAAAGAGATGGCCTTGGGTCGGATGGGGTGCGAGGGATATACCTCCGGCAACTCAACTTCCGCAACCTCTGACCTTCAGACTACCTTATAGTCGGTTCAAGTCCGACATAACCTCCCCAACCGGCCTTGGCGACGGCAGTGTTCGTAGGGATTTAAATAGATACGCACAATAAAAAAAAGACTATTTACTATATACACACAGCTTTGCCAACAAAATGCATGTCAATATTGTTCTTTAAATTGTCAAATAATAGATATATATAAATAATAAAAAATATGTCAAATCATACCGAAGTAGTAGCCATTTTTTACGGCGCTTAGATATGGTATTTGCTGTGTCTATTGAGTTAACACATAATGTAAAATTAAAGGTATATAGGGCAATTTACTGTGTGCATGCTGCTTTGGTAACATCTCATCAATTCCTCTAAACCGGACATTGAGAAAACAGGCTCTAAAACAAACGAAAAAGAAAGAATAAATTAAGTTAAATATATTAAATTATAAAATAGCAGAGGAATGAACTCTAAAGGTAGTTTTAATATACTTGGTACGCAGTGTTGCCAGCCTATCATTGATTTATCGGATGCATACGACCTCTGTGGCGCAGCAGTAAAGCATTTGACTCTTACGTCCGAGGTTCAATTCCCGCTCAGTGCAAATGTTTGTATACATTAATTGTTCTTCTATTGATCTAGGTGTTTCTGTGAATAATAAGTATGTATTTACGAAAGAAAATGTATCTAAATAAGTATATCCGCATTCTAGAACCAATAATACTAGCTGGTTATGCTATGCTTATTTTGGGGTCTTGATAGAGTTGTGTATATTTATTTGATACATACATACGCCTTTATCCCCGGAAGGTTAAGCAGAGGCGAATTACCATATTTCACCTTCATTGTATTAGGTCCCACCGAATACTTGGGGATGAGCTTATTGCCGTTTTCTGGACATTATTGTTGACTCGAGCCATGCATCCGAGGCTGAGTCTAGGCTGTACATATATGTCAAATATTAAATTAAAAAGCCCTATCCCTTAGTCGCCATGTACGACACCACATGGTAGGAGATGGGGTCCAGTAATCTCATTATTAATCTTATCCCAGGTTTATTATGACCAGAGCGTATAGTAAAACAATTAGCCAATAGGCAACATTGCCGCGCAAACGTGTTGCTCAACAAATTCGCCAATGTTGCACAAGACGCGCGATGTTGCCAGCTGTTCGATGATTGCAATGCGTGGACAGATAACATGTTGCGTGGAATTTTTATTTTTCTTGAAGTTACGTGACATGTTGACAGATTTACTAGGTACTATGTGCCTTCAGATGTTACATAATGTGATTAAAGATATTTGCCTTCACTCTTTCAGTAACGGAAAAACATACACATCTGACGTTTAATAAATATAATTGTGTACTGACGGACTAATATTTCATTTTAATATCTACTAATTTACAGTTTGGTAAACAATGTTCATTTTATTATTAAGAGACGTGTCTAAGTATAAAATTGGCCAAGTAGGAGTCGGAACTCGCACACGTAGGGTTCCGTACCATTATTTATCTATACAGCATTTTTTCAAAGTTAACATACTAATAAATATTCTGTAAATATTTCAAGCGTCTATCTGTACGCGCCTCTTTCTGCGAGCAAGTAATGCTCGTGAAGGAGGAGGCGGGGCGGGAGCGGCAGCGGGAGCGACGAAGGATCGCAAGCAAAGCCATACGAAGGCAACTCGGGCGTCGGAGGTCAATGAACGACCTCCGCCCCCCATGTGCGCAGGCCTGGGGATGACGGGTGAAGCCGCCTGTCACCCTGGCAGAAGCCCAGACTCGGCCTCAGATGCATGAGTTGAGTCAACAATAATGCCCGGTAGAGGGCAATAGACTCATCGCCTATTACATGGGACCGAATTCAATGATTGGTGAAATGTGATGTGATGATAAAGTCGTGATTAGGTATATATGTATGTATATGTATGTATTTTTTGTTAAAGCGGCACCAGCAATACATCATTTGTAAAAAGCTGTCTAGCTATTATGTTTCATTAGAAAGAGCCTGGTAAAAGAGAAACGGATAGTATTAAAAAACACGTTTGTTCTATGAAAGCCATCCATGAAAATATTTTTTTATTCGGCTTTTAGTATTTGATTTTATAGCGGCAACAGAAATATATCATTATCTAATGAGCGTGATAGCTAGACAGACCAGACTGTATCTACAGCCTGGTGAAAGACGTGAAAGAAGATATCGATAAAATAACGTTTGTTCTATGAGAGCCCCCTTTAAAAAATATTTCATTATGTTTTTGGTAAAAAAAAATTTTTACATACCACTTAGTTGGCAGACAAGCGCACGGCCCACCTCATGAAAAGTGATTACCGTGGCCTATGGACAGAAAAACCACACTCGCGCTGCCGACCCTGTAAGCACAGAGTTTCTGTGCCGTCTGTTCAGAGGACAAACCAGGACAAGACTTTAGTCATCCCACTGACAGCACAAATTCTCCAATGAGCTCTGGCTACCCTACTCACCGCTGGGAACACAACACGCTTCACGCTTGTCTGCCACATAAGTGGTTTAAAAAAAAAGGAAGACAAACAAAGAAAAGACTGTGCTGTGGCAGTAATCCATTTTACGGCTAGGGCAAACGGCAGTGGCCGGGAGTTCGATTTCCGTTCAGTGCAAATAAGTGTATGCATGATTACGTATATTTGAATTGGATGTTTCCGTACCCCGGAGAGTACGTTGATCGCGCTTGCCATACGAAAATCTATAGCATTCATATTATATAGGGGAAATGGGTGAAATAGACCACACAGAATGCCAAATCTTTCTTTCTTTATACAACTTAGGTGGCAGACAAGCACACGGATGGAAATTGAAAATGGAAAGTGGTTACCGCAACCTATGAACGTGTGCAACACCAGGAGAGTCACACCCGTGCTGCCGACCCTATAAGAACAGAGAGTTTCTGTGCCGTCAGTACAGAAGACACAATCAGGACAAGCCTTTCGTCTTCCCACTAAGAGCACAAACACTCTCCAGTGATCTCTGGCTACCCTACTCACCGCCGGGAACACAACACGAGGTTGTTATAGCCGTGGTATTGTGTAGGGTGGAGGTACTTCCCCAGTCAGACTGCTCAATTGGGGCAGGAATACCGGAGTGTCTTACCTCCTCAGAATCCCGGCAGAAGTAGGTAGTAATAGTAGGCTGCAGACAAGTTCACGGCTATGATCAAGCATGGTGAATCACATGCCTAATAGCTTCTGACTCGCCATGCTGAATATGAAAGAATATCGATGTGGGAAACAGCGATACCGAGTTTGACCAAGATTTAAACAGCATTCCAAAATACAGCTGTGAGACATTCTCATTATTTTGATAATATCTTTACATTCGTGTTTTGTAATCTACACTACATACAATATAAGTGTATGATTCGTTATTTACGAACTTATTGCCGTGTAAACTAAAGACATGCAAAATGTTAAATGGAATATTCTTAGCAAAAAAAATATAACGCCTACAAAATAAGATATAGCAATTCACTGTCAGGTTAACTGTGTGCAAACGCCTGCGAAAAATATAATATAAACTTACTATCAAGTATTACGTCTTGTCGCATGTTTACATAAAAAATAAATGTATTATTCGTTATTTACCAACTTATTGCCGTGTAAGTTGAAGACATGGAATATTCTTAGCAAAAGATATAACGCCTACGAAATAAGACATAGCAATTCACTATCATGTTAATTATGTATGCAAACGCCTGCGATAAATATAATTGAAACAATATTAAGTATTGCGTTTGGTCACATTATGTATGACAGGCGCTCGAAAATAACAATGACATTGGATACATATGAAAACTAACTAAACAATAGAATACTATTACCAATAAAGTTAGTTATAACTAAAAATTGAACCAACTTCTACTAAACGTCTACCAATACTTATAATTGTAATGTAAAAGGCTATTTAAAATGAATTTTAATACTCTTAAAATAATATTGCGCTTATAAGGACACTTCACAGATCCTTTGTCCTCCACTCAAAGCTCAAAGTTTTTTAATATTATATGTATATTCATTCCAATACAATCTACATCTATATCTAATAATACTGGTTAGAAATTATGAGAAATTATGACGGTATAACCTGCGCCAAAGACTAGCGCCTGTTCACGAAGCGAGAGCAATTCTGATACCATAATATACGCAGTATTTAATATTAAAATACTTAGTATTGGCGCCGATAATGGCGGATACTGGGATACACTATCATTAAATGTATAGATTGAATAATGATTCGTATAAATCTATTGTTGAAATAGATTTATACGAATCATTATTAAATCATTGTAACAACTTTAACACAATCGTAATTCCTATTAAATATTTATAACAGACGTTTTAGTTTTTACAAATGTCTGGTCATCTAAGTGTCCATTAAGTGTTCTACTGATTAAATCAATTATCTATATAGTACTAACAACTTTAATAAAATAAATGGCACATTACAAATATTTACTATGCTACTACATAACTATTTAATTAGTTACAACATTCTACTTTTTCCAACATATTGATCAGAAATCCATTGCTAACATAGGTGATCAAATATCTAAATCACAATTTTAATACAAACTTGTGTGATACTAATGTCTTGGTAGTTTTTAAAACCTTGATGTTGCTACACAAATACATTGAGTATGTGTTATGCCATCTAGTGTAGGTATATGGAACTATTCTAAATCACGCTATCAATGTTAACCTGAACAATATTTTTTAAATCACTTTTTCAATCGTTTTCTTTGCTAACAAGCTGATTACAAGTTTGATTGCTGATTGCTGACACGATAAAAGTACTTATCTTGTCATAAATTCATAATGTTAGAAATTACTGCACAATAATAAATAAATAATAATTATTATTTATTCATTTATATATTTTCAAAATTACTTCCTTAGTCAAAATATGAAATTAAATAAAGGCATACCAATAAGAATGAGTAAAATAAATTAACAAATAGACACACTAACCTTTCAGATATTGTGTAATTTTCATCGCAAGTCACATTTATATAAGAAGTGGCTCTTTCTGTGAGATTCGAAGTCATCGGCCATAATAATTAAAATTTCAACTGTCGCATTAGCACCTGTTTCAAGACTCTGCTTTGCGAGATTTTATCACACATGGCCTCTTAGATTCAAGTCTGTACATTATGCTTTAAACACTTTCCTGTACGTCTCATCCATGAACAAGGTGGTACAGTGATCGATGGGGTGTACAATGTATGGAATGGACATGAGACTAACACCCACTGCGATCCAGTTTCTGGCACCAGGGCCTACTCTCGTGTACAATAAAGCGCGACGAGTGCCGGCACATAACCTGAAAGTGTTTAATATGTATGTTAAATTTAAATTAATTATGTCTATAACCTAATAAGTATTATTAACCTCTGGATTGCAAAAAGTCAACATCTAGGGCTTGCTACTGCTATTCTGTTATAACAACACACAACCACTATAATTTCATGAACACTGCAAAAAATGCCATTAAATTTTAGACTTTACAGACATAGGGTTAAAGGTCAAAATTACTTACATGAAAAGAGATCATTACATTTTTTCCACAGTAAGTGGAATGACGGGCTTTTTTATTACACAAAAAAGCAGAATCGAAACCCAGGACTTTCGTGAGTTCAAATAGGAAGAATAATCTGATTACTTGAGCTAGCTTCGAAATTCTTATGAACTACTGAGCCCTAACCCTTGGTTGCGGCCGAGTTTGCATTACACCCGTTTGCATTACACCCGTTTGCATCCAAGGGCTGATGGATGCTGATGACGATTTTTTACCTTTCACTGTTCAATCACTTGTATCTAAAAGAAAAAAAATAACTACTTACCTGTTAATAATGAATCCAGGTATAACAATGGATGCCAATGTCTGCCAGATCATGGCATCTCCAGCTTCTATAAGTACATTTTTTAAACGCCCATCATTCTGTAATGAAAATAATTTTATTGAACAATGTCAAACGTATACATTCATAGACGATTGAATAAGTGTCAGTAGCTTAGAGATTAAGGAGCTGGCCTAACGATACAGAGGTCCCAAATTCGAATCCTCGTAATTACATTACGGACATATACCTATTCCTAAAATGGGCAATTTAACTTAGCTGAAATTGTTAGGGGCAATATTAGTATTTTAGCCACACATATTGTTTAAAAAGATAAAAAATTGTTAAAATGTTTAAAATGAAACAAGTACATTTATTTTACACTATTTACATAAACAGACACTTAAATTTTATTTAAATCTACAAAATATATGTGCATGAAATGTTTTGTTACATACTTGATACATCTTATAACTTTTGTCCGCAGTGTCGGCTAATGTATACCCGAAGGCCACGGCGTAGCTGGCACGTACAACCGCATTGGGAACAATAGGACGGAACGACTCTCCCACCTCATTAGCATAACCTGCAAACATGAATCTGTTCAGTGACCAATACATTACGCAGAGTGAAGGGTAAGTTGTGTTGTTTACCTACACATTACACATTGGTACACTTGTATATTTTCGTATAAAAATATGATGCAAAATGAGAACTCATTTTGTATCATATTTTTGGATGTTCCTAAGAGTGACCCTATTACCAAAAAAAATATAGGTACTGTCGCTATTTTATGATTCATTGTTTTGTTCACTATACATCTACAAAAACTATTAGATATTTAAATTCTGAAGTTCATAATAACGATATTCATAAGATTGTTGGACAAAAGAGCAAAGTTTCAAAGTTATATAACAAGTATACTGCCGTGCGGTTCCCGGCAGAGTAGAACTTGGACCACCCCATCTCTTCCCATGCGGTGTTGTAAAGGCGACCAAGGGATAGGGCTGTTTAACATCAGACACATATATTCAGCCTAGACTCAGCCTCAGTCGCATGGCTCGAGTCAACTATAGTGCCCGGAATAAGGCAATAGGCTCACCCCCTATTAGTCCTATTGCATGGGACCGAATATAATTATTGGTGAAATGTAGATATTAATTCACCCCCGCCTAACCCTGCGGGGATAAAGGCGTGATTTTATGTATGTATGTATATTAGTATTTTGCTGAATTAAATATGTAAACGATGATATGAAAATTGTTTGATCTGTTACTAACAGTTTAAAAATGTAATACAAAAATTATTTAATCATTTTTAACACTAAGAGTATATCATAGATATAAGTGATACTGATTATATTCATTAAATCTCACCTAAATAACGAACCCAGGTATCTCTAAAGTAGTCTGTTCCACCGGTGCCGCTCATTCCTACAGATTTTAATCACACAGACAACAAACAATTTTATTTGTTAATAAAAACTTCTTGTTGGGTGATGTATGAAATAAATGGTTTCATATGAAAATATCTTCAACAAGGTCAAGTAAAATTGTATAGTTTAACCAGCTTGATTAAATGTATTAATATTTATAAATAAGTAAACTGATTAGGTAACATCATTCGATACTAGTGTACAACTATTTGAATACGGCAAGTTACACGGTTGGCAGCATTTCTGCAGTGCAATTATGATATTGAGTTTATTAATACCGCGAAAGTCTTTCACTGTTAGTTAAAAATTCAATTTTATGTATGTATTTGTAATAATTGATTTGAATTTATTGAAAGTTTGACAACAATGACAACATGTTTGGGTCTAACTTTGACACTGACAGTACTTACGGCGAATTGACTGACAGTTGACAGTTACAGGGTTACTAGTTTCAGTTTCTTGATTATCTTCATATTTGTTATAAATTAATTTCCCCCTGATGGGTGAATCTCTTAAGACTCATTATTTCTTATATTCACGTATTTGCGAAGTTAAAATCACGCAGGGATAGTGCTCAAGCACTGTGCCCCCAAGCTGTGCCCTGTACTTACACACCTTTACACTCCTTTTGTACATCCTGTGCCTAAGAAAGGTGACAGAACAGTTACGTCCAGTTACATGCGTATCCGATTGGGTACGACTAAACCTAGTCCAATTCAATCTAAATGAGACAAAAGTATGTGTATTCACCGCTAAGAAAGCCCAGTTTATTGAAGCGCAATTATTAAGGTTAACGGACAAGGTTAGTACTTCACTGTGGGGCAGCGACTCCTTCTTTATTAGGCACAGATTCAGCCTCACATGGAGTGCTGCTGTCACCTTTTTACCGAAGCGCCTGCATACCAGCTTGACCCCTTCGACTCGGTGCAAAGACTGGCGTTGAGACTTATTGTAAATCCCATAGTCGCAGGCGATGTGGAGCCTTTCAACCTTAGGACGGACTTTGCCTCACTGAGTGTATTCTATCGCCTGTATAATGGTTTGTGCTCAGAGGAGAGAAGAGGGGTATTAGAAAGTTACTTTAGGTTCGGCAGCGCGAGTTTAACGCCCCCAGTGTTACATACCTCCATAGACCACGGTAACCACTTCCCATCAGGTGGGCCATGTGATTGTCTACCACCTAAATGGTAGGAGGTCGGACACGGCGGTATTTCCGTCCAATTGAGAAGTCCAATTGAAGAAGTACTTCTGCCCTACCGAATACCGCAGCCATAATAACTTCGTATGGTTCCCAACGGTGAGTAGGGTAGCAAAAGCTCACTGAAGAGTTTGTGCTGTCAGTGGGAAGACTAAAGGCTATTAGATAATGGAATAACGAATTTCTCAGAACAGTAAGTCCTATCAACGCGGTAGAGATAGAAGGGCACTGTGATAAAGGAGTACCTATCTGATGTTGCTGCAGGAACCAGCCAGGACAATGTATTAATACAATACATTGTCCTGGCTGGTTATAATATAATATAAGTAGTAACAGTGTTGTCAATGTTGAAAGCCACTGCATCGTCACCATCTCGGACAACTGCTACCTCCAATAATGTTTTGACGTGCATTATCACAGCACCCTAACAAAAACCGAACTGATTACCTGCCGAATCCGGTCTAACTTCCCTAAGATGCTGACGATACAGTGCGATATATTCCGCTCAAAGAATTTACACACCTCAGCGAGTAACACCATGAGTCGATAGGAGGAAATCATTCGTCTCCATTGTCAAATAAATTCCATTATTCTCAGGGATATAATATACCTTGACAACACTAAAACTTGGTGCCGATCGAAGATCTTTAGCATTGCCATACACCATAGCTATCAGTAACCATACCCAAAATAAATACATTGAATGTAAAAATTACAGTGGGAAAATTAATTCACAATTTTAAAAAAGTATTTGGGTGAGGTTCTGACTTATTATTATTACTTAACAAAACAATTATTAATAATAATAGCTATGCGTTATGCATTCATGTGTAGGGTAGATGCGTATACATATAAGTAGGGTACATTTTCGTTTTATGTCCTCTAAATGATGATAAAAAATGAAATGTTTCTAAGCATTATTTCTTTCTTTTTAAGACAGCAGAAGGAAAATTCGCGACTGGCACTAATGAATGAATGAATGTTAATGGAAATTTTTCACCAACATCAAAATCAGCTGTTCCTAGCACTCGGTGAAGTAAGACGCGTATTATGTTGGTTACCCAACAAAAATAGTGCTCCTGTTAGACTTAATTAGCTTCAGAACGATTGATGAACTGTGTTAAAAAACAAAATAAAGTTAAAAGTGGTCAAGGACATGGTTATTTGTGGCGTATTTATGTGTTATAACATCTCGATTTAGTAAGGTGCAATCGGTATTCAAGTGAATTTATTTTGCGTGTTTTGCATTATTTTACGATGTGTTAATATTTTTTGAATGATCTACATGTGAAGCAATTTTTGTCAAACATATAGGGAACTGGGGCATTCGAAAATCTGGATGGTAAAATATTATTTATTTATAGAGACAGACGTTTTATTTATTATTAGTAGGATCTACGTAGAGTGTTTACTTTTGTCGACGATATATTATTTCATTTACTAGGTACTTTAATGCTTAAATATAAAATTATTTCAACTTATATAATATGTAGGTATACGTACCATCAGTAAAAACTTAACATATTTAGGTACACCTGACATAACAGTAATATACTTAATAGATTCTAATTGCCATTACTTACAATAAGTGATGATTCTTACATAGGTAATTACTTAAATAATTACTTGCCGGTCTCAAGACTTCTTACACGGATACGTGACTCTTAAGTTACTGAGTTGAACATTAAAATAGTATGTTTTTTTTTTATGAAACACTACCATCTACCCATCACATATCTACAACATCACCGGTCTATGGGACCTAAGGCAACGTCGCCTGCAAGCCGGCAATGCTAGCTGCTAGACGAGCCACTGGTGCCTGTTATTATCGTGGGTTTGGGATCAGAAAACCCCTAGGTGTACCTCCAAAGTGCAAGCTAAGGATGCTACCGAGTTCGGAACTTTACTGACTGCGCTTGGCAGCTGACGATTTTGGTGCTCTTCATTGTGAGCAGATGGTTTACAATGGAGAGCAGGCACAAGGCGGGCCGGATCACCGAGCGCAAGCCTGAGGGTGACAGGTGCAGTCGAAAATTATTAAAAATTAATAACCATCCCCGATGACAGATGGGGTTGGGGTATCTCCCCTGACCCTTACAGCTAAGATAAATTACTTTTGTTATGGGTGGGTTCCCCTTTTCAGTGCTGAGAGGTCAGTCGTCAATCCTAAAACAAGCCAATTTCACGGCGAACGCCCTTGATGCAACCAAGATTAACATAACATCTTGGGCGCATTCTCACCTGCTAGTCGGTACTTCTGCCTAAGAACGAATGGAGCGATGGTGCAGTGTTTCCTCCTGGGTTGGGACTCCAAGGTCATGTCACAGTGCTGTGGCGCCCATAATAGGCAAATAAAAGAAAGAATTTGCCTATTATTTTTGTTATATAAGCTAGTAATTTTCACGTTAATGATGCAGCTGCGGGAATACGTCAGAATCGCAGAGGGTCTGTGACTCTGATGTATTCCCATTATATGTAATTAAAAGTGAATTATATAAAGCCGTGACCCGTTACGGTGACAGGGAAGATAACGCTTGCATAGTCTCTACATGGCAGTCACGCGCAGATCACGATTGTATTGCAGTATCAGCATACACGTGAATCACTCAGGGCATATGGAACTACCCGGTTCTGATAAGATCTTTGAGACCCGAGGCGACCTCATCAGAAAGCTAGTACACCTATTGATTGAAGGACGAAATTCTGGCACAGGTTACTTTCAAGATTAGGAGATAAAAACCAATTAAAAAACACCCGTACACCCGTAAAATAATCCCACAAAAAGTTAGCAATCTAACTTTGATATACCTAGTAATATTTTGATTCAAGCGTTGTCATATTGGGGACCCTAACTGTTAAAGCCTTCAGACATGGTACGTATTCACGAATAAACTAGAACAGTTTGCAATATCAACGTAAAAATCAGATGCAACAGATCTAAAACTTGAAAAAAGGGCTTATCAGTCGCTCTACATTAAAGCGAGACAAAGGGATAAAGCTTTAGAATCGGAACTACCCAAGCAAAATGGAAGAGTCATGGCCCTTCCTTCCGTCCTTCTTGTACACAGATTTTCAGGGCGTTTAAGGGCAAAATTCTAAAGAAAAGCTCATTTCTCCAATTTTAAAAATAATAAAAATTCTCGATATGTGAAAAATGCTTTTTAATAGGTACGATTTTCAAAAAAGAACATTGGCATCGTGATCGGTTTTAACAGTAGATCGATATTTAATTTTGTAAAATCGTTATGAACGAGAATTGGCCCATTTTGTTATTTCGCCAATAAGACCCCCACTATACCCAGTTATACTCCAAGACTTTTAATTTCTTTTTTCGCGAATAGAGTAATAATCGAAGGAATTTTGTCAATACTGAAGAATATGATCGGAGCAATGTAATGCAATGATCCCAGCAGTGTTATCACCGAAACAAACAGAAATGGCACGAGTAAATACAAAAATAATATTACAAAAATGGGAAAAATACACTCCGAGAATTGATCCTTTTTCCATTGAAATGGTTAATAATTTTAGCAGATCGAGATCGGTTACCATACAAATATCTATGGTAGTCGTTACAGGCAGATGGAGCCCTAAGAACTCCCACAAACGGTCTAACTACGATACTTCAATATCTCCATTGGGTTATGTTGGTCGAAAAGCAGTCGCTTCACAGAAAACTCTAAAGTTCAGCTAAATCCGCAGAAAGACTGGTGAAGCAGACCCCAGATTTCGAAATGGAAGCTTCGGATGCGACAGGGATTAAGGTTAGGATAAAGTGAAGCAAAATTTGAGACTCAATTTTGAATATCTTTTAAATTGGGATGGCTAGGCGGGTCAACATTAGTACCCGGAATACGGCAATAGACTCACCCCCTATTACGTGGGATCGAATACAATTATTATCTAGGGATAAAGGCGTGATTATATGTATGTATGTTAAATTGGGAGAGTTGGACATCAGGTTAAGAATAACCGAAGAACATGTATGAAAGTAGAAGTGAAAAATTAACGAGTACGCCAGAACAGGATCGTAGGAAGTAGAAACATGTTGTGTTCTCTGTCTACCCCGACTGTGTATATGTTTTAGGTTCAATTTTCTGGATAGACAAGGTTGCTTCTCCTCTAAAGGCTCGACCTTAACGAGAATGTTTGTTAGCAAAGTGACGTTTTAGCGGTTTAACTCTAATTGATGTGTGCATATTAGTTCAGAATTACAACACACTCTTGTGACAGATACCTAGAACCGAATGCAATAATATTGTGTTCTTTCTAGTCGTGATTTTATTTACGTGCGTAAAATTCCCATGGATATCTTCTCCCTGAGGAGAACAACTACTTTAAGTTTGTCAAATAATTCGATTAGATAACGTCAATAATCACCATTCATCATCTGAGTATTTTTTCCAACTCAGTTGGAGTCGGATTTCCAGTCTAACTGTGTCGCGGCTGAACTTCGATATTTTCCGTAAAGCAACTGCCACCTGACGTCGACAACCAATTACCGATATCTAGGTTCTTTTTACGGCTGGTACCCGTAGCGACTGCCTAACGCGGCGGCGGCTTAACGTCCTCTCCGATCATTTAATTTGACGTATTTTTATAAGTATTATAGTATTATTTTCGGATGTCACTCAAGAAGTCAATAAACTTATATTTGCACACTGTTTTTATGTTGATAAGATCAGAATCTGATAGAGAGATCCTAGATTCTCTCATTTGCACACGTTTTTTAAAGATAAGTAAACACTAATGTCCCTAAAACCTTCTATAGGATATTTAAGCAGTGTAGGCACATAGCACAAATTGCAAACTCCCTAAAATCCCCAAAGTGATCTTCCTAAATATCCCCAAAATAATCTCCCTATATATCCCTAAAGTGATCTCCCGTTGGAGTGAACCTCCTCATTTACTTAAAAATGACTAAACGCATCTGGATGAAAAGTACAGAGAGACCTATTCCCGCGAAAAGCCGAGACTATCGAAGCTGCTTACCATTTTTTAAAGCAAAACGAAACTAAATATTCAAAGCAAAATCGTCTGTGATAATAGGTACTGATAATAGCAAACAATATTATAAAGATATACTGGCAGCGCTGACAGACGTAGAAGGTAAATCTTTAAGTTAACAATAAAATTAGCAAGTCCAATAGCATAAAACTGGTTTATTTTGAATTTTACGTGTATTTTCCTCCTCGTGGCACATGGCCATGGCTCATACTAAGACGATAACAATCATGATCAACAGATTATGCATGATGCCTTAACTCACTCTCTCCCTCCCTCTCTCTCCCTCTTTGATTCCTCACCTTTTAACCATATAATTTGGGACACACATAAATAATATCAAAGTATAAATAATAGTACTTACTACCGTACAACGGGTTGAATGGAGGATCAATCAATGGATCTCTCCCTCTCTCTTTCTACCCCATTGGGGAAAAGACGTGATGTGAATACGTAATAAAATATGTTTCCCTATGTTTTGTATGTATTAACTGTAAGAAAATATTATGATATCTATACGGCAGTATACATACATCTATGATGGCAGCTAATGTACTCGAAGACTTAGAATAAGCATTAAACTTATTTATGATTTATCAATGTTAACACTTGGTTAACACTAACCTTGTGAAGACACGGATGTCAATAATGTTGACTTGAACTTATTTGATACTTTTATTTACTGACGTATTGATAAATTACAAAAACCCTAATGATAAATCACTAAGGGCGTTTTTTAATGTCATGGATTTTTGACTGCAGCCTTTTTATGACATTTTGTCCATCTTTGTGTAATAATAGATAAACTACTAATTTATTTAAAAATTATGTTCCAAAAGTTCCACCGAAGTTTTTAAAATGGGAACGGGAACATAATTCCACGCGAGAACTAAACCATTTCATTTGATCACCAGTCAACTTGCACAAAATACCTTATTGTTTTTTTTTTCTTTTGCTTGCTAAACTTATACTTTTTTATTCAACCATATAAAAAGGCGATAAATCTGCGACGCACAGCTATTAAGTCATTAAAACCTTACAAGGATTGGGTTTTTTGATTAAACAAATTGCCATCTTACCTCCACATCTGTTGGTAATTACTTTCCTCATCAAATTCCACTCACACTATAATAAATATGAACGGTAAAAGTTATGAATAACATAGGCATAAGTATTAATGACATTTATAGGGTCAGCAACCCCTCTGATGATGGTCTCTGAGGCGTAGCGGTAAAGTGTTTTCGACTTCTACGCAGGGGGCGCGGGTTCGGTCGCTCAGTGCAAATATAATAGATGCATGAATATGTATAAATATTTGTCTTAGTGTGGGTGTTTATCCGCATTCTAGACTTCATAACACAAACAAGTCAAACTATGCTTACTTTCGGTCTAGAGAGCGTTGTGTATTGATGAAATTGGGTCATAAGCTAAGTGGGCCCTTTCGTAGTTAGACAGGAATGGAAGCAGTAGAAGCCTACTACAACTGAGTTAGGAGAAGGCTCCAAGGGTCTATCCCCAGTTCAGTACGACATTAAGATAACAGCAGGACTTTTATGACTCTTTCCTTTGATTTACTAACTAAAGTGGAAAATAAACTCATGGACCGCTAAGGAAGTGATGCCATCAAAGCTGAGTGAGATATCAAGTGACCAAACTAGTGCCATCTTCCGTCAGCTTCATTTTTGGCCAAAATTTCCATTAAATCCGTCTTACGGTAAATGATTTTTATATGTGCTACTCATTTTTCTTTTATTTTAATCTACTATTAGGGAATGAACGTGTCCCCAACAAGACATTTGGAACCAAGCTTGTCTCACCTGCAACCCGACACTCCTACTAATTAGGTATTAAACTGACTAATACAATTAGTTACTTTTTACTAAACATCAAAACGATAAGTTTTATGGAAACTTGTATAAATAAATTATTGTGACGTCATAATATTATAGTCAAATAATGTACTATTATAGGTTAGGTGGATGATTCTTCAACTAAACATAATGCCATTATTTCTAAGCAGATAGATTTATTATGTACAAATCGTAACCTAACTGGGTCTGGTGTAGGATTTCTAGCGCCAGAGACTAGTCCCTTAATTGGGTATTTTCCTGTATGGTACGGTATGAAGGTTTCTTCAGGGTCGGCAACGCGACTGTGACCCCTTGGTGTTGCAGACGTCCATAGACCCCGGTAACCACTTCCCATCAGCACACTGCCCACAAAACCAAAGCAAATTGCACATAGTAACCACCCATTTT
Organism: Eilema griseolum; assembly: GCA_963662185.1. NCBI lineage: Eukaryota > Metazoa > Arthropoda > Insecta > Lepidoptera > Erebidae > Eilema > Eilema griseolum. The sequence continues at coordinate 11,817,705 of OY759249.1, read as the reverse complement.
CACAAACAATAAATTAATTTGACTTTGTATTGACTTTGACTTTGACTTTGACTTTGACTTTGACTTTGACTTTGACTTTGACCTTGACTTTGACTTTGAAATAAAAAAAAATTAAAAATGCAATGTTTCCTGCTTTTTTCATTCTTAAATCAATAAGCAACGTTAAATAATGTATATTAACTACAGGAAAATAGGCTCTGGCGCTGGAAATTGTACACAAGATCCATGTAGGTTACTTTTTGAATAATAAATCTGCCTGCTTAGAAATGACATTAAGTTTAGTAAATCTTTCGTCCGTCTTGCTTGATTTGAGGAGATTTTATATCGAGGACTAGAGTTTATAATACATAATGTCGTCACCTTGACAAGTGTTGCGACTGTCACCTTATCGAAGGTTATAACAATCGGTAAACGTTCTATACATTTAATAAGATACGATGTAACGAGAGAAAACTGTAGTTTCATTATGTTTAAGTAGGTAATTTTTCATCGATCAAAGGTTGAATTTATTTTATACAACTTAGGTAGCGGACAAGTTCACGGCACCTGATAGATCTTCTTTAAAAACTTTCTTAGCGCTGGTCTAGTACGTAGAATGAATTCTATTCTTGCCGTCAGTGTAGACGACAAAGCAGGACAAGCCTTTAGTCATCCCACTGACATCACAAATTCTCCAGTGAGCTCTGGCTACCCTACTCACCGCTGGGAACACAACACGAAGTTATTATAACCGCGGTATTCTGTAGGGTGGAGGTACTTACCCCGTCGGACTGCTCAATTGGGCGGTTATACCGCCGTGTCCTACCTCCTATCCTAGTTTCGTAGTTCTATAATCGGTAGTTTAGTTCTGCATTGATGGGTCACTTACCCAAAAAAAGATTTTTTTCTTCATAATGAATAATTTAAATAATTATAAAATAAATTCATTCATGTTTGAAAATACAGAAAGAAGTAAAGATCTATACCAAACTAAAAGCGGACGAAGTGACAGGTAACAGCTAGTTGTAATACATCTCAATACGATTACCTACAAATGGTTCCTTGTAAAAGAAGGAAGAAGTGTTATTTTAACACGCACGTGCTGACCCTGAAGGATTGCCTTAAAAATTGCCTTATTAGGATTGAATTGTGATAAAAATGTTTTAAATTGTAATGATATGTGTTACGTCTCAATATAACGTCATATATACAATCACGTCTGTGTTTAAGTGCTAGATAAGCTGTTTAGAACAAAAAAAAATGTATTATCGTAAACTGTACATTTTACAATAATATAATGAACAGTAAAAGTGAAACTTTCTTATGACTTTTTATTGATTTTAATAATTCTATTTCTCGAGCCGCCCGAAAACGCTCCATACAAAATCGTGGCACGTGCTGACGTCACAGCGCGCTGGTGCGAAGTGAAAATGTATGGAATGCAAGAGAATTTCGCATTTATCTCAGTCTACGTTGCGTTTACACGTGAATAAAAAGATTGATTTGAAATTTAATAAGGAATCTAAAAAGTTGTAATTTTTGCTTTGTTTTCATTGTTTATATTTTGACCTATTTTGGGAATTAAAAATAATGAAAAGTCGTAGTTTTAGTTTAGTTAGGCATCTTAGTTTACTATGCATATTTTTAGATAAAATACTAAGACATTTCTCAATTTTAATCCCACTTAATTATCTGCTTAGTTAATTTAATTAGCTGTGTAATCTATACAGAAATAATATTAAATAATTTATAAATATTAAATACAATAAAAATAAAATAACTATTATACAACTTATAGCTAAGAACAATTAAAATGCGTCGTAGAATTCCTCCGCATCGCATGCCTCTTGTGGCAGCGTTCCCAGAAGACTGGCAGCATTGCCACGTTGTATGGCAATGCTTATTCTCTGACCTAAAAAGAGGCCAGCCTTCTGGTCACGAGAAGCGTCGACCATACGCTTCGCAATCTCACGGAAGAGGTTGCGAGCGCTCGGACCCCATGACCCCAAAGTCTCGACTCCAAACGGCACAAATTCATAATCTCCGATGAGATTGGAGTATTTGCGCCGCTTGAGAGCCTCTGCAGAAGCAGCAGCAGCTCCAGCACAGCCAGCCGTGCTAGTTATATGGGTAGGAGCCATGGTATCAACGCATGTGGCGTCCCACACCAGAGTCCTACCCATCTTCCATGGCATTAACGACATGCCATCCGGTCTCTTGCCATCGTCACGCGCCAAACCGTTTGGTTCTAGTACAGCTGGTACACCGGCGGTGACAAGAGCACGGCGGATTATGTCATTGAGGCTGGCGTGCCGTGGAATTCGCCCTGCGCTCCTGCAGCACGACAGACCATGGTGTCCGAGTCTGTCAACGGCTTCTCCACAGCGGCATTGATGCGGAGAAACACACGGCGCGCCTAAACGGAGACAAGTTGCGATGCGGAAGGTAGTGTCATCTAACATAGTCCCTACGTTAGATGACGGAAGAGCTTGTAGCCAAAGACCCGATTCCCACACTCCAACCGCCAGTAAACGGGCACGCTCAGCAGCATTGGAACATGTATTTAGTAATTTTTTTCCAACTAAGCTGCAGAGCGGCCCGTCCCACTGACGCTGTGAGAAGAGGTTCCTTGGGAGATCGGTGTTTGGACATGCAATTTTCCAAGCGTTCACTGCATCAGTCTTACACAATACTTCAGAATTAACTAGTGTAGGTGCAAGGATTTTCCTAGTTAATTCTTCGGTACTGTGGACTGAAGACAGGAACGCTGGTAAGCTGACATCTGAAATTTTGCGAATACCGAGCCCACCCAAGCGAATCGGTAGAGTCGCTTGTAGTAAAGCTCGGTCATCCAAGGCCACATTTAAAATTTTGGTGAGGGTATTTTCTATAATTTCGTCCATTTTTTTCAAAATCGTTAAATGTTTAAAAAATGGCGTTGATCGTAGGGCATGGGTGAATTTTGGAACGAATAGGCAATACCGAAGAATAGTGAAAGCCGAGTGTATATTAATTTTGAGTAGGCGATCCGAAATGTCACTAAAATTTTGAATTTTTTCCTCTATAAATGGGGTATAGGCATCTTCTAGGATTGGGGACCCGAGGAGACGTAAAGAGTCTTTTTCTAAAATTTTGATGGTGGGAGCTATGGAATTGAATTTAGAGATAGTAGAAATTTTGTCCGAAACGTCGTTTAAAAAAATCTCGCATTTGCTGTCATTTAGTTCTAAACCAATTAATCTAAATTCATTTTTAATAAATGCCAAATCTTGTAAAACTGTCTCCACATCTCCCCCTAGAGTCCCATCGTCTAGGTACCATACATTAAATTTAGAATTTAACCGCCGAATAATGGGCTGAATAGCTAAACTGAAAATTACCGGTCCAAGAGGGTCTCCTTGTTGACATCCAACAGCTGATTTCAAAAGGTTGTCCTTGTATAATAATTTGGAGGGGTATCTGTAACATTGCCAAAGAAAATTATAAATTTTGGGTGTTTCTAATTTAGCTTGGTTCAACAAGGTGTCTCTGTTCACCGAGTTGAAAGCATTCTTCACATCGACCTTGAGAATGACCTCACCTTTACTGGAGCCAAGGTAGGTTGATAAAGCATGTATGGCAGCCTCACAGCCCCCCTTTGAACCAAAACCAATTTGGAGGGGCTGGAACTTCAAAGATAACTCGGTTTTGTAATATTTACAACAGAGTTTGGCTGCCATACGTCGGTACGTACATCCCACGGCAATAGGACGAATGCCACCATCTGTCTTGCGTAGGGCACACAAATTAGCCCCATACAAAATGTCTGTGATGGCATCATCCACACTACCGGAGAGCATCAAATTCATGAGAGCCGTTAGCTCCTTCAGAAGTGCCTCACCAGCCTCCCCGGTGCTTGGCCCTAAAAGATCTTTTAAATGTTGTGGGGTTAATGCGTCAAGACCTCCGGCAGAGCCACTTCGAAAGGAGACAACGGCTGCCAACACTTCCTTGGCCGTTACGCACAGGCAATCAGGGTCGGGGACAGGTGCCTCAGGAAAGGAAAGGCCACCCGCAGGCGCTGGATGCTTGCTCCGCAGACCAGTAAGGGTCTCAGGAGAGCAGGGCGCCACTACATCGCTACTAAAAAGCAATCTCGATGCCCCACTTATGTCACCATCCCTCAATTTTGATTCAACCAAGTTAAAAATATTGCTTTTCCGAAACGAAGAGTATGTTGGGTTTATATTTTCCGTTATGACGCTACAATTATTTTTAATTTGAGACGTCAATGAATTTGTTGTTGTTCGGTGGGCTGTCCGGTCTGTCCTGTCTGTTCTAATATGTAAAATTTTGTATGGGAAGGTGAGCAGTTGCTCCCAAGCCGTTTTACTATTTTCTCGAAGTACAAGACCTATGCAGTTTGACAAACTTTTCGCAACAATTGGTCTTGCACCGCGAGGAATTCTCTTTAGGATCGAAACAGAGTTTTTTAAGTGAGATAGTCTTTGCCAAAAGGGAATTTCAATAATGTTTTCAGAAACTGTACTTGTAGAGGGTTGAATAACCAGAGGGGGGTTCGGAGATACATGTCGGGGTTTGTGTACTTTTCCGATATGTATCTTCAAACCTCGCTCACTCTTAAAAATACGGGCTTGGGAGCAGTGAGGGCATCGTATCACATTCAATAGCGAAACAGTAGGTTGACTTACCTCCGCATCACTATCGTGCAACATAAAAATGCTATGAAAATGGAGCACTTAAAATTCTTAAAACTAACACATAGTTCCTTAAACACTATATATACAAAAAAAAACACTTTATAAATTAACTGTCACAATAAAATAGTACTGAGAAATTGACTGAGAATGTTTTTTGTGGCAGCTGGTTGCCAAGGAGCCCGTTGCCTTGGGAGCGGCGTCCGTGGCGTCCCGTCACAGAAACCAGCACCTTACTTCTCCTTGCCCTCTAAAATCCAACCACACGTCCTGATCGACCACCTGAATCTCGTGGAGGGTGGACACACGGCAACAAATTTACTGGCGTGGCTCACGTGGCTCTGGTGAAATTTCTTGAAAAACTTGACATTGGCGTCTCGCCATTAATAATTTTATGAACATTTACAATTTACTTGATATTGGCAAAATTACAGCGCTTGGCTGAAGAGACCATTAATAAAATCGAGGTCTTAAAATAAAAAACTGCAATATAATCATAAATAAATATTCGGACGTAGCGTCCATGTTGAAGTTTTTTTTTTTTTTTTTAAGACATTAAGTAGTATTGGTAAGAATTCGATAACTCAGGACACTACCGTATTCTTTGGTGAGACGGGCATGATTTTGATTTTCGCAAATATGTACATCTACTTTTCACTGCCATTGGCGTAATATCAAAGAATGAATAGCCAATACTACGTATAGTTAATACTACGTACCTACAGAAGTTCCACTGGTACTAATCGATAAGTTACTAACTCGCACTTACTGCATCTACGGTGACCATGATTGCTGATATCGTGACCCTCACTGCAGCTGCCGTGACCGCAATCGCAACTGTCAAATTGCGACTTGAGTAAATTATCCCCGCGAACAGAATATTTGAACACGCGAACAGGATAAAGAAGTATGAAAATGTTAAAAAACCCACTGAAAGGAGTGAATAGCCAAAGAAAATCAGATAAAGATAAAAGCCTCAAACACACAGACGCGTGATTAATTTACTATCGATAAATAATACCGCGCGCGTGCTAGGCTTAGGGGGCCATACATCAAAGCAGCAAGCACACAGAAGCTACATACATATAATCATGCCTTTATCCCCGGAAGGTTAGGCAGAGGTGAATTAACACCTAAATATCACCAATCATTGTATTCGGTCCCACGTAATAGAGGGTGAGTCTATTGTTTACTCGAGCCATGCATCTGAGGCTGAGTCTGGTCTGTATATATCTGTCTGATGTTAAACAGCCCTATCCCTTAGTCGCCTTGTACGACACCGCATGGGAAGAAATCGGGTGGCCCAAATTCTACTCTGCCGAGAACCACGCAGCTTTAAATTCTAACAGTTCTAAATGTTGAGCCCTGTCCCCTGGCCCCCCCCCCTTACTCTTCCTCCGCATTTTGATTTGGCTTCAGCTGCAGTCTATACAGACGTGGACCGGTCCTGTATGACTTGGTGGTGCTCATAAATGTGTGGTGTGTCTTCATCCACACTACACTTATAACCTATACTATAAACCTTTGAACAGAGTTGATGACGGTCCGCCAAATAATTATAGTTAAAGAACGAACTTCTGCGTGTACTGTGTTAAATATAAACATGTCGGTGAAGTGATAACAATGGTTGAATGTCTCATTGTGATGGCAGATAGTATTTAAATTGAATATTTTGAATAATACGACCGTCACGGGTGGTCTAGCACACGTGAAACGTTACTTTAGTAACAAATAATTTACACCAATACGTGTGACATAGAGGCAGACAATCGATCAGTGAGCGATACGCGCCATCATACCCGGGGATGAGATGGGGACTCCGTGGTGCCCACACCCGAAGAGGGGCATCTTATAAGATACGGTCCTGGGCAGGCCGGTGCGGGAGGCAGATGTCTCAGATAACCTCACCTCCGGTAACCTGCTGCCCACACAGTCGTAGTGCGTTTTAGTCGGTTCAAGTCCGACATAACCTCCCCCACCGGCCCCGGATTTGGGGATATCCGTGGGGATTTTGCGCACATTAAAAAAAAAAGACACAATTGCTCATGCAGTCACCATATTTACATGAAGATACATGCCAAGGAAGTAGAGAGGTGATGGAGAGCGAGCATAATGGCATAAGTGCACATCATACTATCTTACGTCATGGCATATGAAACTGTGCTACCATCAAAATACGCTTGTACAAACAAAATACGTTTCGGGTAAACTATACTGAGCTAATTTCGTGCAGAAGATTTGCACATAAATCTGTACGATTTACATGCGAGAAAGTGCATACAAACATACATCTAATCACGCCTTTATTCCCGGAGGGCTAGGCAGAGTTTAATTAACATCCAAATTTCACCAGACGTTAAATTCGGTCGCATATAATAGGGATGAGCCTATTGCTGTCTTCCATGCACTATGTTGACTCAAGCCATTCATCTGAGGCTGAGTTTGGGCTGTATATATCTGTCTGATGTTAAACAGTCCTATTCCTTAGTCGCCTTGTACGACACCGCATGGGAAGAGGTGGGAACCACGCGGCTGACAAGTAAAAAAGTAGCACCTTACATAAAAACTTATCACATACGGAGGCCGTGCGGGCAGGTGCCCGTTTGGTACCCGCAAGGAGGCTCTCCCTTCGCAAGTACTTTTAAAGGCACACATTTAAAATCAAATTTTAATAGTCACATTGGGGTCATAAACTGAACGGTGTCCTGGTGAACAATCCCATTGTTTCTTGTACCACTATCAGTTTGGTACCATTAAATGTTTGCATGTTGTAATTTTTAACTCGGTATGTAAACCTTTCTGTTTTTCATTTGTATACACTGTTCCGAGTTACAATCCAGTTCAAAAAGTTTGCTGGTTGCTAATTTGGCGTTAATGTTATGATTGATTGTAATTTGTTGTGTATCTAAATAAATTTAAAAAAAAAGGTAAAAATGGACATACTAACAAGTACGTTGCCAGCCTTAAAAATTCAAAGTTAAAATGTAAAGTAGCTGTCAATTCACAAGTTTGATTAAGAGATAATCTGTACCTAAAACAGAACCGACATAGATGATCAGTCGAGATGTGCGTGCGCGCCTTTTTATGATAAGATCACGCATGGAAATGAAAATGTCACTCACCCTAGATATACATCTGTTAACTATAAATAATAGTTGATAGTACAATCGCTTGGTAAATACCGCCTTTGTCCTACATCAAGTTTTTAGAGATAGATCTACCTAGAGCGCGTCTGAAGCCACCTGTCAACATCATGATCGTACCTACCCACCCTGCTCTTTGACCCGACATAAATTTTTAGGTAGAGTAGAATTAGAGCCACCCCATATCTTCCCATGACACCGACATGTTTATTTTTAACACAGTACACGTACAAGTTAGTTGTTAAACTATTATACTCGTTAATTTGGCGGACCGTCATTAACTCTGTTGAAATATTTATAGTATAGGTTATGTGGATGAAGACACACCACACATTTATGAGCACCACCAAGTCATACAGGACCGGTCCACGTGCTGATTGACTGCAGCTGAAGCCAAATCAAAAGAGTAAGGGGGGCCAGGGCTCAATATTTAGAACTGTTAGAATTTAATGCCACGTGGTTCTCGGCAGAGTAGAAATATGGCCACCCCATTTCTTCCCATGAGGTGTCGTACAAGGCGACTAAGGGATAGAGCTGTTTAACATCAGACAGATATATACAGACCAGACTCAGCCTCAGATGCATGTCTCGAGTAAACAATAGACTCACCCCCTATTACGTGGGACCGAATACAATGATATTTAGGCGTTAATTCACCTCTGCCTAACCTTCCGGGGATAAAGGCATGATTATATGTAGCTTCTGTGTGCTTGCTGCTTTGATGTATGGCACCCTAAGCCTAGCACGCGCGCGGTATTATTTTTTATCGATAGTATAATAGACTAAGGGATATGACTGTTTAACATCAGACAGATATATACACCCCAGACTCAGCCTCAGATGCATGTCTCGAATCAACAATAGTGCCCGGAATACGGCAATAGGCTCACCCCCTATTACGTGGGACCGAATACAATTATTGGTGAAAAGTGGGTGTTAATTCACCTCTGCCTAACCCTCCAGGGATAAAGGCGTGAGTATATGTATGTATGTTAAATGAATCTCCTCCCTGAATCCACCGTAACTTCTGCCCCATCCCTTCAAAAATGCTGGGTGCGCCAGTGGTGAACCAGACCCTCAATTCTACTAAAGCAAAACCACTTTCATACCACAGCCACTGTAATAAATGGCATTAAATTTTAGACTTTATTTCTATAACGTTAAAGTTCAAAATTAAATAAAAAAGTGTCATTACTCTTTTTCATGTACTCTGCACAAAGCCTTGTAATTTGAACTTTAATGGCATTGCTTTAAAGTCTAAAATTAATTACATGTTTTAGCAGTGTTCGTAGTATGATTACCAGATTAACGGACAAGGTTCTCATGCAGGTTAATGGCCAAAATAAACCAATAATAGTAGAAGTAGAGCAAACCACGGACAACGTCGTGGGTCAGCTGGGGTGCGAAGGATATGCCTGCCATCCTCACCTCCAGCAACCAACAACAAATACCCATAGATAGCGTTCGTTTTAGTCGCTTCAAGTCCGACATAACCTCCTCCACCGGCTCCGGCGGGGTAGATAGAGACAAAATAAGACCACAAAAGACATGCAACCTTATAAATACTGCCAGTATGGATGCATGCATGATGATGACAACCCCGAAACAGTACTATATTGAATTTGAATATAGACATTGTAACGAGAGGCACTCATCACTGCAACGGATTATGACGACAACAGCTACTGACCTCTCTTTGTCTCGGCAATGAGACATAATTAACAAAGCCACTTTTTCACTCTTATCGTGGTATTTCAATAGCATAAATTATGTGACGTCAATGCAATTTTTATCCGATTACGACGAAGCCAAAGGAGGGTTATGATTTTGACAGGCTATGTTTGTATGTATTTATGTATGTATGTAGGTTCATTTGTTCCTTCATAGCTCCTCATCCACTTATTAGATCTATACAAATGAGGTATCGTTAGAAGCGTCTTAGTCATCCGTTGGTTGACCACTTAAGTCTAGCAAAACAACACATTCTAGGGAAAATTGGGATACGATCACGACTATCCTTGATATTTTCTTGTTTAATACTTTTTGTAGCGTGATTTTTCAGTAGTCGGGTTCTATGTTACATACTCTAAGGAAAATATATATATACGCCAATTATAGTGATTTGCAATTACAGTGAGTCATCCGTTTTTAGCCCTAGGTCCATCTACTTCTCTTTAATCTCTCCTTAATTTTATACAGCTCGAGAGGAAAGCTTTTGCCATGACCTTATCCAGCAATCCACTGTTGTACCTACACGTTTAGGCCTTGAAGAACTTTGTAAAACCCGCAAATCTCCCTGAATAGCCTCCCATGAGCAGCTTTATTGACATAAAATCAATATCATTACGAATTACGTCAACAGTCTAAATTCTTAATCTTGAAGATAAAAGCATATTTAAGTAGAGAAATATCACTCATTGTCTTATTGTGGTATTTGATTCCGTATAAAAATGTTTTCACAGTGCTCATATTCGAGCATATAATGAGAACAAAGGAAATACGAAAGAATACAAAACATCTTTAAGAAGTTATCTAAATGAAAGTATTTAAAAAAAGAAAAAACTGAATATACCTAAACAATCTTGCAGGTTCAGGCGTCAAAGAATTCCTCCCAATCGACGTCAACCGGGAGGGTGGCCAGAAGGCTGGCGGCATTGCCACGTTGAATGGCAATTCCAATTCTTTGCGCAAGGAATAAACCAACCCTCTGGTCACGGGTAGCGTCAATTAAACGTTTAAACATCTTTAATAATAGTAATTTGTCGTGGTTCTCTGATTACAAATGTCAAATAAATGTACTTACCTATCACGTTTTTTAGTTAAAAAACTATTTAATATTGGGGTTCAAGTTCAAGTACCTACAGAATGTAAGTGGTTAATACGCTTACAAACATTTAAGTAAATATAAGAACTGTTTTCTTGACTTTAACATAATATTAGTAGTTTTCTTTCACAGGTCTGTTAGACTGAAATAATTATATCAAAATACTTATTGTAAAACGTTTTTTTTTGCCCAAAGCCTATAAGTAAAGGTGGTGACAGAAATACCACCGCCGATAAATAGTATTTGGCTATCCTAATATAGTAACAATAAATTTATATCAATGAAATTATAAGATACATAATATGATTACAATAAATAAAATATGGTATTATTATATACAATTACTGCTAACTATACAATATATACAAAAATCGAATAGAGAAAAAGAGAGAGACTGTAATTTTAGGCATCGCTTTATATATATATATATAAACCTTCGGCGTACCATCAGGCAAGGCGAAGTCTAATTGACGTGTCCTATACATATAAAAAAATATGTATTTCAACATAACTATATATTTTCAATCGTTATTCGTTGCTTTTTTTTTTATATAGAACACGTCAATTAGATTTCGCCTTGCCTGATGATAAGCTGAAGGCAAAGTCTCAGAAAAGAAGGTCACCATTACTTACACATACCGTGTGACAATGGTGACACTCAGCTTGACGGCCTCATCATATGCTTTTGTGTTGCAAAGAATTTGATGAAGAAACCCCAAATTTTAAACTCTATTTTGCAATGCATTACATTGTTTATGCTTATCGACAAAAGAGCGGCCTCTGTCGTCGATAAGCATGGATACAAAACAGAAACATGTTGATCTTGTGACTCATTTCACTTTCAAAAATTTTATGCAGGTCTGGAACTTATAAGTCAATGGTATTTGCGGCATTTGCGCACGTAAAAAAAATCACTGCAATTGTCTCGCTCACTAGAGAGTTTATGTGCTGTCTGCGGACAGACCAAAGGCTTGTCCTGCTTTGTCTTCTGCACTAACAGCTTAATACTATAAAGACTCCATTGATGTTGTGGAAGAGGAAAAGCCAGAAGGCGGTCTCCGGGCTCCGAGGTGAAAGCCTCGGATACTACTGGGACTTAACGATGAGATGATACTGGTTCAAGACTGTAACACTAGGGACCAGGCTTTTCCAGTTGTCAAATTTCATCAAATCTTTTCGTAGGCTTCACCTCTTGTCATTAAAAGCATCAAAGTACGTTAAGTAGGTCTTAGTCCCCTGTTATGTTCTAAAATGTACTTACGCGATTACACATGTGATATTTCGCGGTTATTACAAGTTGGGTCTTTGAACAAATGACCAGAAAACCAGATAGAAGTTCGAATATAACCACAATTGCTGCGGTGAGCGATTCAGTGCTATTCAAATACGAAGATCCACACTCTCTACATCTCTACATCCTGCCTCGATGTGTGTGTTCTACCGCCTCTAGAATGGTTTGTGCTCAGATGAATTGTTTGACATGATGCCCACAGCTACATTCTATCATCGCACCCCTCACCATAGGCAGAGATTTCATCCTCACGCGACCTGAGACGGTGTGCACTGTGCGGTATGAAAGAAACTTCATCCCACGCACACACTCAAGCTGTGGAATGACCTCCCTGCTGCGGTTTTTCCGAGCACCTACAATATGGGATTCTTCAAGAGGGGTATCAGAAGGTTTCTTCATGGTCGGCAGCGCGAGTGTAACACTCCTGGTGTCCATAGGCCACGGTAACACAACCACTCCTGGTGTCCCATCAGGTGGGCCGTATGCTTGTCTAGTGGTATAATAAAAAATAAAAAAAGACATCCTACTTTCCGTGGTGTAAACGTATCTTTACGTACAGCTGAAGGAAGGCCATTTTCTTGTTGAGAGAATGAGATACTGTTTTAACTACTACAGTTATTAGAATCCGAAACTGCCAAGATAGGGTTTGCTCACACAGTTCTTTAAGGTTTAGAACTATACAATTTAAGAATCCAGCAACAGCATTATTTGGTAATTTTTGTCTTACATCTACCTGATTGTTAGTTCTGTTTGGTACTAGAAAGAAACCTTTTTCTTTTTTGACTTACATCTGCCTGATTGTAAGTTCTGTTTGGTGCTAGAAAGGACCTTTTTCTTTTGCTATAATTCAACCAGAAGTTCACTCACTTGCTCACATCTCACTTGCTTCCTTTAGGTATTACCACATTAAGAATATCATTATCAAACTTTAGTCCAGACATTTACAGTCGTAAGATATATATTTACCTAGTTCGAATATACTGCTAACATTGGTTAAACTTCCAACAAGGATAATCGTGTTTATCACATTCAGACAATACGTCATCAATACCTATATTATCTGCTAGTTCTTGTAATGTATCTTTGATCAGTTGTTTTTTACCGCCCACGTTAGTTCTATAAGTATAAGTAGTAAATAGGAAACGACGGAGTTTCCGTCCAAATTGAGCAGTCCGACTGTGGAAGTACCTTCACCCTACAGAATATCACGGCTATAATAACCTCGTGTTGTGTTCCCGGCGGTGAGTAGGGTAGCCAGAGCTTAATAGAGAGTTTTTGTGCTCTCAGTGGGAAAAAAAGGCTTGTCCTGATTTTATGTTCTGCACTGGCGGCACGGAAAATATCTGTTCTTACAGGGACGGCAGTACGGATGTGACTCCCCTGGTGTTACACACGTTCATAGATCACGGTAACCACTTTGCATTAGGTGGGAAGTGTGCTTGTCTGCCACCTAAGTTGTTTAAACTTGAGAATGTATTGTATCTATTTAGGATTTATGTAGCTATTTCGGGTAATAGGATTTATGGTGCGAATATAGTATGCAGAAATCGTTTTGTAGGTCACTTTGATGGTACGGGACGCGACTCGGCGTAAGGGTCATTGGTTCATCAGTCCTTTTCCATTTATTGGTTGTGGTTGAGTCCGTATAGTGCACAACTGCACATGCGTAAACTTTCCGACTTTTGTTCATTGTTTGCCGGCACCGCCAGCACTTATAGTCATTTATGTTCATAAAGTTCCTTTGTTTTATTTCGTGTCAACAGTAAAAAATGTCTTTATAACATAACATTAACATATTTCTTGGCATGTAGGTATGCCTTCGAAATTATCTACAGTAGTCTAACGTAACGTAATCATCAAAAAAGTGACCAAAGATTTTTTTTATTCAAGGTTCATAGTTCGATCGCACTTACCATACATTATTACCTGTTATGTTTTGCCAATTTGTCAGTGCTGACATAATCGCATAATACAGGAACTAAATGACTAAAATCAGAAATAGTCTCAATGTAAAAGTTCGATTTGACAGTTCACGTGTTTCGTCAGATAATATTGACCTAACCTAAACGTGGATTGTCGTTTGTTATATCATTGATTGTGAAGATATTGATTGAATTGCTGTACGTCTATGGACTGGCTGTTTGTAGACAGTAACCGCTCACAATACAAGCCACAGCGAAGCGGAGCCAGTAGCTGTTTGGCTATCGAATTACGTTGACGCGCGCCAAGTACCAAACAGATCGCCATTTCTTGATACTTTCGCGAGCTTTATACAAACAAATAATTATTAAGTTTGCTGTTTTGTGTAATTGTGATATTACTTACTACTGATATTGTTAAACAAGTTTTGTGTAAGAATGTGGTTTATTTGACGTAGGTACCAACTTAATTTTTGTAATCATCTCTGTTTAAACTCGAGAGTGAACTTCTCCATTAAAATATTTCATTAGTTACCGTATTTAACATATTACGTTATTTAATTCTAGTAAAAAATATAAAGGATATTATCAGTAAGAACAGAGATTATATAAAATAACTGTTTAACTTCAATTTACGATGTAAAGTGGTTTCTAGGCCTAGGCTTAACTTCGAACATTCAAAGCTCTCCAAAGTCTAACTCCAGAAAATGTAACATGGTTTTACTGTAACATTCGAAAATTCCAAAGAATCTGTCATTGCATTCGTTCACTTACAATAAACAAAACGCACGTTGACATTGTGAAACCATTATGAGTAATAAGACAATTGAATTTGTGGAATCAGGTCAGTGTACTAACTATTCAGAATAGTTTTACGTTAATTTTGTCAATGACTAACTGTACATTACATTTTTTAATTGTCGTATTATATTTACGGTTCCATTCAGGCGCCGCACGACCCTGCCTTTGCGACAGTGTTTTTCCCTCATGAGATTCGAAGCACGATGTTAATTGCCTATGACTTTACCTAAAAACTGCGCTATCAAATATAGAAAAATTGTTACTTTTTTTCAGTGGATAAAGATAAGGTATACTTTCAACATAGGTTGTGTCTGTAGTCAATGATGTTTAATAAACTATAGATATTCAATTCAATTACAACTAAACTATAGATATGTTGTAAGTACAATAAAATGGCAACAAAAAATTATGACAAACGTCATTATTTTATGCACCAATCAAAGACACAATAGTGCGCTACGCAAAAAAATACGACATTAGTAATATTTTTTGCCGCGGAAAAAATACATCATTGTCTGGTGTGATGTAGGTACTTTAGGCTGTATATATAACACAAAAGCAGATCTTAGCTATAACAATCTTTTAGATAATTAAGTACATGCTTCAAGACATGATACGGCCACCACCTTCACCTCTTCGCGGCCAAAGCAGTTAAAAAGTAAACCGTAACGGAATTAGTCTAAGTAAATATAAAAATAACGAACAAAGACTTGCGATAAAGTATATAAAACCTTTGATAATGAAAAATAAACAACGGTTAGATACGGTACTATCCGGTTTATTTCAATAACTTATCATCATTATTCTCTGAGTCTTTTCCCAATTCCCAATGTCCCAGTCGAACATGTAAATCAACCCTTCATCCGTACACTAATCATACTTACATCCGAAGCATATAGGTAGATATTTATTTTTCTCCATTTCACAATATGGTTTATATTAACTACGAGAGAGGCTGTCAACAGCTCAGCAATCTTGAAATCCTGAGAGTATATATATACCTATGCCAGAGCCTAAAAGTATCTAGTTATGTTGATCCACGTTTTAGAACCTGTATTACAAGATACCTTTACTCAGTTTGGGTGGTTTGGTTCTAGATAGCGCTGTGTATATCGAATATTTTAACATGCTTACAGCATATTTGGTCTCCATTTTTTGACTATGTCATTATCTTATCAAAGGAGGTAGAATACGACGGTATTTCCGTCCAATTGAGCAGTCCGACTGGGGAAGTACCTCCGCCCTACAGAATACCGCGACCATAGGGTAGGGTAGCCAGAGCTCACTGGAGAGTTGGAAGACTTCCATATCGCCAATTGATTGTGAAGGCCAGGTGGCAGTCGCTTTACGGAACATATCAAACTTCAATCGCGTCACTTCGACTGACAAGCCGACCCCAATTGAGTTGGGAAAATGCTCCGAGAAAAAGAATGAAATGTCGAGGCAAATAATGTTAAAATGGGACTTTGTTATGTGAATTATTGCCTAATTTTCAAATCAGTATCATCGTACATGTTTGTACCGCTTCGATTTTCAATTTAAGAACGGTTTCATAGATTCTGATACAATTGTTTTTTTTTTTAAATAAGAATATTAGAACCGAAATTACTAATATTCCCGCACCCCTCCAGCTAAACTAAATTGCTTGTGTTAGAAGTGGGTGTGGTAGGAGCTTTAGTCGGATATTAGATGTAAATTAAAAAAAAAAACAACCAGTATTATACACAAGGTTATTTCCAGTCTCAACGCTTCCTACGTTCCGAGATAGTAATACAAAAAAAAAAGAATCACGTGCAAACCTAGTCAGTGATTCTCACGTTATTGGCACCGTCAACGAAGAAAACGTGACCGACACGCGACGTTGCGAAATATAATATTTATAAAAACATACAGGTTTGTAATGTAGTCTGATGGGCTCGTGGTTAAGTTGTAGCTGAGTAAGTTGAAACGTTGTTAAGCTAAGCAATAACCAGGTTTGTCTTGGGATGGGTGGGAGAGCACGTAGAGTCCTCAGTCCCATTTGCCATACAATCATCTGTGGCGATATCGTTACGGGTGGTCTGAACCCTAAAAAGTGCACATCTAATCTACAAAAAATTTATATCGTCACAAGATTGTTTTTTTTTTAACGTGCGAAAAATCCCCATGGATATCCCCACCATCGGTGCCAGTGGGAGAGGTTATGTCGGACTCGAACCGACTAAAACGCAAGACGCCTGTGGGTCGTTTTTGGTTACCGAAGGTGAGGTTAACAGGCATATCCCTCGCACCCCGGCCGACCCAGGGCCATCTCTCTCGATCTGGCTCTCCTCGGGCGTCACAATATTGTGGAGGTTAGATGATAACTTCACGTACATTATCTAAGTTTTTAATGACGCCTAGTAACGAAACAGCAATTTTTAACATACCAAAGTACCTTTTTACAATTTCATTGTCAGAAAGACAATGAGCACTGATTGGTTAGTACAATAGTTTCACCAGACAAAGCTTGATGGTATTCTTATGGTACATTCTTTGAATATCCGCCGTATCGTCACCGCCTCTGTGGCGTAGCGGTGAAATGTTCGACTGCTACGCAGGAGGCACGGGTTCGATTCCCGCTCAGTGCAAGTATTTGTATGCATGAATATGTATAATTGTATTGGTCTGGGTATTTCTATGTATGTATTTACTAAAAATATATCTAAGTATGTTTATCCACATTCTAGATTCCATAACACAAGCTAGTTAAGTTATGCTTACCATGGGTCTAGATAGCGTTGTGTGGAATATGTGAAATCGTTCTTTAGTTTATTGTTAACGTCTAGAAACAGCCAATAAATAATAAAAAGTACATTGACCTTACGCTCTTAGTAACCAAATGCGAAATGCATTTATAATAGTCTTATGATCTTGAAGGTAACGTTCGATTCTGATTCATTTGACAGCCTATCTATATATTAATAAGGTTCATTTTTTATTAAATCTAGACGGTAATGCGTAGAGCTTTAGCTATTTGCAAATTATCTTTCCTGAGTCTTGACAATGCCTTGGTATTAAATATTTCCTATTTATGTTAATATAATAGTGATATTACTATTAGCCATATATCCAACTGCTATCTGATGTGGGATCACCCTCTTCAGTAGCAATTGTTGTATTGGTGTATGCCCCAAGCCAACCTCCGAAGTTTTCGTCTCGGGGTCGGGGAAAACCAGTCAGACGGCAGGCGCTCAATAAAAGTTGTACCTATAAATTACACTACAAGGAATAATACTAAGATGATAATAAGGAGCCCATCGCGCGGACTGCCTTAATCGACAATTTAATAAAATATTTTAGATTTTGTGAGGTATATTCTTTATTGTACACAAAATAAATTTTTATAACTAAAAATAAAAGGATATTGTAGTACAAAGGCGAGCTTAACTAAATGTTGAGTTTTCTTCCATCAAACCTTAGAGTGATAGAGGAAAAATAAAAGATATTGATAGAGGGCAGAGCCAAGTGCACAGCAAAGTGGATATGACAGACTAGGAAAGAGAAAGTTTAGTGAAGTTATACAGATTAGAAATTAATAGGTAACACCCAGGTTGTATGATTACGTGCATACTCATATAGGATATAATATGATATATTTACATGCCCGGAAGTATAATATATGTTCATATATATACAGTCTAGTGGTATTGGTAATGGACTGCTGAGACGACGTCTCGGGTTCGATCCCAGGTTATACCATGGCACGCACCAATGACTTTTCGATGCTTTTCAAAGTTATGTGTGTATTTATCGCAGGTTTATAATTGCCCGGTTAATGGCAAAAGGCTCGCCACCTATTACATTGGGACCTAAACATAAACTGGCGAAATGTGGGTGCTAGCACCTCTGCCTACCCCTTCGGGGATATAGGCGTGAGTTTATGTTATGTTTATGTATATTCACATATTAATAGTTTTGTGCCTCTGAGAACACAATCGGGGTGGCTGCACACTGGGGAAATAAAATATGACATGCTAGGTCGTCGACTCGACAGCCACACAGCCACAGACTATATGGCCAGCTTTTTATTAAATGTTAGCTTAAATCAACCATCCTAACTTAAATTGAACTGCAACTAATTTTTACATACTTCTACGTATTCTAAACAAAAGTTCGTTCCAGTGAATTACATTTATCAGCCTCTTACATCTATCGCTTACATTTCTTGAATGACGTCATTGACTTCACTCAAAAATTAACTCTAGGCTCAACTATTAACGTTTCTTTTCCTTTAATTATGAATGTATCTTTAGAGTACTTTTGAACGAACTATTCACAAAATTCGTATGAATATGAAAACTGACAGCTATATTTATTAAAAACTGATGTTTGAGCACTTAGATGCTTTATACTATTTGGAAACAGTTGTTGTGAATTTGAAACTGATTTAATGTTATTCACTGGATCTTGAAATACTTTGTAAACTCTAATTAATCTGAAGTTTACTGTGCGTGTGATATTAAGGTTCTCCTCTTCCACCGGCTCCGGTGGGGGGGTATCAGTGGGAATTTGGCGCACGTAAAAAAAAAATTAGAAATTATTATATCTGGACAACATTTTTTCATGTCAGACATCTATCGTCGGTAGAACAATGGTAGCACCAAAGGAAGGACCTAATCGTTTGACAAGATTACAAACGGCATTGATTCTAAACGGCATTATTTCTAAACTCTAAAAAACATTTAGTTTTATTAAATTATCGTTTAATATTTTACATCTGGATTAAGGAATTTAAAAAAAAAGACAAGTAACGTAAAACCTGACTTCAAGAAACAAAATAGAGGCTCTGTTAAGCGAAAAATAAATGAATTTACAGATTAACTGATCTGTTACATGTCGAATGAAAATTTATTCTGTATTTCGAATTTTTATGTGTAAACAAAAAATATATATTTGTAAACCGAATGCACAACTAGTCTTTTCTAATCATAATGACTTAGGCGACGCACACAAGAGTTGTATTGAATTGTGATTTCTCATGATAGTTCCAAAACTCCTTAGAAGCCTCGAGTCAAGTCTCCATTACCTTACTGTGGCAGCAATCATCTTCATCATCAACAAAAAAAGGCATAGAAAATCTCTGTTCTTACAGGGTGGCAGCACGGATGTGACTCCACTGGTGTTACACACGTTCATAGGTCACGGTAACCACTTTCCATCAGGTGGGCCGTGTGCTTGTCTGCCACCTAAGTTGTATAAAAAAGAAAGTAAATACAAAGCCCACTTGCAGCAAGTGGGATTTGAACACTTATTTTTGTTAATTGAGCAATTTGATAACACAGCATAAAGAACACAAAAAATATAAATTTGAAAACCGAATGCACAACTTGTTTACCAATATTTAGTTATTAAAAAAGTAAAGAGAACATATACAAATTATTGGTGATATAAAACATGTAATTATTTTGTACTTTAATTAAGTGTGTGATATTAAGATTAAGAACTAGAGATATTACAAGTGACACAATGAAGAATAAAGAAAATGGTGCTGAATGGGAGAAGGAGAAATTGACTGATAAATGGTGAGTGTATATTGTATGCTCCCTCCGGTTAAGTGCTTAACTAAAGACAAACAATGTTGGAGCGACTTTTTATCAAAATACATCTGACCTGAAATGACCTCCGTGGCGTAGCCGTAGAGCATTCGACTGCTATGCAGGGGGCGCGTTCGATTCCCGCTCAGTGCAAATATTTGTATACATGTTTAAGTATAATCACATATTTTCTATGGATTATACTTCGCTCCGGACATGCCCCACTCAATAGGTTTTTATATCTTATGGGGAAAAGTGCCAGTCCAAATTATGCTGAGTGTGGCACTCCTGAGGATGTACATCACCTGTTGGTGGAGTGCGTGCGAACACGGGAACTGAGAGCGACTATAGTGGAAGAACTTAACATACGATCAATGGATGTTGGGAGTTTCAATAGTATTCTGGCCAGTCCTCTGTCTGAATCTGCCTTTATAGTTTATAAGATGATGTATGAAAGCTTAATAGCTTCTTAGCATACTAAGTTATGTAGCTTACTGCCTGCATAACTTGGTATGCTACATATACCCTATCTACCTATATTTAAAGCGTTTTATGTAATTATAATAAGCAATTATGTAATCTCACTAATCTAAATTTAGGGTACGATGGAGCTGGCATGGTTATTTTGGCCTAAAGCTCCTAAATAAATAAAGATTAAAAAAAAAAAAAAATGTTTAAATATACTTGCAATGGTCTGGGTGTTTCTATGTATAATATGTATGTATTTACAAAAAAAAAGTATCTAAGTATGTTTTGACGCATTCTAGATCCCATAACACAAGCTAGTTAAGCTATGCTAACCATGGGTCTAGATAGCGTTGTGTAGAATGTCGTGGAATATTTATTTATTATTACATATTATACAAATAAATTAGGCCAACTGACTAAATAGTGGCAAATTCGGGTGTTTTGTCTTTAAAATTAGCTTCTAATCAGATAATACTCGCGGTAGCCTAGTGGTATGGGTAATGGACTGCTGTGACGAGGTCTCGGGTTCGATCCCAGGTTTTACCATGGCACACACCAATGACTTATCGATACTTTTCGAAGTTATGTGTGTATTTACCGCAGGTTTATAAGTGCCCGGTTAATGGCAATAGGCTCGCCACCACGACCTAAAGATAAAATGTCGAAATGTGGGTGCTAGCACCTCTGCCTACCCCTTCGGGGACATAGGTGTGAGTTTATGTTATGCTATGTAATAATTTAAAATGAGTTAATAAACAGAAAATGAGTCTCTAATAAACTGAGTTTTTAAATCAACTAGCCCATCGCAGTCCACTGCTGGACTAGGCCTCTCCCAATGTTGGGAGGCTTTGGCCTACTGTTTCCACGCTGGACAGACGGGTTGGTACAGGGTTTTAATTCGAGTTTTCCTTCTCTCGCAGTGATGTGGTTTGCGTATGTTTCCATTAGTCGCCTCTTACGACACCCTTCGGATGAGATGGGGTGGTGATACTTGTATTCTTTCTCCGTCACCACAGATATTAAAAAGATACATCAAGATTTTTAATGTTTAGTTAAGAAACTAACTGCATGGAGTATAGGTAAACATAGAGGAACGACCAAGGGAACCTCTTCTGGCTGTCCCGTCCTGCGTGTAAGGAAGCAATAAAAGCACTTCCTGTTTTAATTTATTTCGTTGCTTTTTGTCACAGGCTAAATGGAAAGACAAAGACTATTGTGACCTGTGACTTACTTTTTCTTCATATCAGATATGTGATAATTACCTGGTACCACTCTAATGTTGGCACGGCGATGCGTTTCTGTAGGGTAGAGAGGTCTCTATATTAGTCATAGTACCCCTTACCCTCTCCTTTCCTACATAGGACAACACACGTGCAGGGCTTAGATGTCACCCTCACACTGTGCAGAATATACGAGCAAGAACCAAGCGGTTCGGAGACTCTTTTCTTTGCTGCACCACCAAGACCTGGAATTCATTACCAGCACACGTGTTTCCTTCTTCCTACAGTCCCGGGTCCTTTATGCGGGGCGTGAAAAAGCATCTAAAGAGGCCGCCAAGCTGAGTGCCACCATTGTATCATTACTTAGTGTCTGTAATGGTGACCCTCTTTACTGAGACTTTGCCTTTAGCTTACCATCAGGTGAGGTGAAGTCAAGTTGGCGTGTCCTAGATAAAAAAAATCTAATATAGAGACCTCTACATCAGACAGATATATTGTTGGGAGAGACGATTTATCCGTAGAGCGGAGTACCTAGGGTAGTCAGAGCTCGCACAGAGTTTTTGTGCTGTCAGTGGTAAGACCAAAGTCTTCTACACTGACGGCACAGAAACTCTCTGTGCTTACAGGGTCGGGAGCGCGAGTGTGACTCCCCTGGTGTTGTATACGTCCATCAGGTGGGCCGTGTGCCGTGACCTAAATGGTGTAAAAAAACTATCATGTCACCCGCAGGCTGTCCTAACGACCCCGTTCTTTTATAGTTAATCAAACTGCTGATAAAACCCTAAAGTAAAGTATAGTGCGTATGCCAGGATCGTATCTGCCTACTAAATACTCCACTGTGAGACTGTTTGTATAAAGTCATAGTTTCAAAATGTCTCACAAGAAAGCCAGAAAAGGTCTCGTATGAAAGCCAGACGGGCATTTTCTCGTCTGTCATCGTAGGCAAAAAAATATAGAGGTACTTAGCTAGATAAATATGTACTCGTACCTAGTCTGTTTGAACTTACAATCAGCGTATAAATACACATGTTGTCCTACAAACAGTACGACCGTTGAACCTGTGTACTCACAAAGTACACAGGTTCACCGGCAGTAAAAGTAGTAACAAAGAGCGCCAGCCTCAGCGACATAATCCGCCGTGTTCTTGTCACCGCCGGCTCTGGTGTGCCAGCTGTACCTGTTTAGTTTAGGTACAGCTGGCACACCAGCGCCGGCCGCCGGTTTGTCGCACGACGATGGCAAGAGAGATGGCATGTCGTTAATGCCATGGAAGATGGGTAGGACTCTAGTATGGGACGCCTCATGCGTTGATACTATTGCTCCCATACAACTAGCACGACAGGCTGTGCTGGTACTGCTGCTTCTGCAGAGGCTCTCAAGCGGCGCAAATACTCGAATCTCATTGGAGATTATTTTTTGTGCCGTTTGGAGTCGAAACTTTGGGGTCATGGGGTCCAAGCGCTTGCAATCTCTTCCGTGAGATTGCGAAGCATTTGTCAACGCTTCTCGTGACCAGATGGCTGGCCTCTTTTTCGGCCTAAATAAGCATTGCCATACATCGTAGCAATGCTGTCAGTCTTCTGGAAACGCTACCACAACAGGCATGCGATGCGGAGAAATTCCACAACGCATTTTAATTATTTTGTATAATAGTTCTATTAGTTTTATTGTAGGTATCTAATTTATAACTATTTGATAGTCCTATAAAATAAAATGACTAGCTACTTAAATATTTAACCCAGAATCCCAATGCCAACCCTCAATTCGTCAAAGTCATGCGTCACAAATCAGTTTAGTAAAAAATCTTTCTACGTTCAACCAGCAGTGGTTTTTGCGCCTGATAGTATATACATAGCTAGCTATCAACAAAATTGCTCGGTTTATAAATTCAGGCGCAGTTACTGATATTCTCTCTCTCTCTCCGTCTCCTCTCGTCGCCTCTGTGGCGTGGTGGTAGTGAACGCGACCGCTACGCAGGAGGCGCGGGTTCGATCCCCGCTCAGTGCAAATATTTGTTAGCATGAATATGGGTATTTGCATTGGTCTGGGTGTTTCTATGTATAATATGTATGTATTTACAAAAAAAAAAAATATTTAAGTATGTTTATCCGTATTCTAGATTCCATAACACAAGCTAGTTAAGCTATGCTTATCATGGGTCTAGATAGCGTTGTGTAGAATGTTGTACAATATTATTATTATTATTATTAGACCGCTAACAATAAACCTACATACCTTTTGTAGTTTCTCGCTTTTTTCTCTCTACGTTTCGTAAATCAAACATGAAATAATACAAATATATTTAGACTGTACTTACCCCCTATCTAACTTTAACATCCAGGACGGGACCTAACCCCGTGGCCGTGGGTCAGGTCCCGTCCTGGATATTAGGTATTAACCGTGACCATTTCTAAGAGAAATATTACGTCCTTGTAAAGCCAGTATTCTTCTATTACATATACTTACATAGATACTTCTTGTGGGGAATTTTATAGCCATCTATAAATGTACCAACGAAACCAACGTCTGAAATCGAAACTAACTTTGTCATTGTCCAATGCATACTGTTTTATTGCTCATCAAATTCAATTTAACAGGATTTGACAATATTGAAGGGACGGTGACCTGCTTCAGTCCACGGAATAACTGGTTTAACTATACTATCGAATACCCAAGCGCCACTAGGTCGACAAACTATAAATAAATAAACAGTTCTTATCTCTATCACATGACAAGAGTCCCACTGATAAGGAGGTCAGGGGCTATACACCTATAGGTAATATCTGAGTTACTGGTTTGATAAATTCCCCAATATTTTTCAGGACGAGATTGAGATCTATGATCTATATAATATAGATCTAAGATCTATGTATAGCGCATGATGCTACTTGCAGGAGGTTAAGGGAGGCGCACAGAGGCTGATGTAGCCAATCTTCCCTACAAGCCAGTAGGTACCAATGATAAAGGGTAGAAATTTTCAAAAGTGAAGCCGGTGGAAAAAAGTTCTTATTTATTTTTCGAATTTAAACATATCAGTCATCTCTGCAAAAGGAAGATTGGGTTACAGGGAACTCTCGCCACTGGTAGATACATCTAGTAATTGATAGATGCTCCGGTGAAAACTTACCTCTCCTTGTTAAAATTGTGTGCGTGGAACAATGTTTAATTAGTACTGTAAAAATTACAATTTCTTTTTACAAATATTGAATAAGACACTTTGTACTTTTCCACTGTATTTTATTTTTCACCTAACCGGTTTCGCCTCACGGCATTCTCAAAGGCCAAAATGCCGTGAGGCGAAATCGGTCAGGTGAAAAATAAAATACAGTGAAAAAGTCCAAAGTGTCTTACTCAATATATTCCACCAAGCGCCATCATTCAACAGTATTAACAGTAAAGTCAAAGTCAAAGTCGAAAATCATTTATTCTGAATAGACCATTATATCGACACTTACAAAACGTCAACAAAAAAGGAACATGAATATCAGTTTAGTAAATGGGCCACCGATTCGAATCGCGGCCCCGACCAGAGAAGACGCCGGCAAGAAACTCAGCGGGCATTTCTTTTTTTTTTGGTCTATTTACAAGCATACACCTAGTCTACTTAATCTTAGTCTTTTTACAAGCCTAGTTTAGGAACCAGTTTCAGGCTTGTTTGTAATTTCGACCTACCTTTATACCTATTATATTAGATTAAGACATGTTTGTAAATATTTTCCAAGGTAAATAAAACATATTCTATTCTAATTTATTTTTACTATTAAGGGCGCAATCAACGTATGACCCCCAAACCCCGTGAAGGAAGCCGGTACCGGAGCCTCGCCCAATCAATTCAACAGATTCAACTCGGAAGTAGCTGAAGTAATTACTGCTTCATTACTTTCACGGTTGTTTATAGTCATCGCCTCATCATGATCAACCGCACAATTCGTGCTTCGTTCGTTCTTCTCTTGATAGATTCTCATTAGAAGTGGATACATCTGTCTCACTCCCTGATAAGCTTTGTGGAAATCCACTTTGCACTATAAACAAACAGAGATCATAAAAATAATCTGAGTTGTATAGCATAGCATCTGGACTCAACCAAAACAGAGAGTTTGGCCAGCGAAAGATGGTTAAAAAAACGGCAGCAAATTTGATAAATCATAAGGTACGAACACTGATTATAAATTGACAAAACAGAGTTGATACCATGTTTTCTTTTACTAGGTATGCATAAGAACCATTGTACATAAAAATAATGACAAGTGAAAAAAACATGTGTTTATGCAGTATAACGCTTGTAAACTTGTGTTACCAAATAAACTGAGATGTTTGTACTCTATAATGCAAACAATTATTTTTTTTATATTCACATGTAATAAATAAAGACCTTTAAAGTTTACCTATTATAAAAATCGCACGAACCGTGTGCTTGTTGCCCGACTACGAAGCAAAGCAAAAGGAGGGTTGTTTTGCTACTATACAGGTATAAAAAATAAGACTATCTAAACGCCCCGAGATTGCTTCAGATACCTACTGCATCAAAAGTGGTCCTTCAGCTATTTCATTTGATCATCAGCTTCCTCATAGCGAGTTCCCAGTTGCTTCCATTATGGAGTTAGTTTTTTTTGTTTTTTATTGGAATGTCGATTGTTTCTGGGAGCGACCGTGGTTTTCTGACCTGAGAGGAAATTCGGCAGAATCTCGGCCGTTGTTTAGTAGGTGTATTGACTGGCAGTTAAGGTTGGCTTGGGTCCTTAACTATGTTGGCAGGTCCAACCTCCCAACTATTTAGGTAACCTCTACCTACCTACCTACTTTTAATTAGCTACCACGGCATTTGTTTAATGGCCTAGACTTTTAATTAACAGCTGCATTATTTATCTTACTCACGGTGAACAGAATATGATATTTAATTAAAGTAGACGTTGTAGTAATTCATATTACAGCGAATTGTGACATTTTGTGTTCGTACCTCATCATCATCAACAATCATTCAAATGAGGATATTATAGTACAAAATAAGTCTTGGCTTAAAGGCCTTGCAACCAATTATAAATATTTAAAAACAAGTCTCATTTATGCAGTACTTAGACGTTTGATGTCAATATGACAATGCCACTGCCGCCAAAATTATTGTCACTAATATGTTTTTCAAAGCTTTTCTCAAATTAATATGAGCTTTAAGGATATTTTGAAATGAATATGAATAAATAATAACTCTAACGTCGTAAAATATACACGTATAGTAGATATCTCGATGTCGCAAAATGACGATACGAATCGGCCAATGACATCTAGGTACGTGTGTTTTTGTATTACGGAAATGAATAATGTATTTGAGGGTTCTTAATGTTCCACCAAGATCTTTGGACCGAAGCAACCACATCTCCAAGCCGATACACGTGTTTCTTTGTGGCCTAGCTGAGTTAATTTTATCAGAAATTTATAAGCTTTTGGTAAATTTTACTCTACATACATATCCCTGGAGCGTTAGGCAGAGGTGAATTATCACCCAAATTTCACCAATTATTTAATTGGGTCTCACGTAATAGGGGGTGAGCCTTTTGACGTTTTCCGGGCACTATTGTTGACTCAATCCATGCATCTGAGGCTGAGTCTGGGCTGTATATATCTGTCTGATGTTAAACACATGGGAAGAAATGGTGTGATCCAAATTCTACTCTGCCGGGAACCACACCAAATTTGACTCTCCTATTTATTAAAGTATTGCTCCTACAGTAAAAAAGTCTAGTCATAATTTAAGTAAGTAAAGACATTTTATTAATAGTTCTCAATATACAAGCAAAATACTGAAAAAACGGACCTTTCCCCTTCCCCCTACCACCAGCTCGCGTCGCACCATCGGGGAATTTTGACCATGTTCATCTGGGTACCTTAAGGAATAACTGTATCAACTTTAAAAAAAATAATATCCTGGTGAGTGCTTACTATTAATTACCCCTATAATATAGACCTCATTGTTAATGTAACTGATAATATAATCACTAAGGGAATTCGTACATACTCGTACACATAGACACGCGGGTCACGCCTCGCGGTCTACCATTAGGGTAGGCTTTGACTACATGGCTCCATATCACATCAATCAATTAGCGTATTGCAGTCCACTGCTGGACATAGGTTTCTCCCAATATGCGCCATTGCCCGATCGCCCGCTTTCCGCATCCAATCCATCCCATTCAACCTTTTTCAAGTCAACTGTCCATCTGACTAGGGAGCGTTCCACTCTCTGTTTACCTTCTCGCGATCTCCAGATCCAACGGCCATCAATTCTTCGACAGATCTGGCCAGCCCACTGCCACTTCAGCTTATCAAGTATTTATAATATTTTCTAATATCTGGTCATGCCGTCTCTGCCGAAGCACGGTAGGATTAGTCGACTCAAGAAGTATCGTAGAAGATGAGATATGCGTAGCAATGGCCTCACTACTAAGGAAGTCCAAAATCATGCAAAGTAGAGCCCCTGGACGTCGAGGAGTGAGCTTCGGATGCTACCAGGATTAACGCGAAGATGATAATCATGAAAGGATATTCTATTCGATCTCATGATAGTTTGTCATCGAAATTAGTGTTTGTGATGTAGAAGTAAGTAAAGATCTTCAATCCCAAGGTTATCTTTCCTAACTTCAAAGTTGCTGTCTCGATGACCGCGTCTGATTACACAACTGTCATCTAGTATTTTGCGCAAAGTCCATGCTTATCAAGTGATCTCAGTTATATCGAAGACTAGCTGTTACCCGTGGCTCTGTGAAAATTTGAGCTCGTTTCTGTAACCCATGAGAACCAATTCTGGGAATTAAAATAGCCTATGTGTTATTTCAGACATAACACATTGGCTTATTAGAAATGGGACAAGAAATTATATCTATCTGTTTATCCATGATTTTTTCACCAAATTTCCTACTGCAGAAGTAATTTTAACTAGGTATTTCTGTGACCCAGTCAACAGATCCGAAAAGTCATATTATCATAATCTTGGACGTTTCATTCGAGGCTTTATCCTGTTCCTATCGTGTTCTCAAGCATTTCCGCGCATTTCACTCCTCCAAGAGTTGAAGTTTAATAGGGAAGAGATTAATATAACAATAACTTAACGATATATTCCTTTGGGTAATCGCGAATAATTATAAATCCTCATAATTAACTTGGTCAACAACCAAGGCCATTTACAAAATGAATTTCTCTATTAGCAACCAATAGCTGGGCATCCGGCCGCGACGGTTGCGTTATCTACAGACCCACTGGATTCAGTTCAGAGCGAACTGATTGGGTTATTAAACGTCAGTTAAGTTGTTATGATAAATATACGATAAAAATATTTGTGTTGTGAGAAAAAAATGGTTTAAATCTGTGAATATAAGTGAATTATGTTCAACATTATTGGAGCGAAAATTAAAAATCGAATGTTGTGCGAATATTGTTTTTTTTTTTTTTAATTAATTCGAACACATTGTTTTGGTTGAGTGATTCGGTAAAATGCTAATGAAAAAGACGTTTTTGTTATATGACAGAGATTTCACGGAGAGTGATGAACGTTCACCGCTTTTACAAGATCAGGATGATTATCTTGAAAATAGGCAAGATTATTTTTTATTTCATGTATATTATTAAATCGTTTCTTCGGGGTCCAAGACAACCTCATTAGTTACGTAGTATGCTTTCCTCTTAGGTTTGGTAACAGACAGCAATCGCTCATGTAATTGCCGAGCACTGAACTCCAAGGTGGAAAAATTGGATGCAACTGGTCTGCAATCATCGCTAATAACCATGATGGCTTTAACAACATTAAATTACCAACGTTTTCTGAATACTTTTAAATTTTAAAAATGATCTAAATCTTCCTTTTTCGTCCCAACTTATTACCTAGGTGCAACATAATATAATTTATATCTAGGCACGGATAGGAATCAAAACGAAACTCGAGGTTGTAAGATGGCCATGTGCCTACAGATAAAATCTTAAAACTGAATTAAATTGATGTTCTTGCATTATATACATAATATATCTGCTATGTAATATACACATGTGTGGATTATATAATGCTTTCATTTTTCCCCTGAGCGAACTATTCTCGCTTTTGCCCCTGAATTATCTTTTTACCTTTCTACCTTTTACTCCAACTCGATCATCCCGCCCAGATTAGACCCGTAATATAGGATTACAAGCTTCGTCCATCAGAAGCAGCCCCATGGTGGCAGTGCGTTCTTTTTAAGCGCTCGCCTCTCTATACGATAAGAGGACTTAGATTACCAATAAAACAGTAATTTGATGTGCCCTAAAACATCCTGTTTTAGGGCACGCGGGACACACCAGGGCCCCGATTCTGCTAATTCAAAGCCAAATTCTATTATTTCAAAGCCGCTGTCATGCAAATACTTGACTAAAAGTAAATGTCATTTACTTTTAGTCTAGTTTAAAATTAAACAGCATCTAATGTAATCCAAAACTTAATACATATTTTGCAGTGTCAGTGTTATGACATAAACTTTGTAGAATCGGGGCCCAGAGGAATTTGAGCCCCGATTCCGAAGATGGGTCATTCCTGACACAGTTGTCACGAAACTCCGTGTGATTTTAGTCGGTTTGAGCTCATCATTAGTTACGAGAGGACACAGTTGAACCGTACACCACAGAGCTAGTCAAGTAATAATAGTGATTCATATTACAAAAGAAAATTGTTTATTTATAATAATATTATGAACGTAATTCTTGAAACATGTTCAAGTAATTGTTACGTCTATTAAATTGATGAAACACTTTGCATAATAGTATGTGGAACATACTGTCGCAATACGGTAAAATGTATCTCACATAATAGTGACAATGTATCTTCATTGTAATCTACTTTTCATATAGTTATATACTGAACCAAGCGGTTCGGAGACTCTTTTCTTTGCCGTACCACCAAGACCTGGAATTCATTACCAGCACACGTGTTTCCTTCTTCCTACAATCCTGCGTCCTTTAAGCGGGTCGTGAAAAAGCATCTGATGAGGCATCCGAACTGAGTGCCACCATTGTAACATTACTTCTTAATGTCTGTAATGGTGACCCTCTTGCCTGAGCTTTGCCTTTAGATTACCATCAGGCGAAATGAAGTTAAGTTGGCGTGTCCTAGATTTAAAAAAAAGTTACGTCAGAAAATATAAGTAATTATTAGGCAAAATACGCGTTTTGTTTTTGTCTTTTGAGGGTAGCACGAGGCGCTACGACTGTTGAGGAACTCAAATTCACGATTCATGTATTATGTCAAACAAATCCAAACGTGCCAAGGCATCGTTTCTCTCGCGAGTTTGAGGCGAATAGAAGATATATGCCGCTAACTATACAAACACTAACACTAGCGATTGCCCTATCACTCTACCGGCGTGGTTAACTTTTTGTTTTTTTACCAGAACGAAACATTAAATACATAGGATTACACAGTAATAGCATCAAGTAAACCACTCAGTTCATTGCCTGTGCTATTGAGTTGTCTGTACAATTCTAAATAAATATACATACAACAAATTATCAAACCGAATGCAATCCACCAAATTATCTAATTCTAAATAATATATCTATATAATAACAATCTATTTTACGCCTAGGAAATGTTCTTTGAGCTTTTATGTACATAAGATATTTTGTTATTTTCTCGGATACAAGAGGGTAGGTCATTAAGATGTCGCGGGACAATATAGCCAGTAGTGCGTTCGCCATATACATTATTCGCACGTTGTGTTATACACCGGTTCTCGGAGACTGCCCGAGTGCGTACAGGATGTAAACCTAAGTCTCAATTCTGCTAAAGCAAAACCACTGTCATACCACGAGAAGGGCACTACTGCTACAAAATCCATTAAATTTTAGACTTTAAAGCAATGTTGTTAAGGTCCAAAATTAAAATGGTTTTTGCAGAGTGAATGAATAAGTGAACTAACTCTTTCATTTAGGACTTTAATAGAAAAGAAATAAAGTTATCATAGTAATTAAATTTGTATTTAATGCCGTTTTTGCTGCGTCTGTGGTTTGCTTTAGTAGAATGTTTCCGTGACATACAGGAACCTATTCTAGGCATCAAACAATAAAACAAATCAACACACTAACGATGTGAACCCACTCTTAACAAGTTAACTTAACACGAAGGGTTATGGGTAATGTTCTTTATAATAGAAAAAAACAACAATTTAGGCAGCATTTTTTTTTATATAGAACATGTCAATTAGACTTCGCCTTGCCTGATGGTATGCTGAAGGCAAAGTCTCAGAAAAGGGGGTCACCATTACTTACACATACCGTGTGACACTCAGCTTGACGGCTTCATCATATGCTTTTTCACGCCCCGCTTAAAGGACCCGGGACTGTAGGAAGAAGGAAACACGTGAGCTGGTAATGAATTCCAGGCCTTAATGGTGCGACAGAGGAAAAAGTCACCGAACCGCTTGGTTCTTGATCAGATGTTCTGCACCGTGTGCGGATGACATCTAAGACCTGCACGTGTTGTCCTGTGTAGGAAAGGGGAGGGTGGGACTAATTGGAAGAACTAATAGTTACGGTAAAAGCTTACAGGCCCTCAATCCTGCTAAAGCATAACCACTGTCATATCACAAGCAGCACTACAAAAGTGGCATTAAATATTAGACATTGTTATGCAGACGATAGCACTTTGCATGGGAGTTATCATGGACATCCTGCGGCCAAGCAGTCGGATATCGCGGAGAAAAGGCAGCTTCTTGTCACTGAGCTTGACGGGATCCTGAATCACATTTCTCAATGGGGCTCTGAGAACCTGGTTGAGTTCAATGCCAAGAAGACGCAGGCATGTGCGTTTACAGCAAAAGTATCTTCTTTCCTTCCCCTCCCCACTCTTCAGAGCACACCACTGCCACTGCAGGACAATCTCAATATCCTAGGTATGGATGTTCGCTGCAACCTGAATAACAAAAACTACATCGAAAGTATCATCAAAACAGCCTCACGAAAACTCGGAGTCCTGAACAGAGTGAGACGGTTTTTCACGCCGGAGCAGCGGTGTCTTCTATACAAGACACAAATTCGCTCCTGTGTGGAGTACTGCTCGCATCTCTGGGATGGTTCAGCAAAGTACTTACTAGATGCTCTCGACAGGTTGCAGCGACGTGCGGTCCGCATCATTTGGAATCCCGAGATCACGAACACCCTAGAACCTTTACAGCTGCGTAGAGATGTTGCGTCCATGGCTGTATTTTACCGTTTGTACCATGGGGAGTGTTCTGATGAGCTCTTCCAATTAGTCCCACCCTCCCCTTTCCTACACAGGACAACGCGTGCAGGTCTTAGATGTCATCCGCACACGGTGCAAAACATCCGATCAAGAACCAAGCGGTTCGGAGACTCTTTCCTCTGTCGCACCATTAAGGCCTGGAATTCATTACCAGCTCACGTGTTTCCTTCTTCCTACAGTCCCGGGTCCTTTAAGCGGGGCGTGAAAAAGCATATGATGAGGCCGTCAAGCTGAGTGTCACCATTGTCACACGGTATGTGTAAGTAATGGTGACCCTCTTTTCTGGGACTTTGCCTTCAGCTTACCATCAGGCAAGGCGGAGTCCAATTGACGTGTCCTATATAAAAAATAAAAAAAAAATAAAAAAAACATTATTTCTATACTCGTAAAGTCCAAAATTAAATGAAAATAGTTGCATTCTTTTTTATTTCATTTTTTTTTATAAAAGAATATTAGCAACCGCAATTACTAATATTCCCTCTAACCCCTCCAACTAAGCTAAATTATTATTAAACTAAGCCAACAACTCCCAAATACTCCAATCAACATACATTTCCATCCAAAGGTTGCCTGGAAGAAATTGTGTAAAGCGATAGGCCGCCCTTTGTACTGCTCTTGTCTTCTCAATTTCTGTAATATGAATATTGTAATTGGCGTACAATAAAGAATATAATAATAATAATAAATTGCTTGTGCTACGAGTGGGTTCACGTCGGTAGTGGAATGGCCAGGGTTCGAACCCGGCACCTCTCGATCGTTAGGCCGATTCCTTAACCACCAAGCTGCCGACACTATTTATTCACTCTGCAAAAAGATTTTTTTTTCATTTTTAGCAGTCCTTGGTATGACAGTGGTTTTGCTTTAGCTGAATCGAGCCCCAGACTGTTTGACGTTTGTCGACACAATTCAATTTTACACTTAACCTTGACAAACTACCGAAACCAACCTCATTCATTTACTTATCTATTGATGAAAACCGCATGTCAATCCGTTCAGTATTTTTATCGCAAATCGACGAAGCTGGTGGAGGAACTGTTTTATTGTTATGTGGATGTTCTCGTTTGACAGGCATATTTTTTCTTTGTCCTGCAGGCAAACGGCACCTAGTGCGGAAAATTTCCACGTGGTTCGACGAGTCTACCACCAGGATAGGCTCAACATAGACGCTGACTACCAGTACCCTTACAAATCATGTAAGTGCAGAATACCGCACCCATAATAACCTCGTGTTATCTTCCTGGCGGTGAGTAGCGTAGCCAGAGCTCACTAGAGAGTTTTTATGCTGTCAGTAGAAAGACCAAAGGCTTGTCCTGCTTAGTCTTCTGTACATGTTGCATGCATCCACGGCAGGCCACGGTAACCATTTTCCATCAGGTGGATTGTGTTCTTGTCTGCCATCTGAAAGATATAAAAAACTAGATTTGTTTTTTTTAATTTACGCTTGTATTTCACCATTACCATATTGATTCCTCGAGGAGTAAACAGGGCCTCGGACCACCCCCATCTTTTCTCGTGGGGGTCGTTCAAGGCAACTAAGATATAGGGCTGTTTTTATCATCCGGTAGTAAACATACAACACAGGATAAATATAGGCTGACTACCTATTAAGTGGGATCGAAAATCATAGTTAGGGAAATGCGGGTGTTATACGCCCACTCTGCCTACCCTGTGGGATTTACGGGCGTGAATGTATGTATGTATGCATATTTCACCACTACTTTTTCGCTTAGTTTATCATGCATAGCGTCCTCACGGATACCATATCCATATTACCAATGGGTTGTGGAGATCAGATGCAGTCGCTTCACGGATAATGTAAAAGTTTACCTGTCTCGTAGACAGGTACACTGAATACCTGAAAAAAATTATTAATATTTTTTGTTAAAAATTTTAATCTGGTTGGAACAGTTTAATATTCGTTTTTATAAGTATCATGGTCCTTTCGGTTAACTTTTTAAATTCTATTTTTGCAATTATTTAGTGCACAAAAGTCCTTTAAACTTCCATGCAATAATATGACTGAACAACAACAACAATAATTTTCCAGTTTCCCGGCGATTCAAGAAAATAATTCGCGAATGCGGCTTCGACGATTGCGTCCAGAACGCGTTGCCGATCTTAAGATGGCTGCCGAAGTACAACGTGCGAAAATATCTGGTGTCGGACTTCATAGCTGCTGCCACCTCCGCTATAATGCATATACCGCAAGGTAAAATCCAGCGCTTTTCTTCAATTTTCTTCGATACTTTCTCGACCTTTATTCCGCTAAGACTAGTCAAATTAATTAATTTCTTTTTACTAAACTTCAAAACTGTAAGTTATAAGGAAACTTGTATTTAATACTAAAATAATTTACTATTATAGGTTAGATAAATAAAAATAATATAATAATAACCGACATAGCTTTTACCGCTTTTTTACGATTCTTAATTTAATGATTTTATTTAAATAATATATTTTTCACTTCAGTAGCTCAAACATGTAAGTTTTGCTGTGTGAAAACAGTGTGCAAAATGCGATTGTGGCCACTGCGTGAGACTAAGTAACTTCTGAATTATTAGTTTTTTCAATAAAGATTGCTAACCATAGATTAGAAAGAATTGTTCCGCGAAGAACTTTCGAACTGCATTCTGTCTCTTTCTCGTCCTTAAAAAAAAACCAGTAATTTGAAGAATACGAATATGCTTTAAGGCAAATAAAACTGATCACTAACCGTAAAACTTCCATAATATCGTACCGTGCTTACGTAGAATCGGTATTACGATATGGCCTTATAGTGTGGGGTAATAGTACAGATTGCAATAAAGCATTTGTTGCTCAGAAGAGGTGCATTAGGGCTATATGTGGAATTAAACCAGACGAGTCATGTCGACCCTTGTTTAAAAAACTCAATCTGTAACCGTTGCCATCGTTATATATTTATGAGAAATGTCTGTTTGTGTGGCAACATAGTGATCTATTCAAAGTAGCAAAAAGTGTAAAATCACGTAGCCGGAGAGATCCCTATAGGCTTGTGCTGAGTGATATCCCGAAGTCCATCAAATACAATAAGAGTTGCCTTGCTATGTGTGTACTAATTTACAATAAAATACCAATGTATCTTAAAGGACTAAGCACTAAAAAATTTAAAAAAGAATTATATAAATGGCTAAATGAACATAGCTTTTATAGCATTAACGAATTTCTTAATCAAAGTTAATAGGGAATAAATATTTGTGCGCTAGTATACCACTGGCAAAACATGCATGCTCAGTTTTGTAAACCTTTTTTAACATTTATATGTACACCATGTTTTATGCAAATAAAATTTGAATTTGAATTTGAAGATCCAATTTCGAAATTATAAATTATAAAATATTTGTAAAATGAATAACTACGTTTTTAATGATTGTTTATTTATGTATTATTGTATTCGAAAATAAGTAGTGTATACGTATTTATAATTATTTCTATTTTCAACATTTGAAAAATAAGAGCGGGAATAAAATTTTACTGTTAAACTTATCATATAGTTAAGATTAAAAATAATAAAATAATCATAAAAGATGAGCAATACTAGTGACGAAGACAGTATTTAAAGGCCAGAAAAGTTGAAATAGGTAGTTACAAATGCGGATTTAAGTTTCCATAAAATCTCAAGTCAATACAACTATAATGGTGTCAAATAAAACTATAACTTAAAAACTATAATTTCACCTTTAACTTTTAAAATGTTCAACATTATTTTGATTAATAATAAATATAAACCCAATTTCTATCTATTCCTTCATTGTTGTATAGTTCATTGTGTTATGTTCTAAGTAATACTTTTATGTGTTCTCGCTGCTGAAGTGAAAAATAATATGTGCCACACGAGAGCAAAATTATTCGCATGTCGTGCATTTGAATCCTTCACCACGCTCAGTATTCTACATTAGAATCACTCGCTACGCTCGTAATTTAGTCTTAGAATCCCTCGCTTGCTCGGGACTCAAAATCAGCAGTCGCAGCAAAAAAACAATTTTGCTCACTTTTTGCACAAATAACTAATAACTACCTACAGGAAAATACGTTATTGTAAACCACTGATGACAGTCCAAAATTAAATGGTATCACTTTAAAAGATGCCATTTTATGTTAGACTCTACGAACTTAATACTATTTTTACAAATTACAAGTTTTTTAACAAAAAGCATGTATCAACTTCTAGGAAAAAATGCACCGGAAAGTAAAAAATAATTGCAGACATATAAAAATGCGCGTGAGACTTTTCTTGAAGTTGTTGCCAAGCCGCCATTTGTAAGTGTGGGTGGAGTTTTGTACAAGGCAGCAAAGCAATTCAAACGTGCAGACTTGTTGGGATTGACATAATTGCCAACCGTCTGTACCCATATCCTACCTTGGCACCGACAAACCACTTTCGAACAATAAAAGAATTTAGCAAATCCGTCGACAAATGACGGAGCTATGCGCGTGCAAACATAAAAATATTAAAAAATAAACATTGAATTGTACTGAATTGAGAACTAGACCTCGGTTAAAAAATCTAAAATTAAATAACTTGTAAAGTATGTAAATAACAAAATGTGATATGGTATTGGAATATTGGAATGGCTCAGTTCTCTATCTCGACTTATCTTAGGAAAGATTGTATAGATAATCTATCAAATCTGACTATAGAATCGGTCCACAGATAAATCGAGATTCAGAGCTAAGTACCATTCGTATATACACACATATCATACGGGCCTTAGTCTATATCAAGTCTTAAATTTATTAGCATTTTTTGCAATGTCTGTGGTATGACAATGGTTGACAAATAGTAGTATCAGGGACCTGGTCTATACTGGCATTAACTTTTGGGATTTGACGGCTACAAGGGAAGAGAAAGACCTCAGGAGGAGATGGATGGACTGTGAAAAAGATTATATGGTTAGGAAGGAAGGGAATGTAGGATAAAAGACACGTTGCACCGACCCCAAATAAATTATGGGATAAAGGGAGGAGAGTGATTTTACGGTCAGACGTAATCTCCTATATTTCCATTCCTCGCCATATCCTCTTTCATTCAATCCATCTAAGACCAATGTATATTTAGAAACATTTACAGGCATTAATAAATCATTACTAACGCGTTCCAGAATAGGACAGTGCCATCTAGCAGACTGTATTGGAACTGAATTGCGCATTGTACAGACATTGTGATCGTTTTTTTTAAAGAAATTATAATTAAATCAAGACTGTTTTTTTTTATTAAATAATTGGCCCTATGTAGTGTTTATATCAAGTTTATTTGTTTCAGGTCTAGCGTATTCTCTATTAGCTCACGCTCCACCGGTTACGGGTCTTTATATGGCATTCTTCCCAATATTGATGTACGTAATTTTGGGCACGTCGCCACATATCTCCTTGGGAACATTCGCTGTCAGCATGCTCATGTGTGGAACGGTAAGCTTCAATTTTAAGTTGGGCAATCACTAAGTAGATTTACTGTTAAGTTTAACTTCAAGATTTCATAATCATTATCTAAACAAAACAAACAAACAAAACTAGATACATTCAAATTTTGACTTTAACCGCTTAACACTAAAGTTTAAAATTGCAATCGAATGAAATTTTAAAGCTAGGTATGCTGTCCAAAGTTTGCTTACTATTCAAATCGATTAAAATAGGGAAAAACGAATCAGCTCAGACGGGACTCGAACAGCGATCTTTCTCTTCCATTGAGCCACCGAGAGGAGGGATAAGGGAAAGAACGCGGGTTCGAGTCAATAAGAGAATCAATTTTTTGAGGTGTATGTGGTATAACAGTGATTGGCAATTACTAGAAGGTCCTGGTTGCATCCAAACTTTATGCTTCGGAGCGTATTCATTTATTATGAAAATAAGATTATTTTCATCCCTTCTATTCGAAAAGTGTCACTTTGTTCCTCTATAATCGGGAGCAAAATAGCTCTTTTCGCTAAGGACTTTTTAGCGGGCGGAAAAGTAATTTGAATTTGGAACATATATCATTCACTAGCAGTTGCCCGCGGCCCCGCCCGCGTATATGTCGGTTATCGCTTAGTGTTGAGTCAACGCTATTGAACATAAAAAAAATCTGAAATAAAAGTAGCCTACGTTACTCTTTATTACATCAGCTACCAAAGTTCTCTCCAAAATAACTCAATGTAGATGGCGCTAGCATACAGAAATTCGTATATTTTAAACTGAAATGTTACTAATCTTATATAGCCTGCATCTCAAAATCCTTACTTAGGGGATGCCTACGTCATAGTAGCTTTATGCATGCAAAGTCTCAGCCCGATCGGTTTAAAATTGTCAAAATTTCATACAAACTTGCATCCCCTATTTTATGCCCTTGAGGGTAGAATTAATCAAAATCCTTTCTTAGCAGATGCCTACGTCATAACATCTACCTGCATGCCAAATTCAGCCCGATCTGTCCAGTTTGGGCTGTGCGTTGATAGATCACTATGTCAGTCAGTCAGTCACCTTTGAGTTTTTTTTTTCTTTTTTATACCACTTAGTTGACAGACAAGCACACGGATGGAAAGTGGTTACCGTGGCCTATGGACGTTTGCAACACCAGAGGTCTGTGCCGTCAGTGTAGAAGACAAAGCAGGACATGCCTTTAGTCTTCCCACTGACAGCACAAATTCTCCAGAGAGCTCTGGCTACCCTACTCACCGCTGGGAACACAACACGACGTTATTATAGCCGCGGTATTCTGTAGGGCGGAGGTACTTCCCCAGTCGGACTGCTCAATTGGGCGGAAATACCGCCGTGTCCTACCTCCTAGGATATTTAGATAGACACCGAAGTCAAATTGTATGCACTACTGGCTGGTATGTGTGGGGCCGCACAGAGCGTGGGTACTTGTGCTTAAAAAAGCTCACGCACTACTTATGTATAGACATAAGTTGTACGTGAGCTTTTTTAAGCACGAAACTGTTTATACTAGAGATTGATGGCGCTAAGTGTAACTTGTTACACATATTGAAATAGGCATTCGTACTTTTCTACGACTTTTGAGAGAGAGCACCTGAGAACACACCAACGAAACTCTCATTAATTAGAAGCCAGTCGCTGTGGCCGAATTCGGTCATGAGAGAGATAGCATTACTTTATTTTATACATACATACACATAATCATGCCTTTATCCCCGGAGGGTTAGACAGAGGTAAAATAACACCTGCATTTCACCAATCATTGAATTCGGTCCCACGTAATAGGAGGTGAGCCTATTGTCGTATTCCGGGCACTATTGTTGACTCGAGGCTGAGTCTGGGCTGTATTATCTGTCTGATGTTAACCAGCACTATCCCCTAGTCGCTTTATACGACACCGCATGGGAAAAGACGGGGTGGTCCAAATTCTACTCTGCCGGAAGACTTATCTAATAATTCTGTCTCTATTCTTGTAAGTAGACAGTACAAATCTATTTTCTCACAAAAAGGGGATGAAACTCATAGAGTATGACTCGGGAGCAAATTTTTTTTCCCTCGGGCGATGAACTTTGAACCACGATCGTAGCGAAGGATTCTAGAATCGGCCGGGGTGCGAGGGATATGCCTGTCAACCTCGTCCGACATAACCTCCTCCACCGGCTCCGGTGGGGAGGTATCCGTGGGGATTTTGCGCACGTAAAAAAAAAAAGTTTTCTAGAATATAATTCTAACGTAGAATCCTGAGTGCGGCGAGGTACCTGATAGCGCCCTCGCCTTAAAATACTACTTTGCTTCCTTGTATACAATTTACGATTATTACATGTACAATTTACTGTTTTTTTTTTCAGGCCGTTCAAGAACACTCTCGTAGCTCAGGTATGTAACTTTTTACTAACTCTTTCTTTCTCATCTTTTCTCATCTTCAAGTTCTCGCGGCACCTTTTTGAATTAGTTACAAAGAAATATGAATAAACATAAAACTAAGAAAAATATTAAAAATAGGTCAAGTGCGAGTCGGACACATGCACCGAGGGTTTCGCGTAAAATTAAATTGAGGTCTGAACTTATGCTATACATATAAACTGCGATATATTTTGATTATGTTGACTTAGAAGCTGAATTTTTTCACTGTTTCAAGACGGTATAGACCTAAGAATATGGTATGTATGTCAACATGATGCAAACACGCATTTTTAAGAAAAAGGTCTTGACAAACATACTGACGGACGGACAGACAGCTAGATGGACAACGAAGTGATCCAAATCCCAAAAAAAGATTGGAACGTGGATGTTCATTTTCCTCTGGAAATACACTGTAACTTTAGTATATTAATA
Organism: Eilema griseolum; assembly: GCA_963662185.1. Classification (NCBI taxonomy): domain Eukaryota; kingdom Metazoa; phylum Arthropoda; class Insecta; order Lepidoptera; family Erebidae; genus Eilema; species Eilema griseolum. Next base: position 11,776,292 of record OY759249.1, on the reverse strand, counting down.
CCAAAAAATATGTCAAATGATTATGAAATTAATCCTGTATTGTGGGGGGAGAGGGATGAGTTGCAGATTTCACACTATTCTAAGTACTGTAATGATAGATTAAAACTAATAGATTTTCCACCTCAGTTTTTAAAATGTGGACATGCAGTTTGTAAGGATCCTACACACAATGTTGTAATAGAAAATATGTATGAGCAAATAATTGGTATTTTGAAGGAAGCGTCAACATCTAGCTGTAAAAGTAAGATATTTATTCGTAAGAGATATATATGTGGCTGGAACAAACATGTGAAAGCTGCTCATAGTGAAGCTCGTTTGTGGTTTCAGTATTGGGTCATGTACAATAGGCCTCGCGAGGGATATGTTTATGACAAAATGTGTGTTTCCAGAAAGGTGTTTAAAGCAAAATTAAAATGGTGTCAAAACAACCAAACACAAATCAAAATGGACATTTTGGGCACGGCCCACAAAAACAAGAAGTTTGGAACTTTCTGGAAGCACACAAAAAAGATGAGCTCTAAGACCCCGACCCCAGTTAGTGTAGAGGGATTAAATGAACCCACACAGATAGCTGAAATGTTTAAGGAACATTTTAGAGTCCCACCTGCTACTGTGCCAACCAACATTGAGTGTGTTGAATGTGATGGAACTGACCATGGTGTGAGGGAGGCAGTTGTGATTCAGGCAAAGGATGTTAGAACTGTTTTGAAGAACATGAGCAAGGGTAAATCGCCTGGCCATGATCACTTAAGTATTGAGCACCTGCAATATGCTGGTGTGCATCTGCCACGTGTTCTGGCAATGTTATTCTCTCTTTGTCTGAGTCATGGCTTCTTGCCTGGCAATATGTTGAAGACTATGGTAGTGCCCATTGTCAAAAGTAAAAATGGTAGTGCTAGTGACAGGTCCAACTATAGGCCAATATCACTGGCCACTATAATAGCTAAGGTCCTGGACAGGCTGCTTGATGTGAGATTAAACACCTGTATTAAGCTTCATGATGCACAGTTTGGGTTCAGACCTGGTCTCTCCACTGAAGCTGCAGTTCTGTGCCTCAAGGAGACTGTCCAGTACTATACGGCCAGAGATACGCCAGTATATGCTGTGTTCTTGGACTTGTCAAAAGCATTTGATCTGGTCCAATATGATTTATTATGGAAAAAGTTAGCAAATGATACTGATTTGCCTAGGGAACATATTGACATTCTCAAGTATTGGTACTCAAACCAACAGAATTATGTAAAATGGTCTGGTGGGGTCTCTGGCATGTATAGGTTGCAGACTGGGGTGAGGCAGGGCGGAATAAGCTCTCCTGTGCTTTTCAACCTGTACATGAATGACTTGATCGTGGAGCTCAGCAGTGCAGGTTGTGGATGCTCTATTGACGGTACTTTTGTCAACAACTTAAGTTATGCTGACGACATGGTGCTTCTGTGCCCCTCGGTCAGTGCTTTGACCAGGCTGATTGGCATCTGTGAGCGATATGCGGTTACCCATGGACTCAGGTATAATACCTCAAAGAGCGAGTTGCTGGTTTTTAAAAGTAAAAACAGGTCCTATAAAATTCCCCCAGTTAGGCTGAATGGCACTCTGCTGAATCAGGTTCAAAGTTTTAAGTTCAAAGTAATATGCTTGCTCGCAGATTCGCACGATGTACTGCACAGGTTAAAATTACACTTTTTAAAGCCTACTGTAATTCACTGTACACGTGCAGCCTGTGGACGAGCTACACCCAGGGTGCATATACTGCCCTGCGCACTCAATACAACAATGCCTTCAGGATATTGGTGGGGCTGCGCCGCCACTGTAGCGCTTCTGGGATGTTCGCAGAAGCTGGTATTGATAGCTTTGCGGCCATCCTAAGAAACCGCATTGCATCACTGTTAGATCGGGTGCGGGGCAGCTCCAACAGCCTCCTGCAGTGTGTTGCGGCAAGGCTTCACGTGGATAGTGCTATTATGCGGCACTGGACACGTTTCCACCTTGCCAAAGACACACACATTAGTTACGGTTATAAATATGACTGACTAACCGTCTGTTTGTGTACATAATAACTTGCAGTTTTACTAACATAGGATATAAGCTTTATTGTTACTAACATTTTTATGGGCAATGCCTGAAATAAATGATTTTATTTTATTTTATTTATTTATTTATTTAATAAGCACCTCTGTCTACTCCTAAAGACGTGATTGAATAAATAGTCAACTATTATACTATATCTTGTTTACAGAAACAGGCCCTGCTCAATATACGGCAGTAGAAGTAATAACAGGACTTTGCTTCTTGGTCGGGATATTTCAGGTTAGTTTAAATCATTAAAAGGACACATAAAAAAAGGAAAATATAGGATAGGTAAAGAAAAAAGTGGGCAAAAAAAAGAGAGACTGAAAGAAAAGAATATAATAATCAAGTTTATTTACGAGCTCTGAGCGCAGACCTGGGGGTGACTCTCAGTGCATGCCTACTGTCATGACGTTAAGACCTAGAATCACAGTGCACAACCTTTTAAGCCACCTCCTCTTTGTGTCTGTCACCTCCTCTCTGTGTTTGCTCTCTGGTGATAATGTTAATTTTGTTGGACTTTCTAGCTGGCAATGTGGTGCATAAGACTTGGCGCGTTCGCCACGTTACTATCTGATCCATTGGTGTCAGGGTTCACGACGGGAGCCTCGATCCAAGTGGTGGCGTCACAGCTGAAGGACTTGTTTGGCATCCAAGTACCCACTCCTCCAATTAATTTCAAAGTCATATATGTAAGTACATATCTATACTAATATTTTATAAAGCTTAAGAGTTTGTTTGTTAGTATTTTGGTTGATCGCTCTAATTTCAAGGACTACAAGTTCGAATTAAATATTTCTGTTGAATAATCCGTTTATTGACGAAGGTTTTAGACTATAGATCATTACGCTATTACTCAAGGCAGTGCAGCAGTGATCATAAATGTCAAGAACTCCAGCAGATTTCCCATAAATTATTTGAAGACTAAAAAATTATGGGCTCAATTGGGAGGCATGCCACGATGTGTCTCGATGGCGTTCGACCCCTATTACGAGACCGAAGTTAATATTTGGCAAAATATTAACGTTTATACACTTCTACCTACCCCTTCAGGTATATACAGGCGTGAGTATATGTACGGCATGAGCATGCAAGCCCCTCCTAAAATGCTAGAACTACAGCATAATATTGTAGTAAGCACCGATCAAGAACCAAGCGGTTCGGAGACTCTTTCCTCTGTCGCACTATTAAGGCCTGGAATTCATTACCAGCTCACGTGTTTCCTTCTTCCTACAGTCCCGGGTCCTTTAAGCGGGGCGTGAAAAAGCATATGATAAGGCCGTCAAGCTGAGTGTCACCATTGTCACACGGTATGTGTAAGTAATGGTGACCCTCTTTTCTGGGATTTTGCCTTCAGCTTACCATCAGGCAAGGCGAAGTTCAATTGACGTGTCCTATATAAAAAAAAAAAAAAAAAAAAAAAAGCACGAGACCGTTTTTAGGTTAAATCAGGTTTAGGTTAAATTAGGATAGGTTAAATTTTATTATACATACATACATATAATCACGCATCTATCCCCGTAGAGTTAGGCAGAGGTGATTTACCCTCACATTTCACCAATCATTCTGTCCCACGTGATAGGGGGTGAGCCTATTGCCGTCTTCCGGGCACTATTGTTGACTCAAGCCATGCATTTGAGGCTGAGTCTGGGCTGTATAAATCTGTCTGGTTCATTAGTATATCTTTAATTATTTTGACACGAGATAAAAATGTACATTCGTCCATATTTAGTCATTAGAAATCACTTTTTATAAGCTGATGTCTCGAAAATGCCGCAGTGGAGTTTGTTGCGCCGTTTCTTCTCCAAGTTAGGAAGCGGTGATAAACTTAGTTTTCAGCAGAATGAAGCACTTAGCCTGATGCCATCCAAATTTTCCTATATATATCCGTGTTACGGCGACCCCCCTGTAAGAAAATCCGATCAAGAACCAAGCGCTTCGGAGATTCTTTCCTTTGTCGCACCATTAAGGCCTGGAATTCATTACCAGCTCACGTGTTTCCTTTTTCCCACAGTCCCGGATCCTTTAAGCGAGGCGTGAAAAAGCATATGATGGGGTCGTGAAACTGAGTGTCACCATTGTAACATGGTATATGTAAGCAATGGTGACCCTCTTTTCTTAGAGTTTGCCTTGAGCTTCCTATCAGGCGAGGCGGTTTAATTGACGTGTCCTATATTAAAAAAGAGAAATAAAGCGGGTTCAAATCGCGCCTAAACCGATTTTCCTAAATTAATTGTGCTTTTATTGTTTCCAGAATGTAATTGAAGTATGCAAGAGGTTGTCTAGCATAAATTGGGTTGCGTTCGGCGTGTCCTTCGTCACTTGCTTCATTCTTGCGATGAACAACGAAGTACTAAAGGTAAAGAATACACAACATATCATCATATAATCACGCTTTTATCCCCGGAGGGCTAGGCAGAGGTTGATCAACACCGAAATTTCATTATACATTGTATTCGGGCCCACGTAATAGCGAGCCTAGTGCCGTCTTCCAGGCGCTATTGTTGACTCGAGCTATGCATCGGAGTCTGAGTCTGGGCTGTATATATCTGTCTGATGGTTATTGTCGCATGGTAAGATATTTGATGGCTCAATTTTTACTGTATTATAAAAAAATGAACAATTATTAATAATTTATTTATTTATGAGAGACTCTGCTGTGTATAAAGCTCTTCGTTGTTATGATTTTAGATTCCGTTCTTAAGATGCTGATAGACTTGAGAATTCACTTGTAAAAGACGATCGAGCATTAGCCGTTTTTAAATTTGTTAAAATGAATGGCGTATAGAAGCATAGAAGCAAACATCGCTACGAACATTATCTTGTTCTTTCTAGCGAACGCTCTAGTCGATAGAAATTTACTGTCCTGTCCCTAGAATGCTTGCCAGAATACGCCCCAGCACGCTCTTGTTTATTTTTCAGTGATGTCACATTCGCAGGAATGCGCGTTACGAGTGTATGTACTTAAGTGCGCAGTTTTCCTACAAAATAGATTTTTTTAAGAGGGGCATTAGAAGGTTTCTTCTGGGCCCGCGGTGCGAGAATAACGCCTCTGGTGTTGCACACGTCCATAGGCCACGGTAACCACGTCCCATCAGGTGGGCCGTGTGCTTGTCTGCCACCAAAGTGATATAATAAAAAAGTTTATCAATACCTATCTATCTATTAAACTATTATATAATTGTAAATTGGAACGCGCGATTGGTTTGTACGCGATGGGCGCAGAAACTACTGACGGGTTTTGAGAGATTTTTTTTAGAAAGGTCTTGGTCAGATTTAAAATGTTACGTTTGTTTGATTACAATCGGTTGAGTAGAACCGGAGATAAGAGAACCACGCGGGCGGAGCCGCGGGCGGAAGGCTAGTGGGCTATAAATTTATAAGGTTGCATCATTTTCAGCCATGGATGAGCAAGCGCAGTTCTATACCAATTCCATGTGAGCTGATATTGGTAGTCTCCGCGACCCTCGTCTCCAAATTCATGATGCTGAATCAAAATTACAATGTGAGCCTGGTTGGAGATATACCTACTGGGTAAGTTTTTTACTTAAGGTACGATTCCGAAAGCGACTGCACACGAAAACTGCCACGAAGCGTAACGTGAAAACGACTTGAATATGATAATATTATTTATTATTGTAATTCATTGCGACTTCTCAATAGTGCTGTTTATCCATATTGGAGTGTAACAAGTAATGTATGCGAAGAGACGATACTTAATCAAACCGCACATATGGTTCATAAAAATAAAACAGTATCAGTCTCGCTTCTTGATCTATAACTACACATTTTAACATAAATAACTTTTTTGCTATATTCAAGTAACAGATGAGTGACAGGCCTGGGGGTGACGGGTGGACCCGCCTGTCATCCTGGCAGAAGCAGCCCGCGGCGGCGTTCCCATTTCCGGGGACGAGTTGGGGACTCTGTGACCCCACACCCGAGGAAAGGGCCAGATCGAGAGACCTGTCCCTGGATAGCCTGGGTGGGAGGGATATGCCTGTTAATCTCACCTTCGGCAACCAAAAACGACCCACATGCGTCGTGCATTTTAGTCGGTTCGAGTCCGACATAACCTCTCCCACCAGCTCCGGTGGTGGATACTTTTCACACGTAAAAAAAAGTAACAGATGAGGGGTAGATATTATTGCGATATCAGACAATAAGGTTGGCCGGCGCTTAAGCACTGAATTAAAACATTCTGAGCACACATTCAAGTTTAGGTACTCGGCAGCCTTCATGTTTGTGACATCGCAGATAAAATGCAAGAAAGTCATCTTCGCTGGTGCGGTTACGTATTGCGGAAACCGCCAGGCTACGTGTAAGAAGTTCTGGCTTAATGTAGTGGAGGAGACATGCGTCACCATGGACACCCAATGCGAAATGGAGAAGAAGGAGCTGGACCTTGAGCTCTGATATCACTTCGGCCTCGGGTGCAATCAGGAAAATACGTCTCCATAATGATAATGATGATTAAAATTTACCCACTGTTTTCAATTTCATAATTCCAATGCGTTTTACCTTTTACCCTTTTTTTTTTCAGACTACCTGTTCCGGCCGTGCCTCCTTTGGAACTGTTGGGGCCTCTCGCAGTGCATGCTTTCATGATAACCATGGTGACATACACTATTACTATGTCCATGGGAATTATCTTCGCAACTAAAGAAAAGTATGAAATAGACCCTAATCAAGAACTACTCGCTATGGTGAGACTATAAGGTCCTAAAATTTCTTGTCATAACCATTCATAACCATCGTGAGCTCAACGAACCATGATAAAATGATAAGTCAAGTCGGATTTGTTGTTCAAGTAATCAAAGTTTGATAGAACGCGTGAGCAAGCGGATGTCTTGTTCTATACAATATGTCAGTACTCGTCAATATTCATACACGGATCGTACTCGGATTTATCACGCGACTAGTCGACCGCAAGTCACGAAACAACTTTAGACTTGATCATCCAGATCAACAAAATTATGTACTTTGCATGTAATAAATTGCATAAAATTACCCAACGAAGCAATTTATACATCTAAATCATCTAATCAATCATGAAATCACGAAAACTACGATATCCAAATGAGAGAGGATGATTTCCAAATGATTCTTTTTTTTACACCACTTGGTTGGCAGACAAACACACGGCCCACCTGATAGAAAGTGGTTACCGTGGCCTATGGACGTGTGCAACACCAAGGGAGTCACAATCACGCTGCCAACCCTGTAAGCACAAGACTTCTGTGCCGTCAGTGTAAAAGACAAAACAGGACAAGCTTTTGGTATTCCCACTGACAGTATAAAAACTCTACAGTGAGCTCTGGCTACCCAACTCACCATCGAGAACACAACACGAACACATTTCCCCAATCTGACTGCTCAATTAGACGGAAATACTGTCATGTCCTACCTCCTGCATTTATAGATGTCAATTCTTCTTTATTGCAGGGTGCCAGCAACCTCTTTGCGTCTTTCTTTGGCTGTGCTCCGTTTTGCGCCAGTCTGTCACGGTCGTACATTCAGTACGCGGTAAGTGTTTAAAGCTATGTAATCGTGTTTTGTCCATGTAATCCTCTTTTATACTTCACCTAAAGTCTCAAAGAGAAAATTATGTTTGAGCTGTATATGTAGTATATGATGATGAATGATAGATTCAGCTTTATCAGTCATCATCACTCAGTTGGGGTCGACTTTATGTACAGTTAAATCCTTAATTTCGCTAAGGAGCTTGTTGAAAAGACGTACCTGGAAAATGAAACACTAATTTTGTGGAGTCTACTATCACATCTGGTATTTATGTCATGCCTGTTATAGAATTTCGACACACACAATTTTTTTTTATACAACTCAGGTGGCAGTCAAGCACACGGCCCACCTGATGGAAAGTGGTTACCGTGACCTATGAACGTGTGTAACACCAAGGGAGTCACACCCGTGCTGCCGACCCTGTAAGAACAGTGATTTTCTGTGCCTTCAGTGCAGAACACAAAATCAGGACAAGCCTTTGGTCTTCCCACTGACAGCACAAGAATTCTCCTGTGAGCATCTTGCTTTTTTGGCATCACCATAGTCGCGTAGAACGCAACCAAACAGAACATTTGTTCTTTACAATCTTGGCTACCCTCCCGACCTAAAACATAACCTATGGAACACAATAGGTACTTGATGCCAACTCTACGAAAATCAACGAAAGTGTACCGGCACAACACAGCAGTTGTGGTGATCATCGTGATCGCACTGCTCGCTTGCTTGTCCGGATCTCTACCCTGGTCTTGATCCCCAAAGTTACAAATATCATTGTGTAATACTTGTGTAATTAATTTGGGAAAATCTAGTTACCGAGTAAAGCCGGCTCTACACATTGGGGCTAACATTGGCGAATGTTGTTTCCAATACCTGTGGCCATCATGTCGACCGAGTGTTTGTGCCCATCTTGGTTTGTATTTATATCATACACAATACATATAAACCCCTAATGTTTCCAGGCGGGCTGCAAGACCATGATAACGTCATTGATAAGCGCTATTCTAGTGTTATGTGTTCTACTCTGGATGGGGCCGTTTTTCGAGAACCTGCCTCGCTGTGCCCTCGCGTCCATCATTATTGTGTGCCTCAAAGGGCTCTATATGCAGATCTGCGATATCAAGAAGTTAGTACACATTCTTTTATTATCTAGACTAGCAATCGCCCGCGACTTCGTACGCATGGACCCGTTTTACTCCTTAGGGGTGGAGTTTCGTAAATTTCGTTGTTAGTGGATGTCTACATCCTATAAGGACCTACAAACCCGCCACATTGCAGGTTTGTAGGTGTTATATTTCCTGAGATTTTGTGATTAATCAGTGGTATTTCGCTTTTCAATTTGACTGAGACTATAAATGTGACAATTTTATGTAATCTAACCGAATCGAAATCTTTTTTTTAGGTTCTGGAAGCTCAGTAAGTTAGATGCATTTGTGTGGCTGATCGCATTTTTCGTCACCGCGCTAGTCAACATTGATTACGGGTAAGAAAAATCAAACTTATATCTATGCACTAAGAATATAGTTACCGACCTATAATTTAATAATGTGTAACAGCCGACTCGTTAACCACCCATTTAGAAGTCGCCCTTACTCGAGATCGAGAGGTCTGGGCTTCGAATTCTGGCTAGTACACTATCGACGGGACGCAACGTGAGCATTCACCTTACACAATCAATAGTTAGAGGTTATATTCATTTTGGTTACTTAAAGAAAATGAAGTTTATGATTCTTCGAACACGCTAATCACAAAAACTACCTAAAGTGATTTGAAAAAATATTTCTTTATTTGATAGCTGTTGAACTCGTTATGGCTCTATATATATTATTGATATAAATTATTGGTTTTTTTTTGGTTTTTCTTTTTTTCTTCTTTTTTTCTATTTTATGGTAATTAACCGTTTTTAAAATATGGGATATTTTGTCCGATGTTCATATGGATAAATTTTAAAGGTACTGATTTTTTACTCATGAATATCTTACAGAGTACAAACTGACGTGTTTTTTTTCGATAACACATGTCTCCAAGCGTTATATTGCATAAACATGTGTTTTTTATTTCTTTAATTTTTTACAAAAAGTACAATAAACACGCGTCATCAGTTTCATGTAGACTGGTACCTAATAAAAAAGATCATGGTATCAACACCGTTTTGTCGATGTATAATCGGTGTTGCAATCCGTTGATTTTTCAAATTTGCCGCTGTTTTTTTAAATCATCTTCCTCTGGCCTTACTTTATGGGCACTATTGCATAATTAAGATTGGAAAAAAAAGAAGAGAACCCCAGATTCCGACGTGAATGCTTAGGATGCGACCGGGATTATCACAAGTATAATGATGAGTAATTGTTTAATTATTACAGTTTGTTTGCGGGCCTAACCGCAAGTTTGGGAACCTTGTTCATCCGCGCACAGAATCCCTACACGTGTATGTTGGGAAGAGTCATGGACACTGACATCTACTTGGACGTCAAGAGATACAGAGCTGTAAGTAATCATAATAATAGCATTTAAACTTTAGTGCTTCAAGTTCCATAACATCGTTCTGTACACAATAGGAGGTGACATGCGTCGTAACCCATAATGGACCATTGTGTAATGGACGCTTTAGGCTTTAGGCCGACTCTATTCGTCGTCGAACACAATAGCCTACGTAGGTTTGGTCATTGTTTATGCACTCGAGTTGGCACGAAATCTGTCTGTTGTTGATTTTTAACAAAATATCAAAAGTTTATTGGTCGAGTTTTGGCGTTAGCGTGAACGCCCCGTCACAAAATCGAACACCAATACGTTCGCCACTATGTTCACCAGTGTGTAGAGGAACCGTTAAGGATACCTAACTGTCAAAATTGCAAATTTGTAACCGCAGCGGTGTGGGCTCTGCGTTGAAGAATCACTTAAGTTCAGGATAACAATTTAACCAATATTTAGATACCTACATAGAAATCTGCTAGATATTTGAGTAATTTCAAATAAAAAATCTAAATTCATATAAATACCTTTAATTGAAATATGGAATCGCAAACATTAGTTACAATTTACAATGTAATCAAACTGTAATCAATACGCCTCGGCTAGCCATGTCCATTTCATTATCATTATAAAGACATAGAATGAGATACTGTATAGACAACATTAAAAGAATATTAAATCCTATGAATAATACCCATATTAGATAATCCAACCATCCGATGCGATATTCCACAGTGTAAGCGAATGTCTTGTCTGATATTAGGCGTATTTGTTGTGCTGCATTAAGTAAACTGACTAAAAACAGGCTACGCGCCATTCTGTTGTGAATAATATCACATTTTAAAAAGCTTATTACTTTAAATTACTATTTTTTAAGCAAAGATTGTTTATTTCATTGACATTGAGAATGACATTGTCGTATTGAAATTCAAAATGGCGTCTGTCAGCTATGGCAATGGCAACGTAATAATATTTTTTTATTTTGACGGTTGCACAATGAGTATGATATAATATGATAGATTTTTATAAAGCAAGATCCCAGGGCCACTAGACGTCAGTTATATTCTGACGAACGAAATGTGTAAGATTGAGTAATACTAATTTATATGTACTATTTGTTTACACATATTGATAGCTCACTTGTACTTTTCCACATTACTTTATTGCTTATTACACCTGACCGGTTTCGCCTTACGCAACTTTGAGGATGCCGTAAGGCGAAACCGGTCAGGTGTAATAAGCAATAAAGTAATGTGGAAAAGTACAAGTGAGCTATCAATATGTGTAACAACAAATTCCACCAAGTGCCATTAATCTACAGTATAAATAGTACTATTTGTTTACTCTGATCGCATGCCTACCTGCTAGCTTGACCCGACGGCCAATTTCAAGGCATCACGACAAATTAACAGCAACACAAGGTCGGGCATTGTGACACTGTGTGACGAGTTGATGTAATTTTTTTATATGTATAATTAATTATCTACATAAAATAAAACACTCATTCCAGGCACATGAGATTCCAAACGTCAAGATCTACTATTACTGCGGAGGACTGAACTTCGCTAGCAAAAGCCTGTTCCGGACTAAATTATATAGGAAAATTGGACTTCTACGCAGCACCTCTGTGGGACCCTCTGACGACAGTCATTTTGCGATGAGAGATAATATATCAAGCACTTATGAATGGAACCAAAATAATAGCAATGTTGTAAGTTAACCTCCGAACCCGCATATCCTAAGATACAGTAGGGAACACAAAAAATGTTTCGATGTAAGACCACTATTTGATACGCAACATAATAGGTTGTAAAAGTGGCATCAGTTTAGGTTGCAGTCACGTACGCCAATATTGAAATAAATTTATAATTTAAGAAACCTCCGTCACTAAAAGCATTCTCCAAAAAGGTGAGAATAAATTGCGTTATTTAGCTCTTTAACTTTGATATCCCTAGTAATATTTTGATTCAGGCGTTGTCATGTCAAGCGGTTCATCCGCTCAGGAGGTACGACGCCACACACAACTCACACTCACACATACACACATATATACATATACACACACACACATACACACACACACACACACACACACACACACACACACGCACACACACACACACACACACACACACACACGCAAACACACACACACACACACACACGCACACACACCACACACACACACACACACACACACACACACACACACACACACACACACGCGCGCGCACACACACCACACACACACACACACAGACACGTCAAACTTATAACACCCCTTCGTTTTTGCGTCGGGGGTTAAAAACTACTTTTTAACAGATTTAATCGCGATTTATTTAGTAGCCCGCGAACGGCCTACGGTTGCTGAAAAGTAGCGGAAAAGTCCATAAATAGTAGTCAATTATAAGTCAATTAAAAAGTAATTGTTTTGATATTATGTTTTAGATACAATGCGTCATAATCGACGCAACGGCCATGTCTTACGTGGACGCGCCTGGTATCAAGTCTCTGGTTGGAGTCCGAGAAGAGTTAGATTACCATAATATTACAATGCTCCTTGCTGGACCAAATGGTAAATATAATCACGGGTCATGAGATGTCATACATAGATATTTATAAAGTATGTTTACATTAGTTCTGAATAAGAAATACGCAGCTTTTTGTGTTTTAGATAGAATTTAGTGTTACAAATTCGAGGGAATTTCGTAATATAAAAAGGTATATATATATATATATGTACATTATGTACCTTTTTATATTATGAAATCCCCTCGCAAGTCTAACCCAAAATTCTATCTAAAACACAAAAAGCTGCGTATTTTTAAACAAAAACTAACGTAAACATACTTTATTGTTATTATAAGGGTGATATTAAATTTTTTAATCGGTATTTATTCACCTTGGGCGAACTCGGCCAGCAGAATAAACAACACATGGTTGAAAATATAAAGATCAATATTATTTCTCCACAGCTCCAGTACAAGAAATGATAGAAAAGTACAACTCATTAGAAAAGGAAAGGTTGAATCTATTGACGTTTCCCACAGTCCACGATGCGCTCATGTACTACAAATCGAAGGGAGAGAAGAAGAGCGAGAATGGAACCAGTATCACAGTATCTGTACCGCCATCATGAGATTGACTGAACATCAGTTCAGTATCAACTGGCCAGATGTACTATTTAGTTCAATGACTTCACTTTCGTGACAACGAAATCAGTTGTTACTACTTTTAGTGATTTTCTCCACTATTGATGTTAGTAGTTGTGACTATTAATGATGTTGGTCACCGGGGCTAATAGTGATTTTGGTTAACAATCAGACAAATGTTTTATAAAAAAAAATTTAATCAAAAAACGGATAGATATGAAGTCGTCGGATCTAAGACTATATGACCCAAAATGCTCTATCATAGCCCGAGATCCCGATCCATGTGTTTTTATTGAAAAAGTTTTTTTGGATATTTGCTAAAATAAAATTTCACACGTATTTCATTATTTATAATCCAATGTGTTATTGAAATATCAATTGGTCTTAAAAAATGTTACTAGAACTGATTTGTTGCCAGTCACAATAGTGTTTGCATGTGAAGTTTATCAACCCGATCGACTTTCGTGCCAGAAGATGGACTCGCACACTTCAGTTTGTTTATAGTTAATTTTGACCAAGATTACTGATAGTTAGTAATAGTCAGATGTAAGACGCTAATGGTCAATTCTGAATGAAATAATAGTGGCCGGCAACGGTCGCAACAAATAGTTGCGAGAAGATGAGTGTAGCCTCGCGACTTTTCTCGCCGCCGCCTCGTCTCTAAATTGCCTTCCAATTACTAAGACTAAGACTTTTACTACCATAAATAAGATTTTAAATGATTTTTAATATTCTGCCTCAAAAAGCCGCTGCTGGTCGCTGCTCTTTCGGTGAGGATTGATTCTTATAGTCACCAAACCCCGAGAATCAACGACATGATTTATCTTCTGTTAGATTTAAAATAAAATGTAATAATTTATGATAATTATTGAAACAATAAGTATATACTTCATAGTCGTCTAAAGTCCAATATATAGCTGCAAAAACCATTTATTTAGAATCCTTTTTATAATTGTGTAAGTGTGTTTATGTGAGAATTTTTTATAAATGATATGTAAAGAACGTATTCACTGACTTATTCATTTGAATTATATTTATAATTACTTTTATTGAATAAAACAGACGTAGTTTTCATGTCGTCAGCTCTCGGACTATTATAGTAAGGCTATAGATAGACAATATATATAGATACCTAGTGCAATCATTTCTTATATTAAATTAACTAAGTTTCCTGAATTAGACATTTCCTAACTATTTTATTAGATTTAATATTTTCCGTACTTATATTTATATAATAACGAATAATTTATAATTATAATATACGATGTGGATAAATCATGCAGGGTAATAGTTAAAATAAAAACTTAACAGCACATTTAGTTAAATTACTAATACATAATTTTGTAGTATCTACCTAATAGTAAATTCGTAATTTTATCAGGTCTACCAAACGGATATCCGATATTTCGATCAAGCCGGTTCCGTATGGGCATGAAGTTCCGGATATACGTTTGATGGTAGTTCCTATAATTATGTTTGTAGGACTTCTCCATTATATTTAAGATAAATGTGAAGTGTTCTAATCTGCATTTAGCGACATTATTGTTGTGAAGGACATCCTTCGATGCAAAGAAAACGGGCCATGATATGTGGCTCGGCAAGTCTATGATATGACCAAGTGCTGAATGGAAAACTTCACATGCTTTTGAACCATCTCCGAATGCTCCACAGATATTGGTAAATATTTTGTATGTAGAATGTCGATAAAATTCCTTCTCATATTTATCACGATAGGCGACCTTTTCACTTTTCTCTTTAAACTATTTATGTGTATATTTCACATATAATGTTATCTAAGGTGCCCCTGCGTCATCCGGGTACCAATCACGATTGCATGCATTAGGAATACTAGAACCTTGAAAATCTTGGTGGGTGACCCTGAAAATCTTGACTCTGAAAACCTTACGTCCTTTTTTCGGGTTGAAATCTCCACGGTTATTCCCCCTCCCCCCACCGCCACCGGTGGCCTAAACCGCACGCCGTCTCGGTTCTCAGATGGCCAGAGTGTAGGGGAACCATAAGCCGTAAATATGACTTAAGTATAAGCAGTATTAACAATTTTAGTTAATTTAATTCGAATTTTCTATGCAATCAAATGTCTGAACAATGTATACGAACCCCGCCGCAAAGGCTTGCACTCGCATTCCTTCACGACACTGCACCAATGTCGCATTGACTTTGGTCGACACGCGTGTGACCGCAATTGGTTTCACGCTCGAAATTAAATAATAAATAAATAAATAAAATTCATTTTTATTACCAAAAAAAACACACATATTTACATTTCAGGTGGCCCCACACTAGGCATAAGCCTGTCCTGTGGGTGCCTTAGTGTTTCGGCCACCTAGGCTACACGCGCGTACACGCTCATGTACGTGTCATCGTTGACACGTGAGAGCAAATACGGAATTGTGTATATTTGTGAATACGGTATTACGGTGAATACGGAATTGTGCGAATACGGTACTGTGCCATACGGTAATTGTTTAAATACTGCCACTCGCACGCGGCTCGTGGCGGTCAATGCGAGTGTGGTCAAATGCGACGCGGCTTAGGTACACACGCCCATTTTTCTTTTGGCATTACGATGTTAGTAAAAAACAAAAAAATTGTAAGTTTCTGCGGCAGGGCATTGGGCATGACATATATGTGTTCCCAAACATTATTTCCACAATTTTGTAGAAAATTATGTACCTACGTAAGGTAGAAAATGATCTTTGTAAGATGCTATTATGTAAAAAATATTGTACTTGACGGCAGCTGTTATTCATAGCATTCATATATCATCATTCATTAGTATTTATCCAAAAATATTGTTTCCTGGTGGTGACTAATTGATTTTCAGTAATTACACTACTAGGTTCTTTGCAATTATGTCACAAAGAAGTTAGTTCCTCTAAGAATTATCTAATAATTGTAGTACTTATAAGTACGTACTTAATCGCTTGACTAATTTTATTAACAAGATTACAGCTATTTTTGGTGTTTTTGGTGTGTTAAGTTACAAATTGTTTAGCATAATTGTACAATTTTAGTGTCCTATTTTTGTGATTAATGTGCTTGCAAAAAAAATAATCTGAATTTAAAGTACTATTTGCCGCGAAAACAAGCCAATGGCTGAAGTTTTCGGGATCCTAAACTCAACATTTAAGGTTGCTGTTTTGAATAAAAAATACTTAAGTTTTAATTGACTTTTTCAAGTTTTTTGCAAGTCGACACGTAATTACTATTAAGACTCTTGTGATATTTAGTACCTAATATTGTTTATTAATGTACTTATAGTATGAAATACAATGTTGATCATATTTTCCAAGTTTCTTTTATTCCACTACTGTTATCAACTCTCAAAAACCTGCGTAACAAACAAACAAACTAAAGACCAGAGACCGCTGTGGCTCGAGCTGAAGCATGACTCTCTCTAGGTCATGATTTCTCAAATCTGTAATACACACATCAACAAAGTCTAGGGAACAAGGACATTTCTAGTTTTTATTTAAAAACCCTTTCTTGTAATAGTGAGTGTTTTATATCAATAGAAGGGTATTTTTATACCGTTTTTAATTTTAATTTTAATAAAAACATTTTCATACCAATTTTTTTTTATTTTAAGAAAGAATTGAATAGTGCCAATATTGAGTATTACAACCTTCTATGATGATAATCCTTCTAGGCACAAAAATAACGAGGTAGTAAGAAATACAGTAATTAACCGTACTTTAAACGTTTTTAATAATCTGTAGGACCTCCTAAAGCATTAGCAACAGCTCGACAACGGCGTGGTATACTTAGTATGAGATTGTCAATCATCGTCTGTGGAATATGGCTCCATACACTGCGAAGGTGTAAAAAAAGTTGTTCTTCAGTGTTCAGATTTTCCAAAGAATCACTGAAAGCTCTTCTCCCAAGCAAATCCCAGGCATGCTCTATGGGATTGAGGTCGGCAGACTGAGCAGGCCATTCCAACGTCGTCATATTGTGCTCGCTTAACGCATTGACCACTACCCTCGCGGTGTGTGACCGTGCATTATCTTGCATGAACATAAAATCTTGACCGAACTGCTGTCGATGAGGGATTACCGTGGGGTGTATAACCTCCTGAATGTATTGGTTTGCATTCAAATTGCCCCGTATCCAAACGAGGTCGGTCCTTCCACCAAGGCGAATTCCAGCCCATACCATGATTGTTCCACCTTGGTAAGGATGAACTTCTTGCGGATTCTGGAGACGACTCCGACGTCCAGGAACTCGCCATATACGCACTCTTCTCGAATCAGGATGAAAACCGAAGCAAGATTCGTCGGAAAACAGAACCCGTGCCCATTGATGGTCGGTCCACTGTAAATGTGCGTTAGCCCACAATAAGCGACGACCTCGATTTCCACGTCGAAGAGCTGGAACCCTAAGCGGTCTGCGAGCATAAAGATTGGCTTCGTGTAGTCTTCTTCTGACAGTTTGATCGCTAATAACCACTTGATGCTGAGACTGGAGGCCTGCGACCAACTGACGAGCAGTAATCGTGGGTTGCCGCCTTGCGGAATTTTGCAAGAAACGATCTTGTCGCGGGGTAGTAACCCTATTTCGTCCCCTGTGACGTTCGGCAACATCCCCTGTAGACCTGTAGCGTGCCCATAATCTGCAAATTACGCTTGGTTGGTTGTTGACAGCATCCGCTACGTCGCGTTGAGTTCGTCCAGCTTGCAGCATACCAACAGCCCTTAACATCTCTTCGCGACTTAAATGACGACGTGACATGATGACTACAGTCACAAAAATGCACAAACCATACGTAAAAGACGTATTATTGATAATAAACGTTATTTACAATAAAAAAAAATTTTTTTTATTTTGCCTCAGAGAAACTGCACAATCAAACACTTTTAAAAGTTTTCCCTCCATATTCGAAAATCATTACTTATTTAAATTTATTTTTAAATTTCGAACAACTCTGTAATCTACTTTATTCTATTTTTATTTATTTGCTGCCAGTTATTTGCAAAACAAGATTTACACGAAAAAAAAATTGGGGTCATCTTGTTCCCTAGACTTTGTAGAGGTGTTTAGTATGGGGTCTCTTTAGACCATGGTTCCTCATACGGTTAAGTAAACCCCGTAGGGACATGCATTTGGTTTATAAAAAAATATTATTATTATATGTCATTAGTAAAAAAGTAAAGCAAGCAAGTAGGGTGCTTGTTGGGTACACTAAGATCTTCGGGCCCCAAGCCAAACTCACCTACAAGCCGGTGCACATGCTGAATAACTGATGAGGCTCGGGCGCTGGCTTTACTCTCGGGGTTGGAGGGTCGCCGCCATAAGGCCAACAATCGTCAAATTCATGTATGGAAGAGTTATGACAGTACCGAATCACGCAAGAGTTAGGGCGCCACCGCAAAACGGCACGCAGGAAGGGCGCCCGCCTCTTGTGGCAAGTAGGCGAGGGCAACCGTCCCTAAACCGGGCACGGCCAAGGAACTTAGGCCAAAATCGTGATCCAGCGAAACTCGGCTTCGAAACGTAGAACATCGTCACGTTGACCGATCGCGCGAGGGAGTTGGCTGCCGTACTCTGCATGCGGAGGGTGGCCGTGGCATTCCAGCTGGAGACTCGATGTGGCAATTTATGCTCAGTCTATACTCGTTGGGGATGGTTACCAGCTGATGCCCACAGGTGCACCTGATGGGCCGGCCGGGGTGGGCGTGGTGCTCTCCCGGGGCTTTCAGAATGACATCTTGGAGGTGAAAGGCTGGGATGACTTATGGTCGTGTAGGTGCTTATCGATGGGATTCTTACCCACCTGATATGTGCCTACGCGCCACAGTCTGGGCAAGATCTTGTTCTGGAATCAACTCGGGGAAGTGCTCTGTGGCGTCCCTTTGTCACATGAAGATTTTCGGGGTGGTGACCTAGACGGTGATTTTATCAGGTCCTAGGTATTTTATAGACCCAGATGGTGAGTATATCCCCAATAACAAATGGTGCCCTCGGCGGGTCCAGGCATAAGGGGTCGGCCCAAGAAGCCCCCGTGGAGGGTCACATGCATGCAAATGGTCTCACTACGATGGACGCCCAAGATCGTGCAAAGTAAAGGAGGAGGGGGAGCCCGAGGGCACCTTGGCCTTGGATGTAATTAGGATAATACGTCTTAATGAAAATGATGAAGACTCAGACTCAGATTAATGGCTCGAGTCGACAATAGAGTCTCTTGCTTGCTATCTAGTTCTAATATAGTTCGCTGAGTTTCTTGCTGGTATCTTTTTTTTTTATACCACTTAGTTGGCAGACAAGCACACGGCCCACCTGATGGGAAGCGGTTACCGTGGCCTATGGACGTATGCAACACCAGGGGTGTCACACTCGCGCTGCCGACCATGAAGAAACCTTCTGATACTTCTCAGTAGAACTAACCTACCGAACCAGCGAAAGAATCATTTTCCATTGGTTTATTTTTGCATTATTTAATATTTTTATATTAGTTCTTGACATACTTAATTGTAAGATTTTGACGTTCATATGTGCTCTTTGTGTGCCTAAACTGAATAAATGAAATTGATTCGTTTGAATCCACCCGCCCCATCTCCACACCTACGATGTCTTACAGGGCAAATAAAGTAGGGTTGTTTAACATCAGAAAAACATATATACAGCCCAGACTCAGCCTCAGATGCATGGCTCGAGTCAACGATAGTGCCCGGAATACGGCAATAGGCTCACCCCCTTTTACGTGGGACCGAATACAATGATTGGTGAAATGCGGGTGTTAATTCACCTTCGCCTTCCGGGGATAAAGGCGTGATTATATGTATCTAAGTAAGTAAGGTAGGTAGGATGGCGTATAAGGCCGTCCATCATCAAGGTTATACAGGATACGCCAACTTGACTTCACGTCGCCTGATGGTAAGCTAAAGGTAAAGTCTCAGGAAAGAGGGTCACCGTTACAGACACTAAGTAATGTTACAATGGTGGCACTCAGCTTGGCGGCATCAGATGCTTTTTCACGCCCCGCTTAAAGGACCCGGGACTGTAGGAAGAAGGAAACACGTGTGCTGGTAATGAATTCCAGGTCTTGGTGGTGCAGTACAGCAGGCACATGTTGTAAGTAAGTTTCGAACGATCGAACGTACTTGACAGTTGAATCCGCAGTGAGATTTATTTATTTATTTATTTATTTAAGCTTTTTGCACAAACAGACAGAATGTACAAAGGCGGACTTAATGCCACAGGCATTTTCTACCAGTCAACCTTAGGGTGATGCAGAGATATTAAAAGTAGGTGCTCGAAGTGTTGTAGTGATAGTTTCCTCAGTTAGGTACTAAATAATATTTTTATAATAAAAAAAGTAATTAAATAATTTAAAGTAAATAAATAATTATATATCCATATATGAATATATACAAACATCATAAACTACATACACATATAGACCAATATATACATAAATATATGCATAAAAATAAAAAGAACATAATATATATATATATATATATTGATACAAATACATTTCAAATACATACAGATGCGATGTGAAATGATTTGTTTGCCAACTATGGGTTGCTGTAGAGCTGGTGTACTCTGGTCTTAAATATGAAACGGTTTGTAGACATTCTGATTTCCAGGGGAAGCGCGTTCCATAAAAGAATAGCCTGGACTAAGAACGAAGAGTGGACAAGGCTTGTCGTGTGAGTGGGACAGTGTAGGAGTAAGTTGTTAGACGAGCGTAAATTTTTATTATGGTTAGAGCCGAGTAAGTGGAGCTGACACTTTAAATAAGCTGGGGCATTGGGAGAGTTTAGTAGGGTATATATCAAAGTGACAGCTCTCAGACTCCGTCGCCTTCGTATAGGCAACCAACCCAGCTCAGTACGACAAGCCTAAACGTGGTCATACTTCTTAAGATTGTAGACGAATCGAATGCAATTGTTGAGAAGTCGGTCAAGTTTATTGAGATCTGCATTCAGGTCGAAATAGCATACATCACCATAGTCAAAGATAGGAAAGATTAAAGTCTGCATGAGCATTGTCTTGGTTTTAATAGGAAGAAAGTTTTTAAGGCGATAAAGAGCCCTTAGTGTCCCTGTCACTCTCTGGCAGACGTTAGTGACTTGAACCCGCCAACTGAAGGTTGAGTCAAGATTTAGGCCCAAGTTCTTAACACTAAGTGTGACAGGAATTATTTTGTCATCGAATATAATAGCTGGCATGATCACGTCCTTCAACCTTCGCATCATGTACACGCTGCCCACTATCATACTCTGGCATTTGTCAGGGTTAACGGCCAGTCCAAACCCGTCACACCAACGACGTATAAAGGATAAGTCTGCGTTTACTTTATCGATAGCCTCCGAAATGTTATCCACAGGGGCTTGGCTATACAACTGCAGGTCATCGGCATACAAGTGATACGCACACTGAAGATCGGAGGTTATGAAGTTAATAAATAAGGAGAAAAGAAGTAGAGAAAGTATACCGCCTTGAGGGACCCCAGAGTCAAGATTGCACCAACTCGATGACTCCTCATCGGCACAAACTGACTGCTGGCGGCCCTGAAGATATGAAGAGAACCAATCCAGTTCATCAGATGAGATTTTAATGTGGGCAAGGATCGACAAAAGAATGTCATGGTTCACACAATTGAATGCGTTGGAAAAATCTACTAAGACCATCACAGTAACCATAGTCTTTTCCATACCATCCCTGATGTCACCCGTTACCTTTAGGAGAGCAGAGGTGGTGCTGTGTCCTGGCCTGAATCCTGATTGCAGTGGACTTAATATGTCATTACGATGTATAAAATTAGACAACTGTCTATGCACACATACCTCCAGCACTTTGGATAGAAACGGAAGGATCGAGATCGGACGAAAGTGTTTGGGAAGCGAGGGATTAGAAATTTTGGGAAGAGGACGGACATAGGCTTTGCGCCACAATATAGGAAATTGACCAGAATCTAGTGAAAAATGGATAATGTGGGAAATGGCTGGGAGAAGATGGTCCAGGATAGAGGTAATCATTCGACGACTAATATTGTCACAGCCCACTGCCCTAGATTTGATGGACAAGATGATTTTTTTGATCTCACCCAATGTAATTGGAGAAAACTGTATAACTGGGACTGGTCAGCCCGGCTATGAAGTCTACCGTTTGACGTTTGGTTGTCCCATCAATTGCAAGAGAGGTGGAGAAAAAACGATTAATGGCATCTAACTCAATCGTCTTGGGTAGCCCCAGTTGCCTTGACTTACCAATTCCCAAAGTCCCGAGAAACCTCCAGACCTCAGCTGGTGATGAGCAAGTTATGTTATCAAAGATGTGTCGGCGTTTAGCGTTCCGTATCACCTGGTTACACCGATTCCTGACCGCCTTGTAAGAGTCCCAATTGATGTCCGAACGCCTTTTTTTAAACTTAACAAATGCCCGGTCTCTGCGTTTCATAGCAATTCGAACCTCATTTGTAAGCCACGGTGCCGGAGGGTGCTTCAACCTCACCCTCCTAACAGGGGCATGTATATCGAAGAGGGTATTTACTGTTTTGTTGAAGAACAGAACTTTGTCTTTGAGTGAGATTTCACTTTCGTATGCTGTAAATTTTGTGAAGTTACGTTGACGAGCACAACTCAACAGTGATTATGTTTATCTGTTCTCGATAACGTCGATTTCTGAGAGCATGTACCTGCTGATGAAGGTAATGACCGGTAAACTGCTTGATGTACAGTCGGATAAAGGAAATATGTACACATCTTTCCATACAACTTCATAGGAAAGAGCAAGTTACACACACACACGCAATAAGGATACCTACCTACACTTTTTCATATTAGGTAAGTTGCCTTGAAGGTATGTTGAGGTCTCAAGGTACAAGGCGACTTACCTAACATAAAAATTGTATTCTTATTGCAGTGCTCTTTCATATGACGTTGTATGTAAACGTGTGTACATTAGAACTTGCATGCTTTTACTTTTTAGATCTTTTCAATCATAGATTAATTTACATAATGATGTACATTATGTAACTTAATCTATATATCATTGATTATATTAAAACCAGGCACATAATTGCGTCATTGATGTATCGGCACTCATAAGTGCATTTATTTATAATCAGCTTCGTGAAATCTATCTTGAAGAGGACATTAAGCTCTACTCGTTACTAAATCGTAATGTAATCGACGTTTTGAAATACAAGTTTCAACGCCTTGAGTTACCTGCATGTTTAGATAGCTATCATAATTTTTATTAACAGATACATGTATATTGTGTCCAATAAACATAATACCTACTTTGAATAACATCAAACAACAAAAAAGTTGAACGGACTTCAACAACAAAAACCCTCTTTTTTGCTTTACCGC
This sequence comes from Eilema griseolum, assembly GCA_963662185.1. Taxonomy (NCBI): domain Eukaryota; kingdom Metazoa; phylum Arthropoda; class Insecta; order Lepidoptera; family Erebidae; genus Eilema; species Eilema griseolum. Next base: position 11,752,738 of record OY759249.1, on the reverse strand, counting down.
AGTCGGGCAAAAGAATAGACACTGAAAAGTGAAAAATAACTGAATTTACTAATTTACTGATCTGTTACAAGTCAGTGAGTAGTCCCGTAGCCCGGCAGAAAATACCTAATTGAAGGTAATAGTATAGGTAATAGGTAATAGTAGCTTGGAAGAGAGGCGCCTACCTAATAAGTATTTTACTTATCCACCTACCTAGCCAGGCTACTGGCTATCCACTTACCTACTATCGATTACTAAATCTAGCTACTTACCACAGATTGATAATTTACGTCTGACAATGAGATAGATAACTATATCAGTAATGCCGATACGATAACATACACTAATCAATAAAAACGGAAAATCCGTTTAATGAATGTGCAATTACCTTGCGGAACCACCATGGTTGAATTCACAGAAAATTAATTTTAATCTTAGGAGGTAATTTTTTTTAAAGGAGTGTAGAAGGAAAGAGGAGAAGAGGTAATCCAAGAAGCAAGTTTATCGCACAGAAAAGTAAAGTAAAGATACAAGTCGCGTCGTATCAGGAGGTCAAAGCATTGGCGGAGGAGAGAGAAGAGTGGCGTTTACTCCACCGACAAGAGCACAGCTCTTAAGTTTAGAGACGGGGACTCGAAACTGGAAATGGCCAAAGGTCAGCTGGGGTGCGAGGGAAATGCTTTATTGGGTGACCTTACTTTTTTCCAGCCTTCGAGAGGCGGTTCGAGTCTGACATAACCGCCTCACTGCCGTGCTCCAGCCAGCCAAATATACGTGGGGATTTCTGCGCGAAAAAAATAGTAATTGAATATTATTAAATAAAGAAATATTATTTAACACAACTGAAAAAATAAGTAAGCCGCGTGTTTTCCGGCAGAGTAGAATTAGGGCCACCCCATCTCTTCCCATACGGTGTCGTACAAGACGACTAAGGGATAGGGCTGTTTAACATCAGACAGATATATACAGCCCAGACTCAGCCTCGATGCATGCATGGCTCGAGTCAACAATAGTGCCCGGAATACGGCAATAGGCTCACCTCCTATTACGTGGGACCGAATACAATGATTGGTGAAATGAGGGTGTTAATTCACCTTCGCCTTCCGAGGATAAAGGCGTGATTATATGTTACATACATATAATGTGAATAAATAAGTATGCGAGTTTTGTATCAAAAAAGAAGGTATGATAAAATACTTTTAGTAGGTAGAGGTTTCAGCTGCATTCTTGATGGGAAAGAGAGCCCCGTAGGCTCTGATGCAGGATTTCCTTACGAAGGCGCAGACAACAGAGGCTCTTGAGGAAGTAAATCAATCTAAGAGGAGTAGGAGAGCGGAACCCGAATTGTTGTGGCACGCTATGATGGCCGTTTTGACAAGACTAGTTTTAATCGTTTTCTCTTTTTTGGTGCGCTTAATATTGGACAACGAACTGTTAGGCGAATAACTAAAGAAAAATATGGCGAGACTGGCACAGAAGAAAATAAACTTCACACACCATAAAAGGCGGTACTTCCGCCCAATTGAGCAGTCCGACTGGGGAAGTACCTCCGCCCTACAGAATACCGCGGCTATAGTAACTTCGTGTTGTGTTCCCAGCGGTGAGTAGGGTAGCCAAAGCTCACTGGAGAATTTGTGCTGTCAGTGAGAAGACTAAAGGTTTGTCCTGCTTTGTCTCCTACACTGACGGCACAGAAACTCTGTACTTACAGGGTTCGCAGCCCGACTGTGACTCCTCTGGTGTCAAAACGGCCATTATAGTGTGTCGCAACTATAAGTGTAAATTTTGGGTATCGCCTTGAATTGGTGCTCGGATGTTGAATAAAATACTTTAAGTCAGTCCAAAGCTTTAAGTCTTTTAGAAGTTCAGGTAAAATGAGCTTTGTTGATAGACTGATAGGCGGTAAGAGCTATGTTTGAAGTTTCTTTGAAGCATATAGAAGTACACGGAATAAGTACAAGTTATTATTGTCCAAATGTATTGTTTATTGTCCAAACCTATTAAAGGACTGAGCAACAACTCCATGCCTGTTTTGAAGCAGACAAGTTTGTGTATGTGGACGAAATGAATAATAGTTAAGTAGGTACCAAGCTATAACAAGTCAGCAATTTATGTTGTTTTTCCCCTCAAACCCCCAACAAAACTACCAATGACACTTCTGATTTAGCTGTACCTTTGCGCTACTATTATCAAAAAACAAAATTAATCTTTACCTAATTTTATTCATAAGCTCAGATAAATAATTAATCAACTATCGAACTTATCGTTTAATTCTAATTAATAACAATGATAATACTAAGATTATAATATGAGCATAGATTTGCAGTGTTCACTCTGGTCACTTGCTAGTCGCCTCTAATCATGGCTGTCGCATACTTGCTGGGGCTGCTCTGTGTCTTGGGATACGTTCAGGTGAATATTATCCACTAACTTCTAAGTTGACCCCCAGGCCAGGTCTATTCGAAAAGGACGGAGATCATTCTGGACCTCCACCACCGGTTGCAGATTCTGCGACTCGAGAGAGTCGCATTCCTTTTTTCCGCTTCTTTGGCGTGCAATGCACGCCGCCCATCAATGCTTCATAAAAGAAGGCAGTGGCATTCCACTGTAGAAAGTAGGACAAGGCGGTATTCCCGTCCCAATTGAGCAGGGGACTTCCCGACTGGGGAAGTATCTCCGCTTTACAGAATACTGTGGCCATAATAACCTCACGTTGGGTTCCCACTTCCCGGCGATGAGAAGAGTACCAAGAGCTCACTAGGGAGTTTTTGTGCTGTAGGTATGTGGGAAGACCAAAGGCTTGTCCTGCTTTGACTTCTGCACTGACGGCACAGAATGTTATTAAAGGTTTTTACAGCGACGGCAGCACAAGTGTGACTCCCCCGATTTTACACACGCTCACAGGCCACGGTAACCACTTTCCATCAGGTGGCCCATGTGCTTCTCTATTCAGTCTCACTGCCGACCATGGCCATCATGGTCTGCATCATGATGCTTCCCGTTCAGGTGGCCATTACGACGCTACGGCACCTTTTCATCCACGCTGAGCACCCTCCTATTGTGTAAAGTTAAGTGCTCTTGGAACAGCTCTGGCAGTTAAGGCACTCGGACTTTGCCTGTCGATCTATATAATACACAAGTGGGTTATAATATAGATTCAAAAAAGTGTTTTAGTTATACCAATAACGAGTAATAAATTAAAAATAATAACCTATAGTACCTACTTACGTAATTAAACCTATACCGAAATCATTAAATCTTGAAAGGATACCTAATCATTGAGTGCAAAATTTGATGAATTGAGAATTTAATAGATAAACAGCTTAAACGATATTTTATCACTATCGTAGAACTGTTCACAATGATATCAGTATTTGTTCACCCGATACGTCATTTTGAAATGTAACCCGTCAAAGCTCTTCACGTATTATCTGACAAGGCGCGTAGGTAGCTACGAGTAGTTTTACTTCTACTTCATCCTAGCGTTAGTCCCAGTCGCCTTCGGAGCTTTCCCCTCAGAGACTGAGGAGGAGTTCCGATATTTTCTAAAAAAATGTTCAACACACTGCTCTAACTGCTTGTTGTTCATCCATCCATTATAATATTGAAGTCCATACTTAATTTCAGGGTGGACCGTTATATTCAGAACCCGCAATTATCGAAGATTTGCGGAGTGGTGAGTACATTCATCCTTTTACTAAGAAAATTTATCAAGTTCCTACTTATTTATCTCTCAACTAATAATAAATAATAATAACGAAAGTTAACAATAAAAAATATTTTATATATTTAATAACAAACACAAATTGTGTAGCTTTGTCATTCGCACTTACGAGCTTCTCCGGATGAGGTAGGGTCACCCTCTAGAATCAAGACACACCACACCAGAAGTACAAAAATATGTATAGGAAAAATGCTGTAGGTACATCACCAATGCACATCACACTTGCTAATAAGTATGAATGTTTATCCCATAGCGGATCCCTCATGGCCAGCTTCAAGGATTGTGAGTGGCTGGCCAGCGGTGGAAGGCCAGTTTCCTTACCAGATTAGTCTTCGTATGGTGAGTGGTGCCGGAGCTGTCTCTTCATGCGGTGGCTCCATAATTCATCACAAATGGGTCATAACTGCTGCTCACTGCGTGGCCAAGTAAGTATGATCTTCTTCCAGTAAGTTTTTTTAAAGAAATTATAAGTACCTATAGTAACCGAGATCAAGGCAGTAGGTAACCGAAAAAAGTCCACCTCCCTCCATAAAATACCTACTCAACCCGAAAAAATTTGAACCTGAAACTGAAATATACATGTCGGACTTCAAAATACTAACTTTGAACAGAACTAGGACCACCAGCTAGGGCCACTTTCCACGATCCACGATGTTATGGACGCATGCGGGATTTAACGAGCTATGCAGCGTGGAAAGAAGCTCTTCCATTATAGGTACTGCAGACACTTTTGTCCATTTGTCATATTTATTAAATGAGACTGTGTCAACATCCGCGTCCACGCAACTTCGCTCCGTGGAAACACAGCGCAAGATAGTAAGTCACTTCAAGAACAATATCGAAATTCAGACGCTTTACCGTTTCACTGAATTGAAAAAAGCTTTTGAGGATGGTTTAAAATTGATTTTGTTTTATTTCTTCCCTTAGCCGTATCAGTTTCGTGGTCCGCCTTGGTCTGACGAACTTGACTCGGCCCGAAGCCATCGTTGAGACGACAAACAAATACATTTACCCCGGCTACAATGAGGCCGCTGCTGGCGTGCAGACCGACGACATCGCCTTGGTCGGACTTAACAACCACATCCAATACACTAGTGGGTAACACCAAAATTAGATCAGTTTAGTTAATGATAATAATATTAATAATTAAGAAAAGTTATAATTAGGTAAGTAGGTGGGCCCCACGTTTTATGCGTAATACCTATAAGAAGAAAAACATCATCCTATTTTCTCCAAATATTCATATCTCAAAAATTAGGGTCACCATTGCAGACACAAAAATAGCACAATGGTGATATGGTGAACAAAATAATGCAATGGTGACCCTTAGTGTGGCCGCCTCATCAGATGCTGTTTCGCGCCCTGTGTAAAGGACTCGGGCCCCGATTCTGCAAATTTTTACTTTACCTATTTTGCTATTAGAGTTTAAAATTAAATGTCATCTTGTAGAGTTAATGAAAAGATGTAATGAACCTTTTTTCATTTAAATTTGGACTTTAAGCCTATGCGGATACAGTTTAAAATTTAATGTCATTTTTTTGCAGTGTCAGTGATATAACAGTGGTTTTGCTATGACATAAAATTAGCAGAATCGGGACCCGGATTGTAGTGAGGAGGAAACTCGAGCGCTGGTAAAGATGAGTGGTCCCCACACCCGAGAAAGGCCAGATCGAGATAGATGATTCTGGGTCGATCGAGGTGCGAGGGATATGCCTGTCAACCTAAACTTCGGCAACCAATAACGACCCACAGGCGGCGTGCGTTTTAGTCGGTTCGAGTCCGACGGTATTCGTGGGTATTTTTCGCACGTATCTATCTACAAAACTGCGATACAACGTATTAATGTATATACGAGTACGTATGATGGTTGTACTACCGAGACGTTGGACCCAGTATTTCTGTTGATAATATCCTCATTTATCCCGCTCGTTATACAGGTACAATCCAGCCAGCCCGTCTGCAGAGCAGATCACAGAAGAACATCGATTATGACAGAGTTCCCCTGATAGTCAGCGGCTTCGGACGTACCACCGACTGTTAGTACCTTTCCTTTAATAAAATAAAAAAATAAAGTCAGTTTGTAACATAAAGCTGATTGCATGAGACGCGATAAGATGAACTGACGATATGAATCTCTGCACGGACAATCTGAATCTGGTCGGAATAGACTGAATGCGAGGAGACAATCGTGCGCGAGAGGTCCAGTAATGGAATGCAATATGCTAATTAATTGATTGAGTGAAAAGTGAAATTTTAAGGCATCTTTACACAAACAGACTGAGCTAGAACCAGTTGAATGTAAATTTAATAAAAATAGGTAAAAAAAACTTTTTAAGTTAAACGGTTTTATGTTAAACATACATTGCAATGTTTAAGATAAATGTACTAAAAACAAAAAAATAATAAAATAGATACAGTCGTGGGAATTATAAACATATGCATAGACTAGACTAAAATAAAACCGTGGGGCACGTCAATTGTCTACAATCGTTGATTAAAATGTTTGTTTTGTAATGTTACACTATAATTAGGCAGTTGTTCAACCGACAACGATGGACGTGTGATAAGTAGGGCTAGAATGTGGAAACAATCTAGCAAGCTCGATTATAAGCCAGTTTTAGGGTTTCATAGTGGTGAGCGAGTAGTACTTTTATCATATGTTTTGTCGATTAAAGACAAACTACGAGCAGTGAAACGATTCCTCGCCAGCCAGCAGTGTGAATGTCCAACGATAAACTAGTTGAAACATCTCTTTTAGTTACATGGAGTGTATAACTATTGGAATTTCCACGAGCAAGAAAATAGTAAGTAATTTCCTCACCGTCTGCGGGCCAACTGCCTAACGACGAATTAAACGATTCTTCTATCGCACATTAAGTCGATAATTTGTAGACAATTGACGTGCCCCACGGTTTTATTTTAGTCTAGTCTATGCATATGTTTATAATTCCCACGACTGTATCTATTTTATTATTTTTTGGTTTTTAGTACATTTATCTTAAACATTGCAATGTATGTTTAACATAAAACCGTTTAACTTAAAAAGTTTTTTTACCTATTTTTATTTTCTAGTTTTTAGTTTTTATTTCGCATTCTGTTTAATTCATTTAGTGCTTCATTATTGCAAGGTTTCTTGCCCGTTAGTTTATTGCAGTCCAACTCCTCTATACGTAGTCCCTGCAAAGATCTTACTCTACTAAGAGCCACGTAGGCTTGACCTTCTTCAAACAGTTTCGCACCTAAGTATACGACTGCGTGATCCACAGTGCTGCCCTGCATTTTATGTATTGTAGAAGCCCATGATAGTATTAAAGGCAACATTCTTCTTTCAGCCGTCCCGTAATTGTACTTAGCTGGAAACTGTATGGCTTTCGGGTGTATAAGATGTACTCCGTCTCTTGCGAAATCAATTCGGACGGAAGGTACATCTGTTGCATACATCTGAGTTCGACGAAATTGAGGCCAAACGATTTCGTTGATGTAGCCTATAGCGCCATTTACTAATCCCTTTGAAACGTTCGGCGCGTTTTAACCTTTCACTTTAACTTGGGTGGTGTACCGCTAACGACGTATCATTTTTAGCCACCCTAACGCCACACAGTCCTCAACACGATACAAAATCTTGACTTGGGTGGTGGATTCAGGCTGGATTAATCAGATACCTAAATTACAGATTCAATTTCTAAATTTAAATCTTATTATTATACGCCATTTAGTGGCTGCGCCCATCTTAAATATTGAGGTTGTATAGTGCACTGTATTCTTCTTGTCAAGCCCTTTTATTTGATACCCATATTGGTGGGATTGATAAAAAATTGTTATCAGCCATTTGGTAGCGGCGGCCATCTTAGATTTCAATTTTGCATAGTAAATTGTATTCTACTTGTTGAGACCTTTCATTTGATACCCATCTTGATGGGATTGATAAAACATAAGTTAATCGCATTTTGAAGCGGCCGCCATCGTGGATTTCAATTTTTTATAGTATATTGTATTCTGCTTGTTAAGCCCTTTCATTTGATACATATATTGATGGGATTGATAAAACCTACGTTATCCGCCATTTTGTAGCGGCCGCCATCTTGGATTTCAATTTTTTATAGTATATTGTATTCTGCTTGTTGAGCCCTTTCATTTGATACCCATATTGATGGGATTAATAAAACATAAATTATCCGCCATTTTGTAGCGGCGGCCATCTTGAATTTATAATGATAATGAATAAACATAATTGTATTGTCACCAGAATCCAAAGTGTATACAAAATTTCAGATTAATCGGTTGACAGGAAGAGGGTGAAATTTGAATTACTAAATTTGACCCAAGAATAAATAATAAATAAAACAAACGGGGTGAGCTAAATAAAACCGTTTAACAAATAAATAAAACCGTTTAATATAACAGGACCTTTCCTGCAACAGCCGGTGTTACCCCTGTCCTTTTTTTTTTTTAATTTGCCGTGTTTTGCTAGGTTTAACTTTCGCTAGCCAGACTCTCTCTAGTAACTTTCTGTTAACTGTACCGCATTATATCAAAATGCAAATAGAAATCTGTCTGTTATGCATTTACAGTCGGTGCGGGCTCCGAGATCCTCAATTGGGTTTGGCAGCGTGGTGTGACTCTTGAGAGATGCAGATCCTTTTACCCCAATAGCAGGGTTCTTCAGGATCGGAGCATCTGTGCTGAATACTTCAATGTCACCACACAGTCTTCCTGTCAGGTACATACCTTACAATATATTTTTTTATATTTAAGGATATTCTAAACCGGCACTATCTACCATAAACTTACTAGCTTGCGTTATGGGTTCAAGAATGCAGATAGACACACTTAAATATTATTTTTCTAAATACATACTACACCTACGAACACCCAGACCAATACAAGTATACGTAATATATTCATATTTGCACCGAGTGAAAATCGAACTCGCTACCTCTGACTTAGCAGTCTAACTTATCCTGTCGTAAAAATCATTTCATCCAATTTGTTCAATCCATAATCTTGCACAAATTTTTTGTACAATTTACTGTGTATAAAGTTTAAAAATCAAATAAATTAATAAATAATGCAATAAGAATGTTCAAACCTTTTTTCGCATTTTGTTTAATAAGATTTTCCCAACAGGGTGACAGTGGTGGTCCTCTGACTATCTTAGAAGAAGATGGACAAACCACCATGGTAGGTATCGTCAGCTTTGGACCCTCGGGTGGATGCAGCAGGCCCATCCCTACAGGTATGCAAGAATCTTAGATAACAATAATTTGTCATGTAGTGTCCCATGTTGGGCGCCAATGTACCATATGTCGTAAGAAGCCTATCTATCAGTAAAAATAAATTTTGCAGCAGATATTACGTCATATTTATACCACTTAAACGGCAGACGAGCACATGGCCCACCGTGGTCTATGACTACGTTGTTGTCGGCGCATCTGTAGATATCTGCGTATAAACTAGTATCCGGATACCTTAGACCATTTAACCACGTCGTCATGGTCTTCTAACTCAAGATATGCGTCAGTGACTTAGCATTTTACACAGACAGACAGAGCTTCGCAACTCTGTTTAAAATCTAACTTAATATGCCAAAATGTTTAGAAATTACTTCAGATTGCAAAGCTACCTTAAAACGTTGGTGATCATTTTATTAGTCTCGTTTACCAGATTTGGGAGTAGGTGAAACGGGCGCCATTTTCAAAACCTATGTGTATTTCGAGTCTATTTATGAAACCGAAACATCACTTACCACATCTGTTTTCAGACCAATAACATTTTAATTCCTACCCGCAGGCTACGTTCGTCCTGGACACTACCACGACTGGTACGATGAAGTGACGGGTCTTAGCTTCGACTGGGATAGCGAGGGCGATTCGAAGAGCGATTCCGATAGCGAGACTGATGAAAGTGGAGACGAAATAGACCAAGTGATGGTTGCTCACTAAACCAAAATTATGGATGTGTTTAAAATTATATTGAATGCAATCTGTAAATATCCGGTCACAGATTAAATAGAAAATTTAATAGAACATTTATTTTCATTTATTTCCTTCATTTTTGTAGTTACCCCGATAAATGTGTAACGTTGAGGTCGCGCCAAACCAGATGAACGCTCTGAATTGTACGCTTTTATTTTTGCAAGATCATCATTTCTCATTATGACAAAGTTGTTTCCCGGCAGAATAGGGTCGGTCGGTAGGGTAGTGTCGTAGAAGACGATTAAGGGAAAGGGCTGTTGTGATTCACCGCCGAGGCTCTGGCCACAAATTTCCTTTAAGGGTTCCAAACCAAAAGATAACGATGAAGGAGGAAGGAGTAAGCAGACCTCAACTGGGAATAGCGCTAAAATGATGCTAGTGATGGAAAGGTGGAGAAGCATACTCCGAGCACCAAAGTTCCAAATTGATATTAGGGATTAGCACTTGGGTGAACAAGAAAACTTCAGTAATAATTTAGCATTTTTAATTTTTTGATTAAGTAATTGTGTATACTAAGACTTACATAATTGTAAAGTAATCCTTGGTTAAAATACTATATGGAAATTATTTTTCAACACACTTGCTCAAAGTGGCTGTAATTTGAACGCAATTAGGCACATCTATAATCAAACTGTGACTTTTCCTGGCCATAACTCACGAGTGAGTTATAGCTTTTTTTTAAATTTATTGGTAGTTACTTGGTTCTTAAAAATGTTTCAATATCAGATAGATCATGTTCAATCGTACAAATAAATTAATATATCTACTGATTACTCATTTTATGCAACTTCGTATTTAAATATATAATTTCAAATTGTACGTGTTTAATATACAAAACTATGCCGTTATAAACAGTTCATTATAATTTTACCAACTGCACATTTACTAATTGTTTCTCTAAATAAACTTTTTATCTAGTAGGTACTATATAATTGTAGTTAACACTACCTAGATCACGCCTTTATCCTCGTAGTTATAAGTAATTTCTTAAATTTATTTGGATACTCTGTGCGTAAAAAAATTCTATAAAGTTGTTTTATTTTTATTTTACTTAAATATTTGAGATCAATAAAATGTTTTTTTAGTATTACTTTATTTGCAAGTGTGTTGAAAAACGTCGTATAATACACGTGCGTACTGATGATTACCGTCTTCGTTGCCTCAGCGGTAATCACCGACTTTACACACTAGTACCATAATATACTATTGTGCAATAAAGAATATATTTAAACAACATAATAAAATGCAGAATCAGGTACTTAATAAAGACAATGCAAGATTGTAATACACAGTACGACGTATGTACCATTTGCCAGTCAGCAGGCGACATCTAGTGACGTTATAAAGAAAAATACAAAACAAAAATGGTGACTCGAGTTACAAAATGACACTCAATTTTGGATTTATTAAGCATAGTATCCACTAGGCAACATCATTTTGTCAAGTTGCGAATTTTGTTGTATAACAACGCAGCAACGCAAAATAATATTATCTCTCCAAACAACAAACCGTGCGTCACTTGCGAAACATTGCGCAGGTTGCGTAACATCGACGAACTTGTTGAGCAACTCGTGTTGCGCGTCAAATGTTGTCTAGTGTTTACAAGGATAAAATGTGCGTATTGAACAGCGTTACGCCGTGTACCAAAAATGTATGTCTAGTGACCGGCAAACATCTTGATTATGTAGCTACTCATCCATAATACATTGTCCATAAGAACTCATTTTCATACTCTACATACCAAATCAGCAAAGCAATTATAAATACACAGAACATTATAACTTACACCACACCTAACACACACTACTTCTACATAAATATAAAGATACCCAATGTTACAAGAGTACAAAGTATAAATTCGTCGATAAAAATAGTAGTTATCATTATTTCATATGAGATTTGTTATTGTAGCAGTTGTTTTAGGAATGCTTCTAATTTCTAATTCTAGTCGTGAGTAGTACTGAAAAGGCGCGACAGTCAATAAATATCGTGATTTAATACAAATATAGGCATGAATCACGTTTGTACGTCAATATTGTGTCAATATTATCAATTTATATTGTCAATATAAAGGACAAGGACTAAGAAAGGACTCCCAGGTAGGATTCAGAAGTATGAGTATGCTATTATAACATAGTTGGCGAAAAGTAGGTGTTAATAAAAGTTGCCAACCACCTTCGGAGAATTACAGGTGTGAATATGTATATTTGAGTATGCCACTATTCATTTAAACATAGGCTGACATTTCGCCATTGTCAATTGTAGGGCAGATTCTAAAACCAATTGTGTGTAGAAAGTACAAAGCTTTGCGAGTGATAAGGGACCATTAATTATTGTTAGGCTGTGATGATCGAAGGATGGCGTTAAATAAAAAGAATACCTTAAAACCACCGACCACCGCTGAAGGCGATAGTGGTCAAAGTCCCGGGTCTTACGAATAAGATAGAATGTTCTAGCTAATTGTAGAAAATCCAGTCTTTAAAATTGCCTCTCTATATGGTTTTTTTTTTTAATTTGTTGAGCCTTAGCCAAAAAGAAACATCTTTTCATGCTTTGTTTTATGATCACACATATGATATCTGTATATTATACAGATATTTATAATTCGTTTATATTACATTTTACAATATAATAAATAAAAAATAATAATTTGTAATGAGGTTAAGTTGCTTGAAGACAAAAGTGTGATTTCTTTTTAAGTCTCTGTCTTCTGCTAGCTTATGGCAGCCAGCCAGACGTCTGACAAGTATTACAAATAAATAATTGTAATCTCAAGGCATGCCTATACTTCATTATTTTAGAGGTATACAGATAGAACATAACTGCTTATCAAACAACTTATTACAAATTATTGAAGAATAGGCTAGGTCAACTAGCCTATTATTAAATTTTGTTTGATCATAATCTTTTGTCTCTAACCTCTCGTTTACACCTAAGTATAAAACATGTAATTGACAAGTTGCAATATGTCACAGGCTACAGTGTGAACTCAAATGTGTTTTATACTTGTTTACAACTTGTTGGGTACGCCCTATGTGAACGTAAAAGTATCTGAGATACATGTATAAAACAAATATTGTGTTTTAATTAGTCTTCTACAAGTGACATTACGGAACCATAGATAACAAATTGTGGCGGGTATGAGGGTTTTGAGTTTTTGTGTTTGTTGTGTCTTTATTTCTATTTTATTTATGTTTTTTTTTTTATTCTAAATTGTGTATAAGTATGTAATGTGCATTGTGTTTTGCAATAAATGTATTTTCTCTCTTTCTTCTTTCTTTAAGTCTTCAACAAGTTTACAACTTGTTTCGTGGTGTAAACGAGGGGTTATAGAAACCTTGACTAGTCGAGACAGTTCCCAACTATTATGTTGCCATGCACATTTTCAACGTAACATTTAGATATACCCTTTGGGTACCTTGTTTATGTTAAATAATAACTGAAAGTAAAATAATAACATAGCCGGTACCGCATAGAACTAGCGTGTGCAGCCGTGTAAGTACATAATACTATAGCCTGTTCATTATAGGATGATTCACGTGACAGCTGTGAACGAGTAAGGACAAGTGGTGGGACATTATTGATTAAATCGATCTATTTATGGATTTTAGCTGCATACAGTTTAAAAAACTATAAAACCATAAATATTTATTTATATATTTATTGGCACGACATCCATATAGGTATAATAATGATGTCTTTATCCGAGTAGGAACTCGGAATGGTCATCGCTAGTGTTCTTGTAAATTAATAATTAATTCTTGATCGCACATTGCATCAAACGAGGTAGGTACTATCCAACAAAATGACGTCGATAAACCACTTATGTTTTTTTTAATGTTTATGAATTGGTGATTAATATTTTTAAGCAAAATCTTTCAAATCATTGTATTACTCCGGTAGAAAGGTGAATATCCCAGCTAAAGCACTATTTAAGAATAAGCCACCGTTTATGGCACTTTTGAAGGTTTTAGCATCACATGCTAAAAGTTGAAATATAATATAACACTAATATAAATACATATAAAAATAATTATTAGGTAATAGGTACTCAATTGTGTCAACACAGTTTAAATAGTAGATTCCCCATTTGATAATCAAGTGACTACATAACTATAATTTTGCGCTTGTGACATAACCTTCTATGAGCGTAATCATTTAGATTTACATTAATTGAAATGTTTACAAAAAACATTAAGGTTTCGTATTTTATCCATAAATCAGTTACTTAATGTTAATGTAAGTTACTTTTGTAAGTTCCGATATTGTATTATTCTTTGTGATAAAGTAAAATGGAATATGTAAGGTATACGAGAGTGTCAATTTAACGTCGTTTCAAAGTTGAAGCGTCGGATTTGCTTTGGACTGACACGCGAATCATCCTTTGAACAGACTATATATTAGTGACAATAAATGTCGCTCGCACTTTTGTGTGCACACAAAGACTGGTTTAGTTTTACTTCACGCGGCTTTTCACGCTAGTTCTATACGTTCCGTCTATATTATTATTTTAGTCTGAGAATTCAATATCCATTCATTCTATCTGTCAGCTTCGTCTTCTACAGCATCAGGAGTTGGACAGTTACGGAATGCCTTAGACAACAATATCTCACAATACTCTTTTTCCTCCGAGTATGTGTCATCAACTAGATCGGGATGCTTCAAATGGTTTTCCAGGATCTCCTTCAAGCCAACAGCAGGGTCCTTGAACTGCTTGATCACAGTGTGGTCCAGGCCTTCAGCGAGCTCAACCAGGATGCTAAGAAGATGTTCTGTGGTTTGGTCGTGGCTGGTTTTGATTTGATTAGCAATAGTACCGACTATGTTGTGTTTTATGAACGCCTCTGTAATGAGAAAAATATTGTATAAAATATTTTATCTATACGAAAACGAATAGAAGTGTTGATTTGATATATTACAGGAACAGTTTTTAATGTATGTACAGTGTACAGTATATTATGAGAGTATACACAGTAATTAAAAGTATATAAAAAAATAATAAAAGTAAACAAGCGGTAGCCTAGTGGTATGGGTAATGGACTGCTGAGACGAGATCTCGGGTTCGACCCCAGGTTTTACCATGGCACACACCAATGACTTTTCGATGCTTTTCGAAGTTATGTGTGTATTTATCGCAGGTTTATAAGTGCCCGGTTAATGGCAATAGGCTCGCCACCTATTACATTGGGACCTAAACATAAACTGGCGAAATGTGGGTGCTAGCACCTCTGCCTACCCCTTCGGGGATATAGGCGTGAGTTTATGTTATGTATGTTATGTTATACACAGTAATTCTAATAAAATTTGTTTGCTCTGAATAATCTCGCAAGTCGCTGGACTTACTTTAACGGAATTGTTATAGGAGATGTCTTGTGTTATAAGTTATAATTTAAGCTATTTTTACTTTAAAAAATATTTCTTATGCAGTATTGAGAAAATAACATGAAAATTGCCTGAGGTTCCAGGTTCGATTTTCGAGTAGTACAAAGTATTATTGGACGTATGGCATAATAACAGCAGTACCAGACCAGGTGTGACAAGACCCGTCTCAATTACGTAATATAATGATTATAATTGAAAAAATTATAAAATAAACCTACAGGTCTGTTTGCCCCAAAGGGAATATACAGGAATTAAGTAACTGTCTCACCTTTAGCTTCACTACAATTGTGACAAAGATATCTTATGAAGAACGCGACTTTGGTCCTCACTGACGACTCCTGCGCGCACAGCAGACGCGCCAGTGTCTCGCAGCCTCCGCGGAACGTCAACTCCTCACACGCTGGCTCGTACTCACGGCAAGTACCTAGAATAAAAATGCATATTTATTCAGAATCGCTTTATTTTATTTTTTTCTGGTAATGGTACTCTAAGAAAATAATATAAGGATAATTTATGTAATCAATTTTATGGTCTATATTTTTTCCTGATTTTAATGTATGGGGCCGTTCGAGTATTACGTAAGCATTGGGCCGGCTGGGGCGCGAGGGATATGTCTCGAATATTCTCACATCACGTCAATTACACTTCGCCTCGCCTGATGGTAAGCTGAAGGCAAAGTTTCAGAAAAGAGGGTCACCAATATTAATATTCGATTGTACTGCTATTTATTAAGAAGTTTATTTCAATGTCTGATATTTTCATAAACTTCCTACAATATCGAGATTCTATTCATGGATTATAACTATGTACCTTTCATTGAAAACATACCATATATGGTGCTAGTTACCTAGCTTCCATGCGCTGTGGCGCCCGTTAAGGACCGATACGAACTATCGCATATAAATTATGAATGTAATATGGCCATGTCAGTGTTGCACAGAATGTACAAAGGGTGCGTTATCGTTGAAATCTCTATTTGGGCATCATAGATTATTACACCTTGAACCGACTGCTAGATAGAACTCACGCACATTAAGCCGTCGTTTGCCATACGAACGTCTGTGGCAGTCGTTACAGGTAATTGGAGCCCTAAAAAAATCCAACAACTGGTCCAACAGCTGGCTTTAACTTTGACTTTGAACTGCAATGCTGCCACCTGACCTCCACAGCCCAAAGGCGATCTTTGGGCTGTGGAGGTCAGATGACTTTGAACTGCAATGCTGCCACCTGACCTCCACAGCCCAAAGGCGATATTTGGGCTGTGGAGGTCAGATGGCAGTCGCTTCAAGGAAAAAAATTAAAGTTCAGCCAAATTCGCAGTTATACTGGTAAAGTGGACCCCAAAACTCTGAAGTTAATGCTTTGGATGCGACTGGGATTAACGCTAGGATGAAGAACTCGCTATTTGTACAATTAAAAATTCATATAAAATATAGAATTCAATCTTTTAAATACACAACCATCTTCTTCCCCAAACGTCAATTCCGCTGGATTGTATCCCAAGCTTGTACTTTGGGACTTCCGCTTTCGTGCTCCTCTCTTCTATAACTTGACTGCCTTCGACCTGCCTTCGACCTAACCCTGAGAGGAACCTGCGCCTATGTTTCATACATTGATCGGTCAGTGTACTTGCCAGTGAGGTTGACTTGCATCCCGAATATTTTAACAGGATATATCCTAGATTCTTTTGTTTTCTTTCACTTAGATTGTAAACAAGTATACAGCCAAAGTGGATTACAAAGTTGAATATATTCTAACAGCATTTATAGATTGAATATGCATATAATCATATAATTATCCCTGGAGGGTCAGGCAGAGGCGAATCAACACCCACACCTCACCAATCATTGAATTTGGTCCCATGTAATAGCTTCCGGGCACTATTGTTGGCTCAAACCATGCATCAGAGGCTGAGTCGAGGCTGTATTATCTGCCTGATGTTAAACAGCTCTATCCCTTAGTCGCCTTGTACGGCACTGCATAGGAAGAAATGGGGTGGTCTAAATTCTACTCTGCCGGGAACCACGCAGCTTATAGACTGAAACTTACATGATATCGCATATATACACTTAGTCAGTGCATCGCCTTTTTCAGTCTCAGCTAATGACAGCAACACATTGAGAAAACCACATTCAAGAGCTTTAGCTTGACAGAAAGAGTTGTTTTGGCACAATTCTGCCAACATGGAGCTGGTATACATCCTCACTTTCTCATTCTTGCTGCCGTAAGCAATTGGGAAGACAGCAAACCCTCCTAACTTGTAGAAATCTGAAATATAATTTTCATTATTTAGTCAAATAGCATCATTCTGGGGTACCTAGACTAAGATCTTTGGGGCTAAGTACTGCAGCAGATTGACAGACGACGACGGCTTTGGTAAAAGCTTTCCTCTCGGGTTGGGAGATCAGACAGCAGTTACTCACATAAAAGCAGCATGGCTAATCATGCGCAGCTACCAAAAGCCTTAAAAGTAAGGACATTGTAAAACAACTTATCTGTATGAAAATGATAAGTGGATGTCCTTGCTGGTGGAAACCCTCGACCTGACAAATCCACACACCATATCTGCTTATAGTAGTAAACTGATTGCAGATCAACAAAGAGAAAAACATATATTTTTAAATGAACTGAAGAATATGGAAATATGGTAAATTGGGAATGATGGGTTTAATTTCACAGTAAATGTTCACAGCTCACTGAAGTACACTGTGTACATGTAGTCCATTAAAGACCTATCAATGTATCAGAATCATTATAATAACTAACCATTAGCCACATCAATATCATCAATAACATCTAGGAGCACTGTGAATGCTTTTTTAACTTCAGGCGGCAACTCCTGATCGGCCTCAATACTTTGCATTCTCTCGGTGTGCGTCAGCACTTCAATTGAGTTCTTTAACACTTCCGTCAAGTCCACTGTGATGCTAGCCATGGCTTCTACTAAGAACCGACGTCTCTGTAAAAATCATGCAATAATATAGCAAACTGTATAACTAGGACCACGGGGTCGCGTGGGCGGATGGCGCCTCCTTCTTCGAGCAAGTAATGCTTGTGAAGGAGTAGGCGGGACGGGAGCGGCAGCGGGAGCGTCGTAGGTCGCAGAATGATCTCTACCCCCCATGAGCGCAGGCCTGGGGGTGACGGGTGGAGCCGCTTGTCACCCTGGCAGAAGCTGGCCGCGACAGGAGGACGCCTTGAAAAATGGTCCTGGGTTGGGCTATGAATATGCCTGCCAACCTCACCTCTGGCAACCAATGGCGACCAGGGTAACTTGTCTAGCTTAGACCTCCCTGCCCCCCCCATATTGATGGGGTATGTAGGTAATCAACTATTAGGGATTTGCCTGTGTATAAATATTGTTAAATGTAAATTGTGCCAGAAAGGCTATTATAAAATCCAAGAATACTTAGATGATAAACAAGCTTGGAAATGAGCTGTTCGCTCAACTATGCTACTCAAGTAAATTTTTGTATTTAGATTAAGTAGAAGTGTATGCTAAGTGTATGTTTGTAAATAGACCAAAAAAGAAATCCCCGCTGAGTTTCTTGCCGGAGTCTCTCAGGTCAGGGCCGCATTTTGAACCAGTGGTCCATTTACTAAACTGATATTCATGTTCCTTTTTTGTTGACATTTTGTAAGTGCCGATATAATGGTCTATACAGAATAAATTTGACTATATGTGCTTTGGATATGGTCACAGTTACGGATAGGTTTTAATTCTGAATGTTCCAGTTTTACGTAATGTTCTTGATCTAAACATGGCATTAGGTAACTTTCTATTATTTTCCATGTAAAGATAGTAATATAATACCTCTAGCATTCATTTGGTAAATCAATAATACTACCCTTCCCCAAAAGTTAATTAAATAAAAAAATAAAAAATATTCCATGACAAACAACATACAGTCTGTCTAGACTCAAACTACTCAAAGTAAGCATAGCTTAACTAGTTTGTGTTATGGGATCTACAATATAGATAAATAAATATACTTATTTTTTATCCCTGGATGATGTGCAAGTAAATAGCATAGAAATCAACCATTGCTCACCATTTTTCTCTATCAGGTGACATTGTGAATCAGTAAATAAAGTATGATACATAATTAGTCATTGATTCACACCCACTTGCATTTCAGACCGAAATCAGGCTAGATGATTAATTTAAACATCTGTTTTCTATATGAAAATAAATGGATAGTCGGAAATGTATATGAAATTAGACTTTAATTGGCAATATGCATTATGATGGATTTAAATTATATATATAGTAATATTATAAAGCTGAAGAGTTTGTTTGAATGAACATGCTAATTTCAGGTTTTTTTTTATTTATTACACACATCTTACACTATCATTACAGAAAAGTCCAATGCGATAGTGTAGACATTAAAATTACTGATTCAAATTGAAAAATAAGGTCAAGCATGCACCTATCAACCTGGCAATTTTTCAGAATTCTACAATGGAGGTGGTTTTTTTTATATACCACTTAGGTGGCAGACAAGCGCACGGCCCACCTGATGGAAAGTGGTTGCCGTGGCCTATGGACGTGTGTAACACCAGAGAAGCCACACTCGCGCTGCCGACCCTGTCAGCACAAAGTTTCTGTGCCGTCAGCAGTGTAGAGGACAAAGCAGACAAGCCTTTAGTCATCCCACTGACTGCACAAATTCTCCAATGAGCTCCTTATGATTCTCAATTTGAATGTTTATATATTTTTTTATGTTTGTTTGCGCATTGCCTCATTCTTTTTTTTTACATTAATAACTATGAGCTTTAATAATTAATACTACACAGCTATTAACAGCAACCACTGCTGAAATGGTAGCCCTACACTCAAACCTGTCCCTAAGCCTCTTACAGACAACTTGCACTGTATTGCATCATGTAGCAGTATTAGTCAGCACTTATTAAATAATATTTTTCAAATAATGGTACCTACCTCTTCATCCATAGGTCCTTGGCCCTGATAGGCATTGCCTGGAGCATCTTCGGCCTGTGTAGCTTCCATTGCAAATCTAAGCAACCCCTTTAAAAAAAAAAAGCAAGTTAGGTTAGAACTTAAAGTAATAATTTTCTGAATGAAATTTGTCAAGTCTAATAAGATAATTATAAAGAAGGATCTACCTGAAGATTATGGGGTTGTCGGGGCTGTACGGGAGCCGATTCAACATTCTGAGTGGAAAGTGCTAGAGCATTTTGATTATCGCTAGAATTACTTGAAGCCATTTTTTAACCACACTTTTATCTATACGTTCTATAAAAAACCTGAGTTCCGTCTATAACACGCACAAGTTATATACAAGTGAGTCCTTCACCACAACACACTATGTTATATTCAGCAGCAGTGATTCATTTACAAAACTACAATAATTGAGAAGAGAAGTACGTATCAAATCAAATCAATCAAATCAAGAATGATCAATGTAATGAAGTGAATGAAATTTTATAGTTATGTTGCAAACACAGAAAATCATTAATTCAGTGTTACCCTTACCAATCCGGAAAATTTGGTATAAAATCTAAAATAGTTTATTTTGGAAGATATTAATTATCTCTTTTGAATGAGGTATTGATTATTATAGAATAGGATAACCACGCGCGTAGCCATGATTTGTTTCAATTAATTAGCCTACTGCTGTCCACTGTTGGAAATAGCCCTCTACCACTGTGCAATACTGTGCAGAATCCAATCCTCCACCTTCAGTTTTCAGTCCTTACAGCTACTTTTTTCAAGTGAAGGGCAACCTAACTTCACTTATTTTACCAAATTCTGCTGTACCCAATTACATTCTTCCAAGCTCAAAGTAAAAAAACCAAACTTTAGCTAACTTTGTTGTACTACTGTTGGACGCAGTTTCACCCGCGTGGAATTCTATTTCTGTTCCCGCAAGTCATGGTAAACTTATCCACACTATGATCAATCAATTTGTGGTAAGTATTTGTAATTGTGAACCTCTTTCCTGAATAATTTCGAGTGTTGATCCATAGACATCAATCGGTCTTGGTTTGGCATGTTCATTGAACATAACTTTATTTTTGTCTAACTTTGCTATGTGCACTTTATATTTATGCTGCGTACCAGTATCATCTCGCTCAGATGCTCAACAATGAACGAAACAAGATTTACGAGATGAGTTAACATTTAGGGTACGGGGTGTAAAATGTATGTAAACCTTAAAAAGGTAAGGCACTTAATATAATTTAAATTAGACATGCATTCAAGAACCAAAAGAAATATGGTTAAGCAATAATAAACTAACAACTAGAGAAAGTATATATTTAAATTAATAATTCATCTGTTATGACTTGGTGCCTAACATTGTAAAACTGGTAGACTTACAGTAACCTCTGTGACTTAGGCAACATTTATGCGTTACATTATGACAGTAAATCATGTCATTCTTTTCCTATACCTATTTGAAACCTAGTCTTTAGGGCAAAAACAAAACATTCAAATAAAAGAAAATGGGTATCATTTATTACCAAAACGCAAGTATTATAGCTTGACCACAACCGCTGTACCGCGCCTTAGGTATATGCGCGGCGAGGCGGGGGAGAGTACCGACCATTCCGTTGTGTCAGTCGGCCGCCAACGCTTACTGATGAGAGTATTTTAAGAAAAGAAAAGCAGACAAAGAAAGTTTTGAATTTAAAAGTGATGCAAACATTGCTAAAATTGTAGCGGATACTACGGGATATTGCGAAAAAACCGTAAGAAATATAGTAAAGGTGGGTAATTCATCAACGGAAAATTTGGGCCAATTAAAATTTAATTCTCCAAAAAAACCAAAAGTTATAAAGAAGAAATATGTTGTTGATGATTTTGATTTAGGAGTTATCAGAAGAAAAATTCATCAGTTTTACGAAATCGAAAAACAAATTCCAAGTATCCGTAAGTTACTATCAAGTTTGAGAAAAGATGGCATACTGGATTGTGGACGAGAACACCTTAGAAAGCTTTTACACACAATGGATTATAGTTTCAAAAAATGCAAATCAAAGAGACATCTCCTTATAGAGCAGCCTAACATTACAGAGTGGCGGAAAAAATACCTGACACAAATCCGAAACTACAGAATGCAAAACCGCAACATATATTTCCTCGATGAAACGTATATAAATATAAACTCATAATGTGAGTAAATGTTGGCAATCATCGTCTGAACCTGGAATTCATGCTGATATTGGGAAAGGACGGCGTTTAGTAATTTTACACGCTGGCTGTCGAAATGGCTTGGCATTAACGATATTCAAATCAGACGCTAAGACTGGCGACTATCATGGAGACATGAACGGGTCTACTTTTTACAAGTGGGTGGATGAAAAATTAAAAGATAAGTTGCTGCCGAATTCTGTTGTGGTAATGGATAACGCGTCATACCACAGCGTTCAGGTTGAGAAGAAACCAACCATAGCCAGCATCAAAATTGAAATGCAGGACTGGTTACGGCGCCACAATGTTAAATTTTCAGAGACTATGACAAAAGCTCAACTGCAACTTCTTATCAATGATACACAAAAAGAACTCCTGTACAGAATTGACGAAATGCTGAAAACCCATGGCCATACTGTTCTCCGTTTACCGCCGTACCATCCTGATTTAAATCCCATTGAGTTGATTTGGGCTGATATTAAAAACAATGTAGCCCAAAACCATATCAATTCTTCACTAGATGAAAAGATAAGCATAATGACCAAATTGTTTTCGGAGTTTACGACAGAAAAATGGAAGAACTGTGATGATCATGTCCAAAAAAATGAAAATACTTATTGGGATCGTGATAGTAGATTCGACGATATTATCGACCCTTTCATAATAAATTTACAGAATGACTCCGACTCCAGTTCCGATGGCGAAACAGAATCTATGTCAGAATAACATTAAATATCTAAACAAATAAATATTTACAATTAATATGACATTTCATTCAATATGACAATTCCCTATTAAATTTAATAATTAAATACGAACGAGTAGCGTGTAAAGTCAAAAATATTTATTAGGGAATTTTAATAATCTTAGGCTTTACACACTAGTCGTACATTAAAACTGTCAAATGATATCGTAAGATCCGTCCGACAATGTCAATCTCGTGTGAACTCATGCTCTTACTTACCCGTCCCCCGCCTCACCGCACATACCTAGGGCGCGGTACAGCGGTACCGGTCAAACTATAGTTATTAATCAAAACTTCAATTAGCCACCACGATTCTCTTTTATGTTGTAATACTACGGTTGTCTACGGCTTCACCCACGTCGCAGATAACGTAATACTCCCGCATGTAATTCTGTTCCTGTTCCCGGGCCGCAACACACGACAAACCTGACCCACTTTCCTGAGACTTAGCCTTCAGCTTACCATCAGGCGAGATCAAGCCATATTGATGTGACCGAAATAAAATTGTTTTTGTGCTGTCAGTGGGATAACCAAAGGCTTGTCCTGCTTTGTCCTCTACACTGACGGCACAAAATCTCTTTTTTACAGGGTCGGCAGCACGGATGTGACTCCACTGGTGTTACACACGTTCATAGGTCATGGTAACCACTTTCCATCAGGTGGGCCGTGTGCTTGCCTGCCACCTAAGTTGTATAAACAAAAAAAAAATTATAATAATATTTCTCTATCGGTCAGCAGTAACAAAGATTCAAACTGAATTTTAATTCAAGCCGGTGCCCGTGCTGATAGTCAAATGGGGCTCTGACGCAGACTATCCTTTAGGAATCAGGAGATCAGTAAATGAAGCAGACCTCGAGCTCCAACCGGGATCAATGCTGGGAACTTATGACATTATTGTCATAAAAAAATCTTTCTGTTGTTTTGTAAAGCATTGGGAATACTTCAAAATAATACTTATCTTTAGTGATAGTTTGATAGCTATCACTAAAGATAACGTATCATCCAAGATAATATTAAAACCTCGCAACATACTTTCATAACAACATCCCAGGCAGGATCTAGCGATTCGCTTTAGTTTACTGTTAATAAATTAAACGTAGTTTAGTGCAACCGTTTACAAATTATTAGGAATTGTTTGTGTAGTGATAGAAAATAAAATACAGTATTGTCTAACAGGAACAAATTGTCAACAGGTGAGTTTATCTAATTTGTTTATTCAACACTAGCTGTGCTCTGCTTTGACTACGTTTTCAGTAGTCGTTCAACAACTGCTTCCGCGCGGCCTTTATTGCCTTGGGGCACGCATAACCCCTATGGGTTATAGGACATGAACCGCAACCACCCGTAGAGTCTCCAGCAGTTGTCGTCAAGTTTCCTCAAGTTGAGGAACAACCACGCCAAAACGATAGCTGTGTCTATGTGTTCTTGTGTTCGCTACGCGTTTATTACCAAAATAAAATCACTAAGCAAAAATATATTATTAGATATCTATGCACAATATTCACACCATTCGCATACACATATACATGTTTTATAATAATGCTACAACAAACTACCATATACCTACCTACCTACAATGATAAGAGTGATATATATATTTTATATTATACTTACGAGCATAAGTCCCTCAACACTTAAGCACCGGCCTTCATTAAAAAGTTGAAGTACCTACTGCTTAGATAGAAGGAAGAAACAGGTCGCTAATAATTGAGTTCATAAAATTCTTAGGCAGTCGAAAATCCGTCGGCTTAAGGGATTTCGTACTCTCAAAACTTGGATGTTCTTTTCCTTATTATAGATGATACAATGGTGTGATCCTCGTCTTGTAATGCTTTAAATTATTTTCGCTGTACGGAACACAAGATATGCAGAGCTCGAAATTTCATTGAACAGTTTCAAATGATTAACTAACTTTGTTAAATCGATTAAGATGGGATGGTTAGAGCATTCCCCGCTGTAAGGGAAAGATTGCAAGTTTGAATCCCGCCGGAACCGATAAAAATTTTTTCCTAACTTAATCGATTAGAATAATTAGCATGCTAAATGTTTTAAAATGTAATTCGATGACTTTACCCGCAGTAATTACTGTCATAGTCGTTATCATCTTACCGTCGTCCCCGGTTGTATCTGAGGTCTGAACCTTTTAAGACAAAGCCCAGGGTCCCCTTACTCTGTCACGATCTGAAGACCTTTGGGGCCCATTGGATCGTTCCCATAAAATGATCTGAGGTCGTACTCCACCAAAGAAAATCAACTCAACTAAACTGAGTCCTCACGTTTTACTGAATGAAATTCACTGACGCAGTTCCCGGCAGAGTAGAATTTGGGCCACCCTATCTCTTCCCATGCACTATCGTACAAGGCGACTAAAGGCTATTTAACATCAGACAGGTATATATACAGCCCAGACTCAGCCTCAGATGCAAGGCTTGAGTCAATAATAGTGCCCGGAGACCGGCAATAGGCCTTTTTCCCCTTATTACGTGGGACCGAATACAACGATTGGTAAAATGTGGGTGTTGTGTTAATTCACCTTTGCCTAACCCTTCAGAGATAAAGGCGTGATTATATGTAAATATAATATGTATGTAAGTTTGATTAGTAGGTGGAACCAGCTCTTAATCTATGATATTTCATTTTATTATATCTATAATACGTTAATTCAACGTCACATAGTAAACAAATCGATTTTCAGCTATGGCGCCTCGTGAGGACTTCGTGGCTCAGCCGCAGCCGCTCCCGATAGAGCAGGCCCGGCAGGCCCCACCCCCACCGCTGCCCGGCCGCCACCAGCGCCCCCCTCACGACCACCCCACCGTCTATATAAACAGACCCGTAGTGAGCATACACCACAACAATGTCAGCAACAGAGAAGTGTCACGCACATAGGAAAAACATTCACTTGCCAAATATGTACTTAATATAAAAATATTGTAACCTAATATTTTAAGTGTTAAATTAATTTCTGATGAAAGGCTTTGTTTTAAATGGTGTCTATGTCTTCTAAAATAAAAAAGTAATACATATCTATTTTTTATACAACTAAGGTGGTAGACAAGCACACGGCCCACCAGATGGAAAGTGGTTACCGTGACTTACGAACGTGTGCAACACCAGCGGAGTCACACCCGTGCTGCCGACCCTGTAAGAACAGATAGTTTCTGTGCCGTCAGTGCAGAAGACAAAATCAGGACAAGCCTTTGGTCTTCCCACTGACAGCACAAAAACTCTCCAGTGAGCTCTGGCTACCCTACTCACCGCCGGGAACACAACACGACGTTATTATAGCCGTGGTATTCTGTAGGGTGGAGATACTTTCCCTTTCGGACTGCTCAATTGGGACGGCAATGCCGTTGTGTCCTATCTCCTGCAGTAATCTTTATTATTTAGGTCACAAAGTATCATCAAGTACTGTCAAAGTGTACGTTTTATAAATACTAAAGTCAAAGTGGAACGAATGAAAGAGTTGTTTAGACTGTGGTAGTCCATTCACTGCATTGCATTCAGTAAAAGGGACCAAGGGCGAATACGTGACCAGTTTGTGGACAGATGAAAACCTTGAGGACTCTACAACTATGCAATTTAGTTATTGTATCTATAAACTGATTTATTATGAAATAAAACGACGTAGTTATTATAAATAGCAGAAGTGTAAGGGTACCTAGTGAGGGACGCTTTCTTGTAAGCGAGAGATTGCTAATTAATTACAATAGCGCCAGGAAGTAAAAATACCATTTAGAGAGATTTTGTCCAAATTTTTTGTTTTTGTTCAGCGGTAAGCCCGCTCATTGTACATTCAACTGTATATACATGCTACCTACTTTTCTCTGCTGTAAATCTATTGTTGTATAATAAAGTATTATCTTTCTATCTATCTATCTACAATGGCCATGTATACGTTTTAAGGTAACGTTTCACATATTATTGCTAGTGTACAGGTGGAAGGCGTTCGATACGATCCGAAATTACGCACACATTCTATCTATTTTTTTATACTAAGTACATGGCAAACAAGCACACAGCCTACCTGATGGGAAGTGGTTGCCGTGACCTATGAACTATGAAACACTAGGGGTGACACATCTATTTTTTACGTGCGTAAAATCCCCATGGATACCCGGTGCCGAAACCGGTGGGCGAGGTTACGTCGGACTCGAACCGACTAAAACATACGACGCCTGTGGTTTGTTATTGGTTGCCGAGGGTGAGGTTAACAGGCATATCCTTAGCAACCCGGCCGATCCAGAGCTATATCCTCTCCTCGGGTGTAGGGACCACAGAGTTCCCTACTCGTCCCCAGAAAAAGGGGAGGCGCACCGCCGCGCGCCCTCGCGGCCTGCTTCTGCCAGGGTGACAGGCGTCTCCAGCAGACACTATATTTTTTGGTAGGTAGGTACACCGTAACGACAGGCTGGCACAGTTTCAATAACGAAGGTCGAATCTAAGTTTTAGTACTCGTAGTCACAACAAAAAGTGTTAAAAGATGCAGAGGACGAAAACTGGTTTCATCCTGTTTCGTCCTCGTTCTGGTTTTCACAAAACCCAAGAAGTGTTATCCCTGGACCCTGCCTATAATGTAATGTATGTAGGTACTTAGTTTTCGTAGTAAACAAATATATTCAACTTGTTATCACATCACGCTAAAAGCTTTAACTTTGAGATAAATGGATATGGTGAAGGTGGTGTGATGTAAACCAGTTAATTCTAGATAGATAATGGAAATACTTATACGTTACGTATTTCTATATCAATGTCAAATTGAAAATCATCTTTTATCTTTCAATCCTTCAATCAAATCAATCAGCTCACTGCAGTTCACTGCTGGACATAGGCCTCTCTCAATGTGCGCCATTTTCTCCGATCCTCCGCCTTCCGCATCCAGTCTGTCCCAGCCACCTTTTTCAGGTCGTCCGTCCATCTGGCTAGGGGGGCGTCCTACCTTTCGTTTACCTTCTCGCGGTCTCCACTCTAGGACTCGTTTGCCAGCTGGATACTTCTGGCTAGTTCTTTCTCGAAGTTGTTTTTACCGAGCAGGATAACCTGCCCCAGGTAGATATTTTCGTTTATACTTTCAATCCTTACTGGATGTAATCTGTGATGTAACATGCTAAAATTCTGTACTATTATAATGCGTCCAGGATATTATTGTATTTAAGACAGCTCACACATACTTACTGGTTAATATAATTTTGTTCTTGCGTTTGATTTAAGTACTGTTTTATTGTTATGTATAGATAGATCATGAATAATACTTCCATATATATATATCTATATATTCGTTTATCGATTTATGACTTTATTAATAAAGGTTTTTAACTTTTTTTTATACCACTTAGGTGGCAGACACGCACGGCCCACCTGATAGAAAGTGGTTACCGTGGCCTATGGACGTTGGTAACACCAGAGGAGTCACAGTCGCGCTACCAACCCTGTAAGTACAGAGTTTCTGTGCCGTCAGTGTATAAGACAAAGCAGGACAAGCCTTTAGTCTTCCCACTGACAGCACAAATTCTCCAGTGACTGGGAATACAACACAAAGTTATTATAGCCGCGGTATTCATAAAAGATATTTTGATTTTTTATGCTATCACTACCTACTTCCATTTGTCTAAAATACAATAATATATTGGACTAATATATAGCATCATCCCAGCTCGGTAATTTCCCCTTTGGATCTAGGTATTTTTACGGGAGTGCCTGAGCCTCGTCTCACCTGTCAGTGAGCAGGGATGAGCTAGGTAGGTAGGGCCCCTATAGGATAGTAACTAAACACTGAATTCTAAAATATGTGGTAAGAGGAATACTTATATAGTTGAACTATTATAACTTATTTATATTTAATTATATTATAACTTTACAAAAATAGGTCACTAGAATACCAAGAAGGTCGGGCCTAGCACCCTCTCTGCTAGACCTTCTGCTGACGAGTCACCCAGACCTGTACAGTGTTTCGGTACAAGCCGCTTTAGGCAATTCCGACCACTGTCTGGTCTGCTCCAAGGTGCCAATTATAGCGCCTTCAAGACCCGTGCAGGGGAAGCGGCGTCTCTGGCACTACTCGTCAGCAGATTGGGATGGGCTGCGCAACTATTTTGCGTCCATCCCGTGGGTTGAACGCTGCTTTGAAGGTAAGAAACCCTCGGATTGTGCTACTGCTGTTGCCGGTGAGATCGGTCTGGGTATGGAATACTATATTCCGTACACTGATGTCACCGGTGCCCGAGGAGTGCGCCCTTGGTTCGGGCGCGAGTGTGCGGGGGCTGTTGATCAAAAGCAGTCCGCGTATCGCGCTTGGGTGAGGGCGCGTGCCACGCACGATCCCAATGTGAGCCACTTCAAGGCGGCGTACAACAGAGCCACAAAGGTCTGCAAGAGGGCTTACGTCAAAGCGGATGCCCTGCGCATTGCGCGGCTTGGTCAAGAGCTAGTGGCACATCCCACGGGCAGCCGTGGATACTGGCGACTGGCCAAAGCCGTGCAGGCCAACTTCTGTCAGCCTTCGCTGCCACCGCTGCGCTACCCTGATGGATCCCTGGCCCATGGACCGCAAGAGAAAGCCAATATGCTAGTAAATCTCTTTGCGGCCAATTCCCGAGTCGATGATTGCGGTATACAGCCGCCGACACTACCCAATGGTGACCACGTAATGCCTGAAATACGTATCAGGCAATGCGATGTTCGTGCGGTGCTTCAATCACTCGATGTCCGGAAAGCCAGTGGCCCGGATGGTATTCCAGCGGTGGTCTTACAAAAATGTGCAGCGGAGTTGTCTCCGATGCTTACGCGGCTGTACCGACTGTCCTACAGCTCGGGTACAGTGCCTTCGGCTTGGAAAGAGGCGAATGTACAGCCGATCCCCAAGAAGGGGGATCGCTCAGAGCCAGCCAACTATCGACCCATAGCCGTCACCTCAGTGCTGTGCAAGGTCTTCGAGCACATCATTAACAAACAGCTCATGCGTCACCTAGAGGATCACTCCTTAATTAATGACCGGCAATATGGCTTCAGGCCGAAACGGTCAACGGGTGATCTTCTAGCATACGTTACCCATCTTTGGGGTGAGGCTATGGACAAGCACGGCGAGTCACTGGCAATTAGTCTTGATATCGCCAAAGCTTTCGATAGAGTCTGGCACAAATCGCTTCTCTCCAAGCTACCAGCCTTTGGTCTGCCTCCTAGACTGTGCAACTGGATTGCTAGTTTCCTGCAGGAGCGCCGTATCCGCGTCCTCTGTGATGGACGGGCTTCGGAGTTCTTGCAAATAAATGCTGGCGTACCGCAGGGGTCTGTATTATCTCCCACTCTCTTTCTTCTGCATATCAACGACATGCTGTCCACCGGCAGCATACATTGCTATGCAGACGATAGCACCTTACACGGGAGTTATCACGGACAACCTGCGGCCAAACAGTCTGATATCGTGGAAAAAAGACAGCTTCTTGTCACTGAACTGGACCGGATCATGAATCACATTTCTCAATGGGGCTCCGAGAACATGGTCGAGTTCAATGCCAAGAAGACGCAGGCTTGTGCGTTCACAGCAAAGGTATCTTCTTTCCTTCCCCTTCCCACTCTTCAGAGCACGCCACTTCCACTGCAGGACAATCTCTATATCCTAGGCATGGATATTCGCTGCAAACTGAATAACAGAAATTACATCGAGAGCATCATCAAAACAGCCTCGCGGAAACTCGGACTCTTAAACAAAGTGAGACGTTTTTTCACGCCGGAGCAGCGGTGTCTTCTCTATAAGACACAAATTCGCTCCTGCGTGGAATACTGCTCGCATCTCTGGGATGGCTCCGCGAAATACCTACTAGATGCTCTCGACAGGTTGCAGCGACGCGCGGTCCGAATTATTGGGAACCCTGAGGTCACGAACACCCTCGAGCCTTTGCAGATGCGTAGAGATATTGCTTCCTTGGCTGTATTTTACCGTCTCTACCACGGTGAGTGTTCTGACGAGCTCTTCCAACTAATCCCACCATCTCCTTTCCTACATAGGACAACACGTGCAGGCCTTAGATGTCACCCTCACACTGTGCAGAATATACGAGCAAGAACCAAGCGGTTCGGAGACTCTTTTCTTTGCCGCACCACCAAGACCTGGAATTCATTACCAGCACACGTGTTTCCTTCTTCCTACAGTCCCGGGGCCTTTAAGCGGGGCGTGAAAAAGCATCTGATGAGGCCGCCAAGCTGAGTGCCACCATTGTAGCACTTAGTGTCTGTAATGGTGACCCTCTTTCCTGAGACTTTGCCTTTAGCTTACCATCAGGCGAGGTGAGGTCAAGTTGGCGTGTCCTATATAAAAAAAAAAAAAAAAAAAAAAAAAAAAATAACTTCAGTCCATATAACTAGATGGCGCTAGTGGTACTTTAAAACATGTTGTTATGAAAAATGAAATGGTTATTTCGAACTCGAACCGAATAAAACGCACACCGTACACCATCTGCGGATCGCAGAGCAGGTCTGAAATTGACGTCGTTAGAACAAAAGTAAACAAAACTCCGGAAAAAAATAAAAACATCAATACGGAAGTACAAAAAAGTAGTAAAAAGTACTACCTACCACAGACTCCCAAGACCTACCTAAGACCTAAATTCTAGACATAAGTTTCGGCAGTCATTGTTTTCATTTCATTTCAAGAACTTCTAGAACAAAAAGAATTAATGTCAGTCTTAGAATGAGTGGTCATTAATCATTCCTAACACCTTGAGACGGAGACATGACACAAGACACTCATCTTTCTGTAGGTACTTACCTAAGTGTGACTTGATCAAACTAGGTAAAATGAGGTAGGTAGGTAGCGTACTTCTCTATCCATACCTAGTACGTGCCTAGTGATCTAGATGAATGTAAAAATATATTTCCAACTGCAGTGACTAATAAAAGACACACGCTAAATTCCACTGGACAACCTAGTCAACAAATAGGAGGTAGATACGTAGGTTAGGTAGGTAGGTACCCAGATAGTCGGTAGATAATATATATATACCTATATGAACTTATCTATTCAATTACATGGACAGGTGATGCTAAACACGATAGCTCTTCTAACTAAAATGATCATAGCTAAACTCTCAGCCGCATTTCTTTAAAAACGGCCTTGATCTCAAGAAATGTGCAGAACTGCAAACTGTGTAAGACGGAGACGGACAATGTAAGTAACCGGGCAGGTGTCATTATTCCCTCATAATAATTGATTGGCAACAATAAAAATAAACAGTAAGTGTTGCGGAGCGGCCGAGCCTGGTGCGGAGCGGCAACGTGGCACGATCGATCGACGCCGCCGCATTTTAAGGCCAGTAGGAGTTTCCCCGTACGAGAAATACATTGAAGTTTCTTTACATTGAATTGGACTTTGGCACAAAAGCTCCCAAACTATGTAAGCACTTATATAAAAGTAACTATTTTTGAAGGGAATGCCTTGGAATTAGAGAAAGTGCCAGATTGATTAAAACATGAGGTTTATGCGTAGACATTAGATACCTAGTCTAATTAAATAGCAATGAAGAGCTACCTAACAACAGAATTTTATAGCTATTCTTCTAAAAAAACAGAAGAAGTAGGTACTCACCTACCTTTATAAAGTAAGTATACCTACCTAAGCAAAAATAAAAACGTGTGAATTAAACTGTACGTGGGAACAATGCGATGCGTATGTTCAAATTCACGCAATTTGTTCAGAACACGGCACATTAATTTAGAACGCTGTTATATGTACTTGGGAAGATTTATCTAGATAGGTACCGAAATTATGGTAACTCGCCTTAGTTAAGTAGCTATAGGTCCTGTGCCTTTTTTTTTAATTTTTTTTTTATGGCCGCGGCTTGCTTCTGCCAGGGTGACAAGCGGCTCCACCTGTCACCCCCAGGCCAGGTACTGTGCCTTAGCGTTGTCATACTGAAAACCAATATTATGGAGCTATGCCAACTACAATAAAGCTAGTTCTATTAAGATACAAAAGTTAGGGAAAATATCGTAGTTTCGAATCCCGCCTGAACCGGTTATTTTTTTTCTATATCTTAATCGATTTGAATAGTTAGCATACTAAATGCTTTAAAATTTCTTTCAAAAGATAGTTCAACTTCTAAGAAAGCTAGTATTTTACTTTGTGTTAAAGTTCGACCTTATCATCAACTAGGTAACGGTAACCACTTTCCATCAGGAGGGCCGTGTACTCATCTGCCATCTAAGTTGTATAAAAAAACTAGTTAACGTTGGTTATCATGTACTTACATGCCTATAAAAATAGATAAGTATTTTTTTTATAATCGTCACTCTTGGAAAATATAAGGTTGTTGAAAAATGCGTCTAATATTGATCTACACATCTGACTTTAATAGTTCGATTTATTTGAAAAGGTCCCATCAGCCTGTTCAATCAAATAAACGGAAAAGTTCTCGTTTTACCAAGACTTACAGGGCTATACCAACCATACTTGTAAACCGGTTGTATATCTTAGACCTAAAATGTGTTCAAAAAGTGTTCTATATGCGCACGAGTTACACGTTTTTTGGGTGTCCTTCGAAGACAGTACAACTACAAACCAACGTCAGGGTCTCGATTGCTTCGCGATTTAGATCCAAGATACGTGTCCCGAGAAACATCTGCTGATTGACGAACGAGCATCTGGAATCTGGCACAGGTTCTCATCTTCCTTCACTTCTTTTATTTATTATAGCCTGGGCTCCGAAGTGAGAGCCTCCGGGAACAAAAACCGGTCCATACAATCGGGAACAACGGTAAGATGATGACGATTTATTAGAATTGAAAATCATCTTCTAATCAAAACCAAACTTAACGTATGGTTTAAAACACGACAGACACATTGACAGACGAAGGCAACTAGGGCGTTGTGCGCCCCCGGCCCTCTGCCCCCCTTTCCTGGGGAAGAATGGAGACGCCGTAATCCCACACCCGAGGGAGCCTTATATGGCCCTGGATCAGTTGGGATGCGCGAGGGATATGCCGTGCGGTTTTAGACGGCCCGAGTCCGACATAGTCATTCGCCGGCTGTGGTGGGAGGTTATCGGAGGGGATTTCCTCACGTTAAAAAAAAAGACCCATTGACTCAGAATAGATAATAGTATGTAGGTACTACGCACTTGGTCTAAACAGAATGAACTAAAGGTTACCAAAAATAAACTTCAATTAAAACACAAGACCTTCAGATACTTAAAGTTTTAAGAGAGTATGTTTTGTTGATCAATCAAATACTTAATTATTCATTTCTGATAAACTGGATAAGTTTCGAGACAGTTGTGTTTGTGTTCCTATTTATGATGTTAAACTTGAAGCCACATTGACACAAGCACAACCAGCCGGTTTAAAATGGTTTGAATTTGAACAAAGTAAATTTGATATAGGTGTCGAATCTCTTGTTACAAACAAAAAAAAACAGTTTGTCAGCACTAAAATATTCCCATCTTTGTCTTGCCTTGAAAAGAAAAAGACGGGCCGTCATATTTGTTATATGAACCCCGTTTTTTTATATTTTGTAACATAATCGACTCCAACAATGGCGTAGAATTTGCCGTTTCTCTTGCAAGAAATGGTACCGAATTCTGATAAAAAAAGAACAACATCATCCTATTTCACTTTGTATAGATACTTTTTAATACCGTAAGCTGAAAAATGTCGTACAACAAATATACAGCCCAGACAGCCTCAGATGCATGGCTTGAGTCAACATAGTGCCCGGAAGACGGCAATAGACTCAACCACTATTACGTGGGACCGAATTCAATTATTGCTGAAATGTGGGTGTTAATTCACCTCTGCCTAACCCTCCCGGGAATAAAGGCGTGATGTATACATAATTATTATTATGAAAGTAAGCTGAAAATCGAAAAATCTAAATTTCTAGAACGGTTTTCTAAAAGCGCTTTGAGAAAGATCAAATCGCCGTCTAATCTACCTTGTCCAGGATAATTGTGATTTTATTAGGTATTTTTACATAATAATCAAAAAGCTCTTCAAACTAATTAATATTTATCTAGCTACCTGGTGCCTTGCCTTATCATCTCAGTAAATTAAGTTAGACGAGTCTGGATTTCAGCTGACGGACGTGAAGTCATTCAACATTAATTCATACGAACATGCGTTTTTTGAGTAGCAAGACGTTAATCATAATATTAAAATGTCTGTTATGCCAGCTAATGTCAAAAATTTCAGTATTAAACATTCTTAACACCTAAAACTATAGCCTAAAATTACATAACATAACATAAACGCACGCCTATATCCCCGAAGGGGTAGGCAGAGGTGCTAGCACCCACATTTCGCCAGTTTATGTTTAGGTCCCAATGTAATAGGTGGCGAGCCTATTGCCATTAACCAATCAATTATAAACCTGCGATAAATACACACATAACTTCGAAAAGCATCGAAAAGTCATTGGTGTGTTCGATAATACATTATAATAATAATAATAGCAAAAACTTAATATTTATTCATTTTACTCAGCCTTTCCGGTACTTTTGTTGTACCTTTACTAATGTCTGATAAAACTCCGGCCTGGGGGTGACAGGTGGAGCCGCCAGTCACCCTGGCAGAAGCAGGCCGCGACGGTGCCGCGCGTGGAGCGCCTCCCCGTTTCCGGGGTCGAGTTGGGGACTCTGTAGTCCCCACACCCGAGAAGAGGGCCAGATCGTGAGAGATGGCCCTGGGTCGGCCGGGATGCGAGGGATATGCCTGTCAACCTCACCTTCGGCAACCAAAGCGACCCACAGGCGGCGTGCGTTTTAGTCGGTTCGAGTCCGACATAACCTCCTCCACCGGCTCCGGTGGGGAGGTATCCGTGGGGATTTTGCGCACGTAAAAAAAAAAATGTCTGATAAAACTTAATAATATAAAATCATTGAAAGGATTCTTTCTTACATTCAGTCATTCATTATTTCTCTGTAAATAAATAACTTGCCTACGTAAGACAGTTACTGAGAAAATATCGGATATTCGAGGTCTGTGAGGGCTACTCAAATTTCTACTTTTAATGTTGTAACAATAATGGTATTGTAAACATTGTAATATACTTACTTAATATAAATGTATACTTAAAATTACAATTTAATGTTACTATGATCATCTTCTATTTGTTTTCATTTCTTCGTGGTTACATACTACAATGTCTTATGAAAAAAAAATTGCACACGTCCATAGACCACGGTAACCACTTCCCATTAGGTGGGCTGTGTGCTTATCTACCACCTAAGTGGTATAAAAAAACTAATTCTTTTAAAACGTTTAAATCTTATATCTCTGACAACTACGTACTCGTACCACAGATAATATAATATCATTCTAACTCGTACTAATGTTAAACAGGTTGTATAATGAATAATAATATAATTGAAGTGCACGCTTGAGTAGATTAATGGATGTAACGGACAAAGTACCGAGGTATGCAAGGACAATGTTCCCTTCTCTCTACCTACCTGTCTACCTGCGTTAAGGGTGTCGTACAAGCCGCAAGATGTAGTCTGCTATAGAAATATTGTAATATGCCCGAACCTTACAACGACGCGTGACGCGACGTCGGTGACAGTACCTACTCGCTAGAGTCCCAACTTCAGTGGGAAGTGGTTTGGTGAAAGTAGTGATATTTTGTCTACTCTCTACAGAAACTAAATAACCAACCAACTATAGAAGTTGTGCAGTAGTAGTTTCGTTATATATAGTTTAGGTATACATGAAATAAATGGATCCACGCAGTTTGAGAACGGTTAACCCTGAGAATTGGATATTTAGCAAACCGAACAATTTGTGGGTGCCAGCACCTCTGCCTACCCCTTCGGGAATATAGGCGTGGGTTTGTGTTATATTACGAACAATTTGAGACTAGGGCATTATACGGAGATACAGAAGTTAGGCCACTGTACTTGTATATTTTTGTTTGTTGTTTACAAATAAGAATAGCCCGTGTTGTGTTCCCTACGGTGAGCAGGGTAGCCAGAGCTCACTAGAGAGTTTTTGTACTGTCAGTTCGAAGACCAAAAACTTGTCCTGCTTTTTCTTTTACACTGACGACACAGAAATTCTTGTGCTTACAGGGGTGGCTCGCGAGTGTTACTCCCTTGGTGATGCACACGTCCTTAGGCCACGGTAACCACTTTCCATCAGGTGGGCCGTGTGCTGGTCTACCAACAAAGTGGCATAAAAAAAATACTAACTAGATGAACCATAGATCTAGGTCCATAGACTAGATCACAATACAATAATATGTTAGATTTGCTGTGATGGGCGGCAAAATAAAAGTAACGGCAACACTACCCAGTGTTGCAATTACAATTTTTTTTTTTAAGTTGGAGTGTAGGTAAATACAGTTTTTTAAATTAACCATGTGTTACAGCTATCCAAAAATAAACTCATATTTCGTTCTTTCTTTTTCTAATTGGACGTTTTCTGAATGGCATCGTATCAGTTCGGCCGGAAATTTTACCGTTTGACGAATCGTACTTTCTTTGCCTGAATTCTAGAAACGTCTTATAGTTCACTCAAGTAGGTACCTACTTATATAATTAATGTCTCCATTATCACAATTTTAACCAGCACCTAGATTGGGTTTCTTAATATCTCAATTTATATTTTGAAATGTTTTGTCGATCACCCATCTATAGAATACTGATTGCCATTGAGGTGACGGATAAAAAGAAAGAGGAAACGAAATTACAGTTCATCACGAAATGACGTGACTTGAGTGAGTTTAAAGTTTTTCATTACTTAGGAGGAAATTGGAAGCACAAGAAAAAGTTGGCCAAAGAATTACTATGGCCATATAAATGGGAAACGTTTTAGGTTTGTTAAGACTTTTATTTGGGTGATAGAATGTTTTTGAAGAATTTAAACAAAAATAGACACAATGCCTATACGATAAAAAGAATAATATAAATTGAAACACATGCTTGATAGAAAAAGATTAGACTGTCCAAACATTGGAAAGAACATTTGTCTGTTTACTTCAAGGCATTTGTAAAAAAAAAACATAACATAAACTCACGCCTAAATCCCCGAAGGAGTAGGCAGAGGCAGCACCCACGATAGGCATTTGTCATAACCACTTTATACAAAAATAAAAAAAAATTAAAAACCCCGTCACAAAAAACAACCTGTAAAATGTTGAATATAAATTGTGCCTTTTAACTTTGATAAACCTAACTTCGTAGGTAATATCTTTATTCAAGCGTTGGGGACCTCTCCGTCATATTATCGAAACGATCCAAGATCCCCTCGACATGGCAACACTTGTATAAAAATATTACTAGGTTTATTAAGGTAAATGGGCACAATTTATTTTCTAGTTTTTAGTGGTTGTTTTTTGTGACGGGGGTTTTTAAATTTTTTATTTTACTTTTTAAATTGATCTACTAGTCAAACTCTTTATGTACCCATATTGAGAGAGAAAAAATATGCACTCCGTCATTTTGTGGCGGCGGGCATATTGAACCGATTTTTTTCACCACCTAAGAACCTAAGAACACTCCCGCCAAATATACCTTTCAAACAAAAAGAACGAAATCCAAATCGCTCCATTCTTTCAGGAGCAATGATGCCAAGGATAAACGCACACACACATATACAGACACGTCAATCTTATTTTTGCGTCGGGGGTTAAAATCTAAGATAATTTAGTGCTATCCTACACACTAATTAATATTATAAACGTAAAAGTTTGTAAGAGTGGATGGATGTATGGTTGTTCAGTTGTTCACTCAAAAACAAATACTTAAATAAAATGTTGACAGGAGGTAGAAGTCCATAACAGCACATATGTAGGTAAGTACATAACAGAAGACAGAACAGAAGGGTATGTATTGTTGCCATTAATTTTCTGCGTATCTGAACTTTAAAAAAATAATTCTGAACACGGACTTTGAGTCCGATTATAATGAGTACTTAAGATGCTCAAGTATTATTTACATTCCATTTCAAAGAAACATAGGTACCGTTAAGGTCTTAGATGATCCTTTTTTAATTCATCTAAGGTTAAGGTCCTATTCGTATAGATCTGTTAGGTACCTATTTAAAGGTTATGAATTTAAAAGAACCTCGAACAACAGGAATAGCACTGATTATCCTACTTATATTCATGATGAATTAAGGTAAGGCAGGTACAGGTCTACATTTATGTTTCGTTACCATTCCTTGATCTCCATGCCATCTAAACCTTATTCTGTTGACCAAAATAGGATGGGTGCTTACCCTGTGGTAGCTTTGTAGGGATGTGGTACCTACCTTACCTACAAAATTAAAGATAAAATTTAGATCATGATCAAGCCCAGTCTAGACGTCGTCGGTCGGTCAGAACAGAACACTTAGAACAGAAACGTAAAAAATGAAAAGCGTCTTGTCAGCTTGAAGATTATCTTGGCAGTTATGAACCACCCACCTATTTATATACCGCGTTGTGTTGGACACTGCGACGTTGCCAGCTCGTACCCACTGCCGACCACTTTGAATTTCGAACGTGGACCGGTATTGTTGCCAGCTCAAAGATTTTCCCTAAACCCAGGGAACAAAAAATGGTACATTTTTTCTCTTCAAAATTTTGTTCAATAGTTTTCTAAGGAATTGGAATATGTTATCGCATCGCAATAATTACAGTTCATGTCAACGGTCTGTCAGCGTAGTGAACTTACCAAGACGCTCTGTGCGAGTGAGAGATTACGAGACTTTATGCATTTACAAAAAGAAATATCTAAGTATGTTTATCCGCATTCTAGATTCCATAACCGCGCATTGCCGCGTGGTTCCCAGCAGAGTAGAATTTGGACCACCCTATCTGTTCCCATGCGGTGTCGTACAAGGCGACTAAGGGATAGGGCTGTTTAACATCTGAAAGATATATACAGCCCAGACTCAGCTTCAGATGCGTGATTCGAGTCAAATATAGTGCCCGGAAGAGGGCAATAAGCTCACCCCCTATTACGTGGGACCTAATTTAATGATTGGTGAAATATGGGTGTTAATTCACCTCTGCCTAATCCTCCGGGAATAAAGGCGTTATAAATGTGTGTGTTAATTATAAGTATGTAGATTCCATAACACAAGCTAGTTAAGCTATGCTTATCATGGATCTAGATAGTGTTGTGTGAATTGTTGAAAAATAATATCATGGGGTTACCTGACGGATGCTAGTGGGATCCCATAAGCATGTT
Source organism: Eilema griseolum (assembly GCA_963662185.1). Classification (NCBI taxonomy): domain Eukaryota; kingdom Metazoa; phylum Arthropoda; class Insecta; order Lepidoptera; family Erebidae; genus Eilema; species Eilema griseolum. The sequence continues at coordinate 11,712,615 of OY759249.1, read as the reverse complement.
GCATCGACTTTTTCCAATCTAAATTAATCGACTAAAATGATTTATAGTTGTACTAGCTGTCCCGGCAAACGTCGTTTTGCCATATAATGTTAAGGGTGGACAACCCTTAACATTTAGGGGGATGAAAAATAGATGTTGGCCGATTCTCAGACCTACTCAATATGCTCAAAAAATTTCATGAGAATCGGTCAAGCCGTTTCGGAGGAGTTCAAGTTCGAACACCGTGACACGAGAATTTTATATATAAGACTAGCTGTCCCGGCAAACGTCGTTTTGCCATATAATGTTAAGGGTGGACAACCCTTAACATTTAGGGGGATGAAAAATAGATGTTGGCCGATTCTCAGACCTACTCAATATGCTCACAAAATTTCATGAGAATCGGTCAAGCCGTTTCGGAGGAGTTCATGTTCGAACACCGTGACACGAGAATTTTATATATAAGATAGTGTATAGTAGATAAATTAGGAAGAGGTTACTATCAACAAAACGTGTTGTGTGTGCGTCATAGATTTCATTCACCCTATTCACCCTAAGAGCGTTTTCCAACTATTCGATCCGATATCGGTGTTGGCTGCCTTGATGAAAATTGTATGAAATAAGTATCTATTTATTTTATACTGTTCTGTGTGGAAGTGTGTTCTTAATAGATATGTATCTGTCCGCCCGATACCAGATATCGGTGCTGACACCGCTCGCACTGTGTTCGCCCGATATCGGATATCAATGTCAATCAGTCACCACAACAGCAAAATAATAGAAAAGAACCAAATGTCATGACATATTCAATGGTAGAAACTTCTAAGGAGTCTATGGTTATTTTTTTTAGTCTGTGCTATCGAGCAAATGGACCTATCCTTGACGTATCGGATATATGTGAAAACAGCACATGGTGTCGGCTATCGGATATCGGCTATAGTCGTCCGACACCAATATCGGACTGGATAATGTAAAAACGGCCTTAGTTTTCACCCATTTCTGTGCTTTAGCGATAGTTACGAGTAGTCTGTGAGTTATTTAATTTTAAAAGTACTGTTTAGGAAATTATTAGCAATTTTCTTTGCAATAGAAGGGAGATTTTTACTAAGTACTGGTATCCCTAACATTCTTGCCTCTAGGTCGAACGAACGCGGCACTCCGTCCGTGTGCGGCACTGTAACTAACTGCTTGTACTCGAACCTGTCCGCCTTCTAAATTAAAGTTGCGTATTATTTTACGATATTGTTCGTCACTTTTTTATATCGACTTTGTAGAACTTCGTACAAGTGTATGGATGGTTTTAATATGATTTCTAGCTTATGAATGTCAGATTATAAAGGTAAGTGTAACTTTCTCCATCTTAGAGCTAATTGACTAGTAGAGAACTAGGAGACTGAATCTAGAAGCGACAAGGTTTTCATCTCAATGTCTGTGCATTAATACTTTTCACAATCATTTATTGCGCTGCACATTATACCTATCTATTAAATCACATGTCTGATACGAGTATCATGTCTTATTACAGTCGAGCTAGCTTGCTATCTTGGGGTTAAAGAGGTCAAATGGAAGACGTTCTGAGGAAAAAAGATATTTAGCTGTGACTTATTATCTATTAGAGTAAAAGGTGACCCCAATAGATATATTAGGGATAACGGCTAAGGAAATTGATTGCTTTCGTAAAATTTGATTATGCGACTGGGGCGCGAGCGTGGAGGCTAACACTGATGAATACAATAACCTAATTTCATCGGCAAACTTAATTTTATTGACGCTAGGCAAAAGGCTAGATAATGTTTTTGAGTAGGTTCTCCTTGTAGGTGTTTACTGTTGGCAGTAGGTTGACACGTGATACCCCAGTGTCGCAAGCGTTAGTAAGCTAGCGTGACCGTTTGCGTTTAGTAATCTCAGTAAATGAAAAGCCAACCAGGGCCAATAGCATTATACAGCCTATTTTTATACGTTTTATTGTTTGGTTTAATTGGTTAAAGTTCATGTGAGCACAGTTCCAGTTTTTATGGTTTGAGCGTAACATGTCAACTGTTAATTAAAAGCAAGTAACCAAGATTTCTCTTTGGATTCACAAAAATATACGGGAAGGTACCTTTGCATAAGAGCGCGCAAACTTGCCACTTTATTTTCACATGCGGAAATCCACTCGGGTACTCCCCGCCGAGGCCAGCGGGGACAAACCTATTAAATCCGCACGGCCGTCTTGGGCAATCAGTTGCCGTTGGTCAGGTAGTCTCTGGCATAACCGCATAACCTTCGAGCACCCCGTCTGACCCAGGGCTATAGAAGGTCTCTTCGGGTGTGGGACGACGTCTCCCACGCCGGGCATTCGGTCAGTGTGTGTAGGCCCGTATCCTCACTCGCGTCACAGTGATGACACTCTGGCGTTGGTTCTTTTCTGATCAGATGCAAGTAACTCCTGAAACTACAAGAGGCCCCCGTGAAACTCGGCAATGACAATGACACTCGGTGTTAATAAAAAAAGAACTTACTTTTATGATTTTAAGTATGACACTTAAATAGTATGACTTCCTATGAATGATTTGATCATTCAAATATGTTTTTTTTTTTGTAATACTGCCCTTCTATAAACCAATTTAGAACTGGCACAAGTAAAACAATTTAGGTAGATTAAAATATCTTTAATTGAAATCAATTTTGTTAAAAAAAAGTATGTGTTATTTATTACAGACTATATCTATCCCTGTACTAGACTTCAGCCAGATCCGTTCAGCCGTTAGTTAGAGCGTGATTGAATAGCAAACATGCAAAATTGCAAACATCATAATCTTCACAAACTTTCACAGTAATAAACAACTAAGTAGAAACGTATTACATGATTTTTATGTTTATTTAATAGCTGTTACGACTATCTAAAAAGACACATCAGTTGTTACATTTCCCACGAAGTCAAAAGAAACGACTAAATATACTAATCGATCAATATTGAGTATATTGATCGATTCTGCTGACATACCAAGCGCCAGGCGATATGTTGGCGTGGTTAGGAAATGACGCTTGGTTCCCGGCAGAGTAGAATTTGGACCACCTCATCTCATCTATACATTACGACTTAGGGATAGAGCTGTTTACCAGCAGACAGATACACAAGACTTAGGGACAGAACTCAACATTTAGAACTGTTAGAATTTAAAGCAGCGTGATTCTTCGCAGAGTAGAATTTGGCCACCCCATCTCTTCCCATGCGGTGACGTACAAGGCGATTAAGGGATATGGCTGTTTAACATCAGAATCATTTATACAGCCCAGACTCAGTCTCAGATGCACAACTCGAGTCAACAATAGTGCCCGGAAGACGGCAATAGGCTCACCCCCTATTAAGTGGGACCGTGGGACAATGATTGGTGAAATGTTGGTGTTAACTCACCTCTGCCTAAAACTCCGGAGATAAAGGCGAGATTAAATGTATGTATGTATGTATGTAGGTAATGTATAAAAAGTTGACCGGACACGGAACGCCCGGCAGATGTAAAAGATCAAAGTTAAAAATAGAATTTATAATTAATGAAGAAATATGGAATATAAAAAGCGTGCGCTAAGTAAATATACAATCCAGCGAGTGAGGGGATGGAGTTGGGGGCGACAAGAAATGCAGAGTAAAAGCGTTTTCAGAATATCCGATCCGATATCGGTGTCGAATCAAGATATCCAATAGCCAATAGCTGCCAACACAACGGTGTCGGCTCCGGTATCCGATATCGGACAATTTGAAATACTTACAATACATATTTCATCCAATTTACTTCCACCGATATTGGATCGGCCCCTGAAGCCGATATCGCATCGGATAATCTGGAAACGCTATGAGGACAGTAAGTAGAGCTTCGTGTAAACAGCATCGCCGTCGCCACTGCGCTGCACCAGAGTCAATAGAAGTAACAATTATAAAATGTATAATAGATAGAAAAATGCTCAGAAAGTGATGATGGTTGAGTGTCTGCCGCGCATCGAAATTTTTTTATACCATTTACGTGGCAGACAAGTTCCCGGCCCATCTGAAAGTGGTTACTTTGGCCTATAAACGTATGTAGGTAAGCAACAACAGGGACGTTACACTCGTGCTGCCGACCTCGAGGTCGGCATCGAAGAGACAATTACACACATCACTGTATACGACGGCGACGGAGAGACTCATAGGGATGGGTATGACAGATATTTTTTTTGAAAGAATATTAGCAACATTAATATTCCCTCTAACCAGTTCAACTAGCTAAATTGCTTGTGCTAGGAGTGTGTTCACGTCGGTAGCGTAATGCCCAGGATTCCAATCCGGGACCTTTCGTACGTAAGCTACCGATGCTTTATAAAGTACCTACCTAAAGACACAGATTATACAAAGTAGGCCGGCATGTATGACCGGCTGAATATGAATCTGTATTCGATTTGTTCTAATTTTACTGTGGGAGTGGAACGTATCTAAATATAGCTATATCTTGTTTTGATGTCAACTCGCCTCTAGTCTGCGTCCAGCATTCTGTCTAAAGGCTTAGAAATCAGTAATGAGAAACAGGTTGAAATGAGCAGTCCAAATGCCCACTCAATAATATAAGATGGTAAACTAGATTAGCGGCACGCTCTCCACACATTGCTTACATTAAATATTGTTTGTTATTGGTTGAAATATCTGCTATTACGATTCAAAATTTTGTTGAATTTCTTTTAATAAAAGTAGGACAACCTTGAACTTGCTATATATTTTTGTTATAGTTAATAAACCAACTGCATTTTGGCAAATTTTCAAAAAATTTTAAGTTTCGTATAAAGAGATAAGCATCATATAAAGATAAAACTTATATATCAATTTATTTTATTGCATTCTCGTCATTTCATATCGTTAGGTACAGCTAGTTCTTAGCATACTGACAATTCAAGATAAAATGCATGCCAAAATACTTACTTCAGAACGCGTCAAAATTATCCGTTGTAAAAGTTGACATTGGAGGCTATATTTTCGTATGATATTTAAGCCGAGCCCCCTCCGGCGCCGAGAACACGCTACCCCTTTTCATCCCCATGATCCCCTACGCTATTTAATCAACTTGTACATACCTACCCACAAGTTATACATCTTACTAGGACCTTGCTAAAGTGGGCAACTTCGTTTATGAGTTTAGGACATGTGTAGACCAGTATAGCTACCTACATACTGTGTATACTACGATGATTTTGGAACTCCAAAGATTGCTATAATTGTTCAAATTATCAATAGGTACTTACATGGAGTGCCGTGGAGAGCATAACAGAACATCATTCGTGATAGATGGTGCAGCTTTAATTTGTAGAGTTTTTGTGCTGTCAGTGGGAAGACCAAAAGCCTGTCCTGCTTTGTCTTTTACACTGACGAACTCTGAGAACTCTGTGCTTACAAGGTTGGCATCGCAAGGTCGACTCCCTTGGTGTTACACACGTCCATAGGCCACGGTAACCACTTTCCATCATTCCAAAAAATAAAGAGTAACTGCAAAAGTTCGCTATCAGTATAATAAATTAATGACGGATTGGCGCGTTTGGAAATAAAATAGCAGTCGTTTCATCAGTCGAATAATCGAAGTATGAAGGTTCGGTAGCTTCGTATTTAAAGACAGAAAGCTGACCCCAACTGAGGAGTAGGTATAGTTAACATAAGATTTTTCCGCCCGATTGAGCAGTCCGACTGGGGTAGCCCTACAGAATACCACGGCTATAATAATTTCGTGTTGTGTTCCCAGCGATGAGTAGGGTAGCCAGACCTCACTGGAGAATTCGTGCTGTGTGAAGTGGGAAGACTAAAGGCTTGTCCTGTTTTGTCTTCTACTGACGGCACAGAAACTCTGTACTTACAGGGTTGGCAGCGCGACTGTGACTCCTCTGGTGTTACAGACGTCCATAGGTCACGGTAACCACTTTCCATCAGGTGGGCCGTGTGCTTGTCTGCCAACTAAGTGGTATAAAGAAAAGGTCTATCTTGACTACAAAGTCTCAAAATGATCTTAATAGTATGATTTTAATAGTAGCAAGTCAAACTGTATTATTAATTTAAATTGTATTATCGTCTGAACCAAAGGTGTGTACCAAATATTAAAGCAATCAATCAACAGCAAGGGGAGAAAACCAAGGTATTAAGATCATTTGAGTTCTTTGTTCGTCAAGATCGATCTGATGCTTGCTGTACTTAGATATACATTCATACAATGACGCCTCTGTGCAATTCGAGTACGTAGACAGAATAACTTTCCACTTGCTCCGATGCTTGTCATCTTCCACGATGTGAAGCCAACAGAAGTACTGTACCTAAATATTCCTAACAAGTGGAGCCACGTACAAAGGCTAGTAAAGTAGTAAGTAAATACTCTTCTCAAATCAACAATACAACTATATAAACTCAACTCATGTATTTTAGTAGCTATCTAATAATAGTTTTAGTTTTAAAGAAGTTAATAGTAATAATATAATCAATTCACTACAGATTAAAAAAAAAAAAAAATAACTCATGTAATGTAATACAACTGGTGGTATTCGATCGAACTGTGTCAAGTAAACAAAATATATCAGACTTTGTGTATTTTATCGCCTAAATCCTGATTTATTTGAACCATTAAAACGTGCGTTTCAATACAATAAATTAAGGGATAGGTTTTATCTCATCCACAGTAAACATACTTACTATGAAAAAGCACCCGGTTGATAGCAACAGGATTGCCCACTACTAAATGTATGGTGAAGTGTAGGTGTTAACAAAACTCTGCTTACACCCTATGGGATATAGGCGTAACCATTGCTTTGTAGCCATGAACTATTTAGTAGGTAGTTGCTATATGAAAAAGATAAGAAGTAACAATTACGGCCATAGAAGTACTTATTTGTATGTCGTTTATTTTAAGATTTTGATGGACGACACGTAGGTAGGTACACTTGGTACCTAATGCCACAACAATTTCATACATTTTTAGTAAGAATTAAACAACAAAGTAAATCTAAGGAGACCACAATACTAAACAAGTTCGTCTTCTATTATGGGGAAGAGAAATTTTCCATTTCGTGCAACCAGTGTTGTACCTATAGAATTTAAAGAAGTTTTGATTCGTACAGAAGTTTATTTGAAGTTAACCTCTATCTAAGTTATCTGAAAACAGAATAAGCAAAAAAATGTAGAGGTAAGTACTTACATTCACAAAGTTTCCATTAGGTGGGTGCGTAAATTGTAAAGGACAGACTTCGTTTGTTCATTTTAGAAATGAAAGGACCGTCTACACTCCAGTTGCCCAAATTAGTACAGCCACGCTTACGTTTTTCGGCGGACTTTCCCAAAATGTAAATAAATTTATTTACATTTTAGGAAAGATTAGACAAGAAACCTACTTTTTTCAAGAAGTTAAAAGGTATACCAGCTAAATCCATAAATAACCTACTTAAAGATCTTGGCTTGCCAAGGGCTTCAGTAAGCTCTTTACTAGAACGAGTTTTCTCAAAACGGCATTTGTAAGATCCTATTAAATCAGGTTAGATCAGAGGAGGGAACAGAACTGACAATTTGAGGTGAACCGTGAACGCTGATGCATTACAAGGAGTACTCAGTAAACTTACGTCTAGGTAACAACTAGTCACAAGTCCCAGTCATTATAGCAAGCGTAAGTAATTTCATATCACAATACGAACGAAAGCTACTAACTGCTCCTAAGTTCTCACTATGCATCTTTGAAGTAGCGAAGCACAAGTATTTTGTACCGTAAATAACCCAATTAATTTGCGTCCCACATTTATTTTATTGTTGCGGAATCTTGTGTGGTGTGAGCAGTCAGGGGTGTAGCGTGGCTCGTGGGCGGCGGGCGTCGGGAGTGGGGTGGGCAGGGGTGACGACCTTCGCGGAAGTCCTACTCGCAGTTGTAATTACTGAAACGGCCTGAGCAGCCTTCCAACTCAATTTTCTTTGGGTAACATTGATTTTTAGCTGGAAATACGAAACGATACGTAGATATTTCGCGCTTCCAATTTTATTGTTAACCTGTGGAAAAATAAGCCGCGCTTTTTGATGATATTTTGTTTTGTTGTAAACATACCTTCGGAAATATCTTTACTGAATGGAATCATTCTCAATGTTATGACGTCATTGGAAACACTAGATTACCTATCTACTATACTGCTATTTTCATATTAGGTATACCTACTTGAGGTTTGGCTCGGCACTTTAATATTCAATCTGCTCGATAGCGAAATGTTGGATAGGAACCATAAGCTTCTGACACAATCACAAAGCCTACTACGCAAGGATTTTTTCATCATCACAGCACTATAGTCTCGGCCGCCAAACTTCGTCTCTTTCCGTTGATACGGCTTATCCTAGGTTTTGTGAGAGCGACTGCAAAATAACCCCTTAACCCTGAGAATAAAAATTAGCGCTAAGGCATCGTCCGTTAGTTAGCAGGTATACCAACTAGTGACAGCCAGCAGGTGTGGTTGGCTTGAACCCCCAATATCTTTCTCAAGAGAGAGGTGAAGGCTATAGGCATCACATTTAGTTTCATAAATAACTGTATTCTTTGTACCATGACATAAAATATTTTCTTTCAAAATGGCCGCGGTTGCCGGTAGGTAATTGTATATACGATAGCATAATCAAACAGTGTAAAGATATGATAAGGTCCCGTTGTCTTAATTGGCTACATGCAATTAACTATGTACATAATATTAACCATGTTTTATTCTGTACGTACTGTTCTACGTGAAGGTCTTCAGGCAACATTAATAGCAAAAAGTATATTGTAGGTATAGGTTAAACATTACTGCCAATAATATAATAAATAAAAAAAAACTAGCTAAACTGAAAACGTGTGTTGTAAAGATGGGGATAGTATAATATAATTACATAGTATCTACAAACGCTGAACTAGTGAGTAAATTATTCTGAATTTTAACGGTTTATCAAAATGTCTGATCTGCTCAGTTTCCCTAGGCAGCCCTCGGCGTATACCGATAAAAGTTCGTTCATAATTAACTTTGATATCACGTAACAAACATACAAAAAAAATACACATTGAATTGAGAACCTCCTCCTTTTTTGAAGTCCAAGAGACAAAAGACAATCAAAGTAAAATCGCACATCGACGCAAATTTGCTTTGCCCTCGTGTCGGATGCGTAAGATGTTGTTTTGATTATGTTTTAGGATGGCCTAACATACATATGGATGTATGGCTTGAGTCTCTAGTATTTCCTGTATAATTCACATCCTTCAAAGTACATAAATATGGAAAAACACACTGATTATGCTTTAGATAGATAATTTTTAGGCATGCAATGGTTAAACTATGCTAATGTTGATACCGACATTAACGGTAAAAAATAGGGTTTTCTGACTAAAATTATAGCAAACAGCCATAGACCATAGAATAGACAACGAAATCAGTTCTCTCTGTCTATGCCTACCCATCAACGTTTTTATTATAAGTAGTAAAACAAGATACAAGCTACTGATGTCTCGTTTTCTATTTGTATTCCCAGCTTCTGTTTTGATATAACAATAAAACACGATTGTATGTACATATGTCTGTAAACAAAATAGATGACTAACAGCGAATGCGCTTGCCAAGAGTAAAACAAAGAAGTAATTTAATTATGGCATACTATACTTGCTGTTTCTGCGGCTTTGCTCGTGGTCTTTCTATGTTAAGACTCTAGTTACGTAATGTAAAGTTGTGATATGAAGAAAAACTTTAACGAAATGAGCTCTGTTGGACGGTGAAGTTTTATCTTCAAAGTTAATGGAACAGCCAGTCCACGAAATTGTATGAGGGTCAGAGAATTTGGGATTTTATTATAGTAAATCTAAGTAAGTAATACGCTGTATGCTCATTGTATTACTTAGATTTAGATAAATCCTAAGGTTTCCATGTAGGTAGGTAGGTAAGTAGGTAGGTCTAATATATGTATGTGTTTACAAAAGAGAAATGTTTTTCCGCATTCGTAAATCCATATGACAACACAAGCTATGTGAAGTGTATCGTTAAACATCGTTTTTATTATTATCAAGAATTTCTTATATCATGTATTCTGATTTAAAAGACAAACAAAATGTTTGAGATAAAAAAAGTTACACTTTGATCACAACCAGATATTAGAAATATATTTTTTTATACGTTTGTGTTTGTGTACAAACGAAGATCGAGTTTGTACCGATGGTGACGGCATACTGGACCTGAGCCAAACTCAGTAAATTATATCTCATAGAGTTTTATTACAGCGTTATAATTATATTCTTTCTATAAATATTCGTAACTGTGTATTGTAAACCTAGCAGGAAACACAATTCTATAAGATTTATGTGTTTGAGGTTCTCGATAAGAGACAAGAATCCAAGATCTTCGGAGGCCAAGCCAACCTCACTAGTAAACCGGCACATCTGCCAACGCGCGCCCCCGTCAGCCGTTTCCATGAATAAATAAGTACACAATGTATTGACAATTACGACGATGACAGGAATATGTCTAGCAGTAAACATAATTCTGAAAGATTTTGTTTTGTATACGGTACAGTTCGTGTTGTATAACCGCTTCTAGATCTTTACCTGCACGGTCATCAACCAATTCCCAAATAAAAACCTGCTTACGCTCTACGTATTTTATACCAAAACCAAGAAATTAAGACAATAAAAAAATCTAGTTAAAGCGAGAGCAGGTCGTATGTATTTCATAAAGTAGATATACAAAGGTACGAATGTACAAGCAAGTTTATTACGAGTATATTCCATAAATAACATCTAGACATAACAGAATAAAACGATACAAGTTGAGCTTCCTAATGACTTCATCAGCTATAAGAAAATCGATATCGTCCCGACAATTTCTTTTTACTCTATTCATTTTTGTCCACATTCACCTGGCTTCGCAAACCCTGTTCAAAAATCTACACCTTTGATGTGTTTCACTTGTCTGCAGTCAGAAAATCGAAAAGGAACTGTCAGTTGGAGTCCGAGCACTCAGATGCCAGACAGGTAGGTTGGATTTTGGTTCAAAGTGAAACGCTAATTCCGGCTCACGTCCGGATTTTGATTTCACATAAAAGTGGTTATAAATCGGCCATATTTCATGCTTTCTTTTTCAGTGGGAAACAAGAGCGGGAACGGGAGCCATGCCTATTTGCTCTTGCTCGTAAAGCATTTAATTATTATTATTATTTTTTTTTTTTTATACCACTAAGTTGGCAGACAAGCACACGGCCCACCTGATGGGAAGAGGTTACCGTGGCCTATGGACGTATGCAACACCAGGGGTGTCACACTCGTGCTGCCGACCATGAAGAAACCTTCTGATGCCCCTCTTGAAGAACCCCATATTGTAGGCGCTTGGGAAAACCGCAGCAGGGAGGTCATTCCACAGCTTGAGTGTGCGTGGGATGAAGTTTCTTTCATACCGCACAGTGCGTACCGTCTCAGGTCGCAATGTGTGGGGATGAATTCCCTGCCTATGGCGAGAGGTGCGATGATAGAATGAAGCTACGGGCATCATGTCAAACAATTCATCTGAGCACAAACCATTGTATAGGCGATAGAACACACACAGTGAGGCAAAATCCCTCCTAAGGCTAAGAGGTTCCACTCTACCTGTGAGTATGGGATTGTCAACCAGCCTCAATGCCCGTCTTTGCAACGAGTCGAAGGGGTCAAGCTGGTATGCAGGTGCTCCAGCAAAAAGGTGACAGCAGTACTCCATGTGAGGCCGGACCTGTGCCTTATAAAGAAGGAGTTGCTGCCCCGCAGTGAAGTACTGCTTCGCCCTGTTGAGCACTCCGAGTTTTTTTGATGCCAACTTAACCTTGTCCTGCAAATGACTTCGGTATTGGACGTCGCTGGAGATATCGACACCAAGGATCCCGATACTCGAGGAGATGGTAAGCGGTGTGCCCAGGAATTGCGGCGCTACAATGAATGGGGTTTTCTTAGCGGTGAATACACATACTTGTGTCTTAGTGGGGTTGAATTGGACTAGGTTTAGTCGTCCCCAATCGGATACTCCAGAGAGAGTAGTCTCGATTTTAGACACAAGTTGTTCGCGACTCTTCTCCACCTCGGACTGAGGGATATTTGCACGGCCCGTGTAACACGTGTCCCCGGTACTGTCGTCCGCATAACAATGAATGGAGCCATCAGACAGCATGTCATTGATATGCAGCAGAAACAGCGTCGGAGACAACACGGAGCCTTGTGGGACACCAGCGTTTATGTTCATGCGGTCCGAGCAGCTGCCGTCGACGACAGCTTGGATGCTTCTGTTGGACAAAAAGCTGGCGATCCATTCGCAAAGTCCGTCGGGGAGTCCATAGTACGGCAACTTCGCAAGAAGACCTTTGTGCCAGACCCGATCGAAGGCCTTTGCTATATCGAGGCTGACCGCTAGTGCCTCACCCCGACTCTCGATGGCTTGCGACCACCGGTTTGTGAGATACACAAGAAGGTCACCGGTTGAGCGACGGTGGCGAAAGCCGTACTGTCGGTCGCTCAGTAGATCGTTTCCTTCAAGGTATCTCAGGAGCTGTGTGTTAATGACACGCTCCATAACCTTCGAGAGTAGGGAGGTTATAGCGATAGGCCTGTAATTGGTCGGATCTGTCCTGTCGCCTTTCTTAGGTACAGGGTGCACGAATGCGGTCTTCCACGAGGCTGGGACCTGCCGCGCGGAGTAGGAGAGTGCAAAAAGGCGTGTAAGTACAGGGCACAGCTCAGGGGCGCAGTGTTTAAGCACCATCGCCGGTATCCCATCCGGCCCACTCGACTTCCGAACATCTAGGGACTTAAGCTCACGCCGGACCGCCCGTTGCGTGATTTTAACTTCAGACATGGAAGCACCACAGCTGGGAATTATGGGTGGTTCGGCGTCCCCGTCGTCGACAAAAAGCTGGCGATCCATTCGCAAAGTCCCTCGGGGAGTCCATAGTACGGCAACTTCGCAAGAAGACCTTTGTGCCAGACCCGATCGAAGGCCTTTGCTATATCGAGGCTGACCGCTAGTGCCTCACCCCGACTCTCGATGGCTTGCGACCACCGGTTTGTGAGATACACAAGAAGGTCACCGGTTGAGCGACGGTGGCGAAAGCCGTACTGTCGGTCGCTCAGTAGATCGTTTCCTTCAAGGTATCTCAGGAGCTGTGTGTTAATGACACGCTCCATAACCTTCGAGAGTAGGGAGGTTATAGCGATAGGCCTGTAATTGGTCGGATCTGTCCTGTCGCCTTTCTTAGGTACAGGGTGCACGAATGCGGTCTTCCACGAGGCTGGGACCTGCCGCGCGGAGTAGGAGAGTGCAAAAAGGCGTGTAAGTACAGGGCACAGCTCAGGGGCGCAGTGTTTAAGCACCATCGCCGGTATCCCATCCGGCCCACTCGACTTCCGAACATCTAGGGACTTAAGCTCACGCCGGACCGCCCGTTGCGTGATTTTAACTTCAGACATGGAAGCACCACAGCTGGGAATTATGGGTGGTTCGGCGTCCCCGTCGTTCATAGTCGAGTTTGACGCAAAGAGATTACCCAACAGATCGGCTTTCTCCTTAGCGCCATGGGCCAGACTACCATCGGATTTTTGCAGCGGTGGAAGGCAAGACTGGCAGAAGTTTCCCTCGGCAGCTTTGGCGAGCGACCAAAATGCACGACTGCCAGATGGGTAGCGCGCAAGCCGCTCGCCAATTCTGCCGATGAACTCAAACTTAGCCCTGGCCGTAGCTTTTTTTACTAGACCTCGAGGCGGCATTCAACTTTCGCTTCACTTCAGTGATATTAGGATCTTTATTGGCTAAAGCCGTGGTCCAAGCCCTGTATGCAGATTGCTTGTGGTCTCTTGCTTCTCTGCAGGGCCTATTAAACCAAGGGCGTTTGCTCTCTCCTGTTGCGATCCAGCGGTTCGGAATATAGCATTCCATACCCGCTAGGATCGCATCAGCTACTGCTGTTGCACAGGAGCTGGGATCATTTGAAGTGAAGCAAAGCTGCCTCCACGGGTACGACGCGAAGAATTCTCGCAGTCCATCCCAGTCTGCCGACTTGTAGTGCCAGACATGCCGCCATTGAGGTGGCCGCGGTGGTTCAGGCCGCGTGAGAGTCACTTGCGCCCGAACGAGGCTGTGGTCCGAAGTACCAAGTGGTGCTTCCACAGTTACTGAGTATTCGTCCGGGCGTGAAGTCAGCAGAAGGTCCAGTATAGAGCTTCTATGGGTCTCTATTTCTGGTGTTCTAGTAATAGAATGCACCAGTTGAGAGAATCCGTAGCTCAGTGCAAAGTCATGAGCAGCCCTTCCCGCAAAATCAGTTCTAGGAGACCCCAGCCACTCTACGTGGTGAGCGTTGAAGTCCCCCAAGAATACTAAATCTGCGGTAGGGTATTGCTCAATTACCTTGTCCGCAGACCGCTGCAGATGCTCAAACAATTGAGCTGTACCCAAGTCACCGCTATGAGACCTGTAGAGGCACGCAAAGATACGGGTGAGGCCACCGTGATACGTACGTACCCAAAGAGTTGACAGGTCCCTGTCTTCAAGGCCTTGAAGACGGCGGCAGCAAATATCATCCCGGACGTACAAGCATACCCCGGCGCGACTCAGGAAGTTATGCTCGAGTTTGTACCCCGGGTACATTAAGTAGGCTGTATCGGCCGGGCATGATATTTGCGTCTCCGTCAGAAAAAACAAGGTGGGCTGCGCGGTCTCTAAATGTAGATGGACCGCGTTGAGGTTGGTGTGTAGGCCCCTGATGTTACAGAAATCCACATGTATTGTGGATGATGGTACCGCTGTAGTAACCTTATTCTTATTTTTTCCTTTCATGACCTATGTGGGGGGTGGGGGGGAGGAAGGTATAGAGAGTTTCTGTGCTCCCAGTGCAGAAGACAAAGCTAGGCTTCGTACCACCACTGACAAGCTGGGGTTGTGTGAGTGGCTGGCGCGGCGGGCGGAAGGGCCCCCGGTCCCCTCCCAAATACTGTAGCCGAGTCCACTCCGGTTTCCTCCTCCGGCACGACTACAGCATTGGGCACTTTACACAGGCTGCTGGTTCAGCCTCCTGGGGCGGAGATTAAGTGATCCCCAGGTTCGGGAACCGTACAACCTGCGGGCGGCCAGCGGATAACCGTTTCACCGGGTCTCCCTGACCGCCGCGCCAACATTTCACGCCCCTACAAGGCAGTGGTGTCAATTTAAGCCTACGGTCTATCCACTGACAGCACAAAACCTCTCCAGTGAGCTCTGGCTACCCTACTCACCACCGGGAACACAACACAAGGTTATTATAACCGCGGTATTTTATTTTTAATTATATTTTTATATTTTTAATTAATTAAGTGCTGCAATTAAAATAAATTGCTTGTGTTGGGTACACGTCCGGTACACTGACTGAGAGTGTCTGTGTGTCTGGACGGTGTTTAGTTACTAGACGAAGCACACGTGGCAAGTTGTGGGCTAGCACTATTAGTTAACCTTTGATGACATTCTCCACAATTCCGTCATTTCACTTATTTTGGGCTGTTTTCGTTTAGAGACCCAAATTGCTCTTTTTTTAATGTGCGCAAAATCCCCATGGATACCCCCACCACCAGGGCCGGTGAAAGAGGTTATGTCGGACTTAAACGGACTAAAACACGCCGACTTTGTGGGCCTAAGGTTGCCAAGCGTGAATCTCACTTATCTGAGACATATCAAATTTGCCCTTGAAGCTTCGTCGTGTCGCACAGTATGCGGATGAGGTATTTATTTTTCTGTCAGATCGAAAAAGAGCCATGTAGTTCTAATCTGTAATTGCTTAAAAACGTAAAGTCTAATGAGTTAACCATTATCTCAACTTTTCTTTTTCATTTCACAACAGTATTTTAACATTAAGCTACCGGCTTCTATTTTCCACAGTAATCCGAACTAGATTTATGTTCGTACTTAATACCTATTAAATATAGGTTTTTCCTCAATTTTAATACGCAGAGCGCTGCAAGAACTTATCCCACTAATCGCTGTCTCTGTAAAGGCTGGCTATGTATATCAATGTACCTACCTTACTCGTACCTACATAGCTGAGCAAAAATCAATACAAGGTCGGCAGCTCAAATTTGCTTCCTGGCTCTGGGGACAGAATCATAGAATAGATTGCTCTGGGATGGTTTGTGTTCTATGTACTCCCAATCTTGGATTCAATTATTGTTTGCTTACTTCTATTATAGATGCGAAAGTTTGGACGGATGGATGGGTGCATCTATAAAGGTTTGTTACTCAATTCCGCAAGAACAACTGAACAGCTATGGGTGAATTTTGCACAGAGATAGCTTATAGCCTGAAATAACACGAATAACATTATACTAAAGAACTTTTTTATCACTCGGGTATCCGGGACTAAATTTCTGTGCGTCATGTGAACGGGATCAAGCTCTCGGAGTTGCGGGTAATTAAATTAACGTCTCACGTAACTGACAGTAACCAATTTTCTTCATCATATTTCCCCTGCCTTTCGACCATGACTAAATGTGAGTGAAAAGTAACAGATTTTATTTTCAAGTATGCAGCTGTTCTGGAAGAGGTCACCCCATTTGGATTGGATCCCTCCCACCCTACTACGATATCCCTAAGTTTTTGATGTTAATGTTAACGTAAATACTTAACTATATCTATCTCATTTTAATAAATGGCTTAAAACTGGCCACATATTTTCGTTAAAGCATTTTCAAATTTAGAAGGGTTCATGTTTTAAAATTAGAAGGTTCTCCGAAAGGCATTTACTGGCGGCCATTTTGTGCAAATGAGTCTGTACTTCGTTTCCCCTTGGAGCGTCCTACATTACGTGCCCAGTACTCGTAGTTTAAACTCAAGGACTCGTGAGTGCCTTTACTTGTAGTTGAATATAATCAGAATAATATGAAAGTTCATTTTGGCATTTGTTACTATATAAAGATTTCAGCTTTCAGCTTTAATGATTGTGCTTTATGACAAAAAATAACGGACATCCGTTCATCCTTTATTTTACCTATACCTTGTTCTCGTTCACTCATTGATTAGTGTCTGTTCCCGTTTTCGCGATCGACAGGAACCTGGTCTGGTCCTGAAAATATTATGTTATTCCAGAGTATAATCTAGATTCATACCTAACAAATTCCATTGAAATCTGTTCAACCGTTTTCCGTGAAAGAATAACGAACATTCAGCCATTCATCCATTATCAAACATTACATCATCATGACATATATTTGGCAACCAAGGAATGAATGTAATTTTCATTCGACAACTCATGATAAAGGACTCGCTAGTGCTCCATGACAAAAAGTGCGTGTTAAGTACACCTATGCCTACTCCATCAGTGTATGGCGAGGCGTGAGTATATAGACAAGAGTATACTACTACGTTATCTTTTACTACGGTCAATATTGTAACTTATTTCCATGTCAGTCACTAGATAAGTAGGACCAATCAATACTTTGGCAACACGATCTAGTAAACATGCTCTACAATTCAGATCCACGAAAACACATAAGTGTCTTTAAAAAATATTTAGACTTTCAATGAATCAGTCAATAAGCCCACCGCAGTCCACGGCTGGACATGGGAAAGACTGGATGCCTTCCGCATCCAGTCTTTCCCAACCACCTTTTTCAGGTCGTCGGTCCTTCTGGCTAGGGGGTGTCCTACCTCCCGTTTGCCTTATAAAGCTTATTAGCTTGTCGAGCATTCAAACCGATAACGTTAAAATATAGTTACATGATTGAACGCATGTTAATTAAAGTATATAATCACATTACGTACCTACCTACCACGTCATCTGTTTTTCCTCTGTATCTCGATTACAACAATAATACCATACCGAAAGTACTTGCCTATTGTAAATTACGAATGTACCTAAAAATACATGTCTCCCCTCCTATCTACTAAATACATAATGTAAAGTAATCTATTTAGTCACCTGCTTCATTCCGATAAGCATTAAACTACTATATGGGTACTTTATAATGTCCATTTACTACTCTGTTCTCCAGTCCAATACCTACGTCATGTAGTGATAACGCAATCTATAGGTACTTACTTTACTTACATATACTTATAGGGCCAAAAAATCTAAATAATATCATAAATAATTAAGGTATGTACTTATTATCTGTACCTAATTTTTTTTATGTATTAACAATGATTATTCACTAAATAAATCTATTATAAGATGTACTACTTATTTAATTATATTTTTATTAAAAATTAGGTTAATATGAAAAGCGCCTAAGCCATCGTAAACACTAATAGTATCTATTAACATCTATAAATAGCGCATGTTTATGCAGAAATTAGGTAGGTTATTACCAAAACTCGGTACGCGGTAAAACGTTAATGGCTAGGTACGGCGCAATAGGGACTTCAGGTATCTACCCAACTTTGTAAGCACGGGCTGCAGCATTGAAACTACCTAATTTCTCCCCGGGGTGTCCTATTTTGCAAAAATTGTGAAACCTGGAACGGCGCCATAGGGGGTAAGCCATCGTAATAACTCTCATTTTGCTCCATTCTCATGGAAGTTAGAATGATGCCGGAGTCGGAGCAGCGATGGGCGCGTGTTGTATAATTCGGAACGCTTTGCTCTACTATATTATGTAGGTTAGCGCATGGCTTTGCGTGTCTAGGGCTAGGTTCGGTTAGGCAGCAGGTATCAAAGGGCCACGGGATTTTGCCGACTTTCGTAATCCGTGGAAACGTGGGCTCGAATGCCGCAGCGAGTTGGCAACGTAGCGCTTTCGACCGACGACCTCGCGTTATCGCCCGCGGTGACGCGATCTATTGAAAAGGTCACCAGTCACCGCTCCGCTCGCCTCCATCCGCTGATGTCTTCGCCATCTAAACAGTTGCAGTTTCGACATAGAATCCCATAAGTACACCGTGAAAAAATATTTGCGACGTGGCGTGCGTCGTAGTGCGTAGCGGTGTCTCGCTCGTGCCCTCCCGCCGCGTCCCGCTCGGCTCCGCCCCCCTCCGACCGCAGCGCCGCGTAGCGGCCGCGCCGCGAAATGTACACGTCGCCTATACAGCGTTGCCATTCCGTACCTATAATTTCGCTGGACGTAAATTTCAACCGAACGAAACAGTTCAATGGACTTTTCGAAAACTCTAAACGTGTCATTTTACGTAAAAAGTCCTGTGTTACACGTAATATTGTAGGGAGTGGTATGTGACAATCTGTTTTTGTTAAAATATTGTGATATTTGAAGTGTGAGTTGCGTGTTCGTGCTTGTAATCCGTGAACAAAGTCCCGTTTGGAGCTAAAACGTCGGTTTTTGGCCTAAAAGTGAGTACCAAAGTGTTATTTAGACAACAGGAAGCTTATAGGGACTATAAAAGAGACATCAAAAGTTAGTTTTTAGTTAAAACTATCTCATTACTTCCCTTACTTTTCCTATTCCGTGATAAATACTTATAAGTTTCTAGTTAACTGCGTAAATAACCGAGGTGTCAGTTTCCATACCAAAGCGAGTTGTTACATAAATCCGTTAGACAGAGTATGTTGCCATGATGATGCACGTGCTGGTGATGAGCTTATGTAAGGCCTGATAACTTTGATGATAAGTTCACGTTGCGAAAAGTACCGGTGATCGCGCTTCGTTATTTTTGTCTCAGAATGCCCTTTGGTCAAACTTTAAAATAGCCGTGCATCCGACACCATGTGGCGAACCGAGGTGCGTGTGTAATTGGGATGTGGTGTGAATGGCCAGCCTCGACCGCTGCAGCAGGTCTACAAAATTAATTCTGAGTTAATGGCGCCAACTGACAAACATCAGCCAACACTAACCAATTTTCTTCAGTCTTCACATTGTAATAGGCATAAAATTCAACAAACAATATCGGTTTGATGTTAGCCGTAATGGAAATAAGAAATAATAAAATCCCTGGCCGAGATGGTATTGCCAAGTTTCGAGATCTAAGATTACAACCAGAACTGTCTATGCGTTAAATTTTCAACAGCCGACACATCAGACATCACTCTAATAGCAATAGAAAAGCAGTAAATAAAAATATATATTTAGCTAGCAGATAAGGCCTAGAATACTAAAACTGTGACCTACTTATATACCTACGTAGACAATACGATCGACTCAAGGCAGATTACGTTTAATATTATGCATTATCATACACGAACAAAATTTCTTTCAACATCAAATATCCATGTCCTAAGTTCAATTATTTCCAACTCAGAATATTATCCATCACGGTAGATAAAAGTCGATATAGACACCTACGCATTTCTGACATCTAGGTTATTCTGCGAAGAAAATAATAACGTTACTTCACTATAATAAATTCCATTTTCTTTACATAGTTGATTGCTGGCTGAGTATTTGTGTCAAAAGAAAAAATAACACTTTATGATGGCAAGTGATTCAAGTTCGTGCTTTGATATTGAAAATAAATAATAGTTTTAAAATAGTATATTAAGGAAACACAACCATCCATCAGTCCATCCCAAAAATGCGCATCATATTATTGCCAACCAAGGTCATAAAAAACACCTAAACAGACAGAAAACCCTTGTCAGTTTCTTGCACGTACCTACATTTAAATGCAAATATTTCAGTATTTGCAAAGTAATTTCATAATCAATATGCCCGGAGTCGTGTAATAACCACTTTATTTGCTATAAAATATATTTGTATTATTCACACTTGGGGACAGGTTTCAGCCATCATCTACTCGTCATAAACGTTATTAATTTCTTTTATTCATCTAGTGCCTACGTAATTCAAATAATCATATTTTGTAGGTACTTAACACCACGCCACGGCAATAATTATATACAAATTCAATACAATACACATACCTAGGTGCATATTAAATTAATTTCTAATTACCAATGTCACAAGCAGAAGCGCCCACTGTAACCTGTAACTATTTTTGGCGGTAAAATAATCCACAAATGAAAAATGACAATAAATCGATGGTATGAATGTATCGAAAATAATAATATGGTGTTAATACTGATTAAGTACTCTTCTGCTTTTTTCTTCTATGGCGATCCCAACGATTCCGCTAACAACTCAGTTATCAACCCAATTTAGGGGACAATCTTGTCATTATCAGATCAAGTACCTACTCGTTACAAGCTAACATTCCAATTTTATGATTAATATCTAGGACCTTTAAGTTAAGTTTTATTTGTATAACACACTAATAAAGTACTACTTGTCTAGATAGAGAACTTCTGAGGGATTATGGAACCATCACGAAGAATCACAATCACTGTAATATGCCACTTTTCTACTCTTATGCGCGTGGTCTAATGCGTTATGTCTAAAAATCCACCATTTTTCCACATAAATAATATACCTACACCGCGATGTGCCCTTTTTTACGTTGGCGCCAACACTCCAGGTAACATCCGTACTACTATAATCTCGTCCTGGAGCAGACCTCTCCTAGTGATGCAACATCGAGTTACGACTATAAAAGTGGCTAACACTATTCTTGAATCATAAATAATAATAGTTATCTAATGAGGTCGAATTTCCCTGTTTCGAACCGTAGCATCATGTAAATTATTAGGTAACCTCCTAAACCAATACGCAGTAGATATATCTTCGAAAAAAGTAGATGTAAACAAGAAACAACCAAGTAAAATATAGAGTAAATTTTATGAACCATCTACGGTTAGTTTTTACCAGCGAAAGTCTGTCCGTCTGTTTCATTACACTGACTATTCACGTATTATTATTCATTGAGTAAAATGAGCTAACGCAGTTTAAATAAAATTAAACGAATTTGTGAAATCCAGCTTTTTGAAAGTTATCTGTATGCGCTTAGATAGCTTACCTCACCTGACTTAAGAAATTCTCAAGTCATGAGGAAAATTGAAAGTGTTAATGATATTAGATTACGTACATACATACCTACAGAGGAAATTGGAGTTGTGTTAGGTATTAGAAGAACTTAAAGTATGAGCCTAGAGGATTTGGCAGCAGGGTAGATCTGATCAAATATGGATGGAATGTGTGAATGACCTGCAAGGTAAGAAGTAACCGAGAAGATGACGTCTAATAGAGCAGAATGGAAGATAATGTAAACGGAGACGCGTAAACGCAAGGAAGCTGGGCTCGACCTGGCAGACACTGATCAAATCTATACCTACTATAATATAATATTATAAAGAGGAAAGATTTGTATGTAACGAATAAACTCAAAAAGTACTGTACCGATTTTAATCATTCTTTTTTCATTAGACAGCTACATTCTTCGTGAGTAACATAGGCTACTTTTTACCCCGATATTCCCATGGGATCAGGATTTACGCGGGTGAAACCGCTGCACGGTGCTAGTTATTGATATATTGAAAAATAGACAAGTCAAAAGTACCTTCTCAAAACTGGCGGACCTGTATGCAAGGAGGGTAAATTTAGATTAAGTTAGCACATTGCAAGGTTGAGCAACAATAGACTAGTTAGACTAAGGATGGGTGACCATTATTTACACAGCGACCCAACTCCGTACCCCGGATAGCACGTTACGTCCTTGGTCTCGGTTGCCATACGAACATCTGTTGCATTCATTACCGACGGTAAATGCCCAAAAATGTCAAGCTAGTCTAACTAAAGAACTACGACGGGCTTCAGTGGGTTGTGGAGGTCAAACAGCAGTCGTTCATGGCACGTATCTAAGTTCGACCTTAGCAAATTGCGAGCTATTTTCTCTGCCTACACGAGAGGGAGCTAACCGTGACTATTTATGTATGTATTTTAAACATAGAAATAACACTTGAAAGCCTCGCCATCTTGATAGCTGAAATAGGACTGCAATGTAGGCACACTTTTCCAAACGGCTTCTAAAAAAGCAAAGTGATTTAAACTCAAGATGCAGTCTTTCTATACACGTCCCAAGATGTTAGTAAATATTGGTAGGATGTTGTTGACAGTCTACGTGGGTAAACAGTTCACTGCTTCTCAAGTACACCCACAGTCTGACGGACTGGTCTATTCTTAGAGAATACCTAATGTTCGTAGTGTGGGTGGCTTGTTATGATTCTGAATAAATACTCTTTATAAGATTCGTTTAAATGCTTTATTTTCGTTTAACATCAGACAGATATACACAACCCAGACTCAACCTCAGATGAATGGCTTGAGTCAACAATAGTGCCCGAAAGACGGCAATAGGCTCACCCCCTATTACGTGGCAAATTTAATGATTGGTGAAAATTGGGTGTTAATTCACCTCTGCCTAACCTTCCGGGGATAAAGGCGTGGTTATATGTATGTATGTTAAGTCCTTTGTAGAACAATTGTCGAAAAATAATTTAAGTAAGCGTCGAAGCGAAATATTAACACTATTTCTGTTAGGTTTCTTTTTGGTATCTCGCACTATTACTATATTAGATATTTTTATAGCATTTCTATTATACTTGTAAATCGATTCTTAAATAGACTATTTATACTGTAGATTGATGGCATTTGGTGGAATTTGTTGTTAAACCTTTGAGGATGCCGTAAGGCGAAACCGGTCAGGTGTAATAAGCAATAAAGTAATGTGGAAAAGTACAAGTGAGTTATCAATATGTGATTCTTAAATATGTTGAATAGTAGACCAGTAAAATGCTCAGTTGGTTAGCCACTTCACCTGAATGTTGCCTCAGTAAATTAAAAAAAAAAGAATTGAAAAATTGAAGAATTGTTGTTGAATTAACACTACAATTATACATTCAGAGTATCATCTTAGACCAATTTACCAGTGTTTAGTTGAACACTGATACCCATGCTAAGAAAAAACTTGTTTTATGGGCATCAGAGCTCTCATGTATTCATTCCTTCATTATAGTTTAGCAAAGTACATATTACGTAGATTTCAAGAATTTGGATCCCAGTAGATCTGTAACCGAAACAGCAACGCTGTCATTTACAATCGTCGCCGCGTCGGCCCCATCACGTTCCTATCACGCCTGTACAATTTTAAACGCATTTACCGTGTTGCAAAGTCACGTTTCTACGACAAGTTGAGGCCACATTAATCATTGAATTCAATTGAAAAATAGAAACCTAAAGAAGTTTTCACCGGTTTAAATGGACTGAGATGTCCACTGATATCGCCATTATCAGCGATTTTGCAGCCGGTTTACATTTAGAAGTCCGGGGTCTGGTTATTATTTTCGGATGGTTTATTGACTTTTACGAGAGTGACTACCGTCTGACATCTTAACCCCGAAAGGAAACCCTGCGCTAGAGACGCGTTCGTAATGTCATCTCACTTCAATGTTACTGCGTCTATTTTAACTCACATCTAGACGCATCTATAGGTATGACATGTTATTTGCATTGGTCCGAGTAGATATTATAATAATAACTAGCTGACCCAGCATACGTTGTTATGCCATGTATTTTTATTTCAACAAAAATAACTTATTTACTAATGTAAGTGTGCGGGAATTTACTAATAATCCAAAGATAAAAATCGCGATAGAAAAATAGGGGATGATCGTAGAGGGTTGAAAATTTAGGGTTGTATGTATTTTTGTATGCTGTGTCATAAAAAAATAAAAACAAAAAAAATTGCCTAAAAATAAAATAAAAAATTTAGGGGTGGACTACCCTTTACATTTAGGGGATGAAAAATAGATGTTGGCCGATTCTCAGACTTACTCATTATGCTCACAAAATTTCATGAGAATCGGTCAAGCCGTTTCGGAGGAGTTCAAGTTCGAACACCGTGACACGAGAATTTTATATATAAGACTAGCTGTCCCGGCAAACGTCGTTTTGCCATATAATGTTAAGAGTGGACAACCCTTAACATTTAGGGGGATGAAAAATAGATGTTGGGCGATTCTCAGACCTACCCAATATGCTCACAAAATTTCATGAGAATCGGTCAAGCCGTTTCGGAGGAGTTCAAGTTCGAACACCGTGACACGAGAATTTTATATATACGATAATTCCTCTCTCTGAAGACCTAACCACCGGTAGCTTGGTCCCTGTACCCGATGCCGATGGAGCACTATTTTTTATATTTTTAAATGACGTTTACTTTAATAAAGGAACAATAATAAAAAAGGGTAGAAAGCATCAACAGGATATAAAGCATAACGACCTTCCATTCGAATTTAGAGCTACGAATTACCAGGTCGAAAAACTATTCATTACCTTTTTCTAATTTGAGAACATAAAATTTCGTAATTAACTAACATTAACATACAATGGCATATAGTATGATAATTATCTCTTAACACGATCAGATTTTCCTTCTTCTTGAGTTATTTATCCTCAATTGTGTGCATGTTATTATGAGTAGATAAATATCAATCAGCGTTAGCATTTTGACCAAAGACTTATTTATAGACGGAGAGCAAAAACTAGTTGGTGGTTAAACATGCATTCGTCATTATTTCTCACTAACGTGACACCCAAATCATTATTTTGTTGGCATCGTAGACACTGCTTGGTATAGCTAGTCAAAACTGTATATCCAAAGGTATGTACTGTTGCCAAGCAGACGTTAGAACACCGTTATGCAGCGGTTAAATAGCTATCCCACTGTGTACACATCCCAATTTCGTATGTACACAAGATTCCATCGCGCCGGGGTTTGCCTTCTCGTACAATCCTTAAATATTTCTCATGCAGTACTATGAGAAATATTTTAGCCTAAAAAATTTTGAGTATTTAACCGCTTTCGTATATTACCTAAACTTATAAGGAAATGAATACATTTCTACGAAATCCAAATCTATTTAACAATACTTGCAAGACTTTAGTTCCTCATTTGTTGCTATGTGTCTGGAATTAGTTATAAATTCTCAACTGTACTCGGAGATCAGTACAGTTGAAAATTTATAATCAATTCCAGACGTATTATACGAGTATCCCGGTTGCATCGGAGGCTTACACTCTGGGTCCACTTTCCTGCATTTTCTTTCAAACTGTCTTTATTATTCTCGAATAAGTTCATTAGCATGCATGTTATTTTTATCATACGCTCATAAAAATATGGTTGTAGGTATAGGAGAATAATTCAAGACATGGTTCAGGTAGCTCAGTTGTCCAGCATGGGACTGATCGCGGGTTCAAGTATTGAGCGCTTCACTTTTTCCTATCTAAATTGATTTAATCATATTTTATTTAAAATTTATGCACACATTAAACAGCATAAATGAGATGTCGAAAAATTGGTACTGCTTATTTCCTCAAATTTCTCCCAGCTGACCCACGAGAGGAGATCGTGAAGAACAAGAGGTGTAAATGTGTGCATGATAGATAACTCATAAAAATACTAATTCCATTTGTGTGTGTGTGTGTGTGTGTGTGTGTGTGTGTGTGTGTGTGTGTGTCTGTGGCATCGTAGCTCCTGAACGGATGAACCGATGTGAATTTAGTTTTTTTTGTTTGAAAGGTATATTAGTCGGGAGTGTTCTTATGTTTGAAAAAAATCCATCCAAGATGGCCACTACTACAAAATGACGGACAATTTTGTAACTGCCGGACATGGGCATATAGGTCCTTTTTATATTTTCTAACCGCTTGGTCGAGTTTCTTCAATGAACTTCAGTGAAGAATGGTTGAATGAACAATCAATACCAGAGTTGTATGTTCTGAATGTAAACCTGCTTGACTTATAAGTAAATTTCTATTTACCAGTTACCTTAATTATCGAAGTTAGCTCGGTTCCCGGTAGTTTAGTCGTCAATTCATGATTACCAAGTAAGTCTTAGCAATGTGGCTCACATTTGCCACATTCAAGGAGGATTTCAAGAAGGTCGTAGTAGCTGATGTTTAGACAACGATAGGTTGTCCCAGTCCACTAAACATCAGTCAAGGGAAGTGGGTCTGCTCACTCCATCTCCTCCTTTAAATAGCGGGTTCTGGTTTAAATAGCTTTCTTGGGCGCGTCTACCCTCTGACCTCCCAACCCTGTGTGTATAACCTGAGCCAACGCCTCTTCCGTTAATCAGCAGCAGCAGATGTGGTTGTTTTGGGACCCTAAGCACTTGAGAATCAGTAGCAGTTTTTGCACAAACTAACCTAGAATTATCATTCATCAGGTTTGGTTTACAAGACCGTTCATTGTGGATCTTTTGGCCAATGCTTCACTAGACGGAAATTCCGTCACGGATCTTCCGCGTCGGAATGTACGTAGATGATCAGATGTTCCGTCGTGGTGATTTAGTGCAACAACATGTATTGGCGTTCCGACGCAGGAGTTCCGCGACGGCATTTCCGTCTAGTTTGACATAGGCCACTGAAACAATTTTCACCATCATTGCCTTTAGTGAAACCGTTTTTAGCCATCACTGTAGTGTGCAAACTTATGCAGAGGTCCTAATTAGTGATGTTTGTCTGCAGGTTATTGGTGCAGTGTCATCGGTCGTGTGCAGTGGTGTGTGTGCATACGTGTGTGTTTGTGTTGTGCGTGCGGATCGCGCGCGGGATGGCGCGCAGCTAGCGAGCCGCGCCCGCCGCGGCATGCGCGCCGCCTAGCCATGACAGCTGCGCACTACACGACATGGCGCAGTACTCGCAACGGACACAGCCAATGCACAGGTACAACGCACACACATACATACAATCATGATGCTAAAAGATCTAAGTGAAGGTTTTAAATGTGATATTACGTCGTTTGAAGTTTTGCGTAGTATGTGTCTCTTTACTTTGAGTTTGAACCTGTAATCTCTCCAACTAAGCTAAATTGCTTGTGCTAGGAGTGGCTTCACGTCGGTAGTGTAATGGCCAGGATTCGAACTCAGGACGTCTCGATCGTGAGTCCGACTCCTTAACCACTAAGCTGCCGACGCTTTCTACAGAAAACATTTTGTGTACACGACTGAACTCTCTCAGCAGCGAACATTAACATTAGACCGCGTAATGCGTACGCACCATTATAGATTTTTTATTTTTTATTATACCATTTAAAACCACATGATGTCACACGGGACCAAAAACGTTACCTGGACAGGGCCGCTACCAAATAACCGTCTCAATCAATAAGCCTACCGCAATCCACTGCTGGACATAGTCCTCTCTCCATTTTGGGAGGCATGGCCTACTGTTTCCACGCTGGCCAGATGGGTTGATACATGGTTTTATTTCGAGTTTTCCTTCTCTCGCAGTGATATCGTCTACGTATTTTGCCGTTAGTCACTTCTTACGACACCATTAATGTAGTGATTCTTGTATTCTTTCTTCGTCACCACACCGTCTAAACATGCACAACTGTTTCGTTGACCGTGTTGAGTGCCTAATGCCTATAGGACAATATGAACCAATCAGGACGAGTCTTAGGTAGCTTACCATTGATGAAATGGTCAGGTTCAATAATAAATATCTAAAGAGGAAAAAATACAAGTGTGTTCTCACTAAGTGCTCAGGTAGCTTAGTCGATTATCGTGAACAATTTTACATGATGCGTCAACTTGTGTCCGAACTATGTTTACTGGGTCAGTTAGCGTACTTACCAAATTTTACGTTTTTCAATTCACTAGAACATATTTTC
Organism: Eilema griseolum; assembly: GCA_963662185.1. Lineage (NCBI taxonomy): Eukaryota > Metazoa > Arthropoda > Insecta > Lepidoptera > Erebidae > Eilema > Eilema griseolum. Next base: position 11,684,178 of record OY759249.1, on the reverse strand, counting down.
CAATTCCGATCGATAAAATATAAAAGATACCTATAGGTAGATATATACGATGAACTCGACAGAACCCTCATTAGTGAATGCTTTACGAATTTCTTCGTATCTGAGTGTGGGCCTTATGTAACAACCTTTCGTGGAATTCTGTAAAGCCGATAGCAGGAAATACGGAGATAGAAATATTGATGATCGGAGTTTTTATATTGCCAAATAGACCGTTATATAGGTAGTACAGTTACTTGGAATCGGAAGTTATCTGAGAAAGATAGAAAATAACATAACATAACATAAACTCACGCCTATATCCCCGAAGGGGTATGCAGAGGTGCTAGCACACACATTTCTCCAGTTTTTGTTTAGGTCCCAATGTAATAGGTGGCGAGCCTATTGCCATGAACCGGGTAATTATAAACCTGCTATAAATACACACATAACTTCGAAAAGCATCGAAAAGTCATTGGTGTGTACCATGGTATACCTGGGATCGAACCCAAGACCTCGTCTCAGCAGTACCACTAGGCTACCGCGGTATATCCATGGCTTGATATTAAGACAACTTATTAAACGCAACAGTATTGGTTCACACGGCCAAGGTAATAAGTACACAGATACAATTTTACACACACCCTACACCCTCACATGTAAAGTTGTGTACTTATTTCCCTGGAGACGTGTACACGTTACATTTGAATGACACGTTCCATTTCTTTAGAACGCCATTTTTCGCCCTTTTAGCACGAGAGTGTGTGTGATGCCACGTGTTTCTTGCGATTTAATCAGGTTCCGAAATTGAACCAAAAAAACCAATACCAATTGATTGGTAACATCGTATCGTGTGTTATTTAATCTGGTCGAGTTTAACATGCTCAATGCTCAATCCAATGTGTTACTTATTCCTTCCGCTTTCTGCGACGTGGCGACCAGTTGTCCATATAAGGTACACAAACAACCAATTGACAGTGGTGCCCATAGGAGCCATAGGGTACACACGCATATAGAAAGAAATATCAGATAGCTCCAGCGCAATCGTAATATTCTTTGGTATCGTTGTTTTCTTGGCTAGACCATATAATCACGCTGTACGTTTTGCTTACGTCATACAACTGTTTGTTTAAGAGGAACTGTTTAATTTATTTGTTATGTTACATTAATGTATTTATACACATAACATACCACGGATGCTGTTTAAACGTGATAATTACCTATATATATAAGTTATATTATATTTAGGTTGAAAACAGAGTGCTTGAGGCACAAAGCACTTGCGATTAGCCGCATGCGGGTATCCGCAATGCGGCTAGAAATCGTAAGATCTGGTACCCGCGCGGCTACCGCTCGTTCCGTTGTCAATAAAAGTAGACATGCGGAAAACCCACAAGTGCGTTGGGAGCCTTACTGTCTTCGGTTTGCGTTGAATATATGAAATTCGGTAAATTTTTATGATCTATAAATATCAACAATATCTAACACATAAATCTCAAAGGCGAGATGCGGATCTAGCTATTTATAACAACATGATATCATTTTACTTTATCGAGGTCGTTTATCATAATTATCGTCCGACGACCTGTATATTTTTAAATCCGGGTATTCTGAAGTCCCATTTGATAGCCCCGTTTGTATTTGTACAGTCCACGGCATACTTCACACTGCATACTCGTCTATCGAACGGTTTGCCTTCACTAGGTAGACAGTATACGATGTATTGTGATCATTCAGGTCATAGGCGCCCACATACCTGACCGTCCACTCAACGTCTTTCTATAATTAGACTGAAGATATTACGGTTTATTACAGAGTAAAATGAAGACATCATAATATAGGTATATGAATAATAAATACCTACGAATAGGTATAAGAACATTTCTGGTAATTTTTGTGTTGATATTGGTCTTGAATGTGTGTGAATGTGTCTAGGTTAGTATGGTTGCCCGCACTCTAAAATGGCGACAAAAAAATGATGACGTTCGACATCATTTTATGTACCAATCAGAGACGCGACAGTGCGCAACGCAAAAAAAATATATCTTTAATAGTAAATTCGTAATAATAATCTTATTATTGATATATATTAGTAAGTATCAATAATACTTAGCGTTTACGTCATTTTTGAAAGACGCCATGTTCCTGAAAGATGCATCTATTAATAATATATTATTACTTAAAGGCAGTTTTCTGTCAGGGTTAAGATTCAATATACTAAAACAAATAACAAGGAAGTCTCATTGACGGAATACTTCAGAGCAAGTCGTTAAATTACACCGTTGCAATCAGTTCTAGACCAGACACATTCTCGTACATGTAATGAAATGTTTCTTTAGGTAATGAATAGGAAATAGTAAAAGTACTTTGCACTTTAAACAGATGTTTCCGTAAAATTGGCAAACGCTCATAATTAAATTAAAATTCTGTACGTGTCGTTACCAAAAAATGTAAGCGACCTCATCAGTCGTCACTAATACGAAACCATATATAAAATTTTCTAACAATACCTTCGTCAGTATGCATTTGATAGCCAATCTACATATATATGTATCTATATTTTTATACGTCAAACGCTGTCCACATGCAGCTGTCAAATGTGCAGTTTTTAATATCTTATTGCAGCGTCTGACTGCAAGGCAGATGTTATCACCTGTAACGGACGCACCCTTTGTTTGTACGCGCGATAAAATTGTGTGTTGCCAAGTAAATATAAGTATATAATGGCATGATATTCTGAAAGTTCTCGTTCGTTCGTTTTAGAGGATAGTATTGTCGAAAAAAATGTTTTCGAGCACAACAACAGACTGCGAAGTTTTAAAAAGAGCTAAACAGGATTTTCGATCAATGATGTCGTGCATTGCATGACTGCTTACCTCCGAGTACTTACCTACCCTATATAAGTACAAATAACAAGCATTCCATGTGCCGTGCCTTGAGCATTTACCGCCCGCCCTATTCATGTTTACAATGTTTTTTTTTTATTTTGTGACATGGTAACTAGGACCTTTATATCAAGTCTAATTTTGTTTTATATTAATATCTTAGTTAGAATAATTGTTGATGATGATGATGATGACGGTCAATGAGATGATTGCTGCCTCAGTAAAGTTTTGGGGACTTTACTAGAAGCTCCCTAGGGAGATTTGGAATCTAAGCGAAAAGCTCCAATTCACTTTAAATGTCACTTACCTATATTTATGTGTGTTTTCAAAGACGTTGTCTAAAAGTCGACCATTATTATACATAAAAACTCGAGCTCACATCAACTCTCATTAGCAAAGTCGGTACTCGTTGTCGCTATCGCAGACTATTTCGTGGTTTAAAAGTAGCCTATATCTTTTTCCAAATCCTAGACCACCTCTGAGTCAAATTTCATCACAATAAACTCAGAAGTTTCGTCATTAACGGTAACAAACAGACCAACATCTTAAAATGCTTTTGTAGTAATAAGTTTTCGTAATGAATTCACCATTATGTGTTGTACATTAGCTTCTGTTTGATTGATATTTGGCATAGTTCAAGCCACAAAAATTAAACATACAGAAATACCCCGTATGACGTAATGGTAGCGCAATAAACATTGTACAAACACGAGTTTTCGATCGTGTCTCTAACCGAGTGACATTCGTCTGTGTTTGCTTGCCAACGCCGGCCTTTTTGCTATTCAAATAAATTAATCAATCTTAATTTACAAACATAATAAAACAAATTGTACAATTACACCATCAACGTAATGCCAACTATGGAATGAGTCATAGCTCATAGGACTTATATTAACAGCCCCCTATAGAAGTGGCATAGTACTAGTAAAATAGAATACAATATTCAATGTATGGGACTGATCAACTTAATAATAATACGTAAATCATGGGATTACAGAGTGCTCTTTCCGGTCGAAGTCACAATATTAGATAGCAGGTGTTGTGTGGCACTAATTATATAGAAAGAAATAGAAGAATGGAATAGAACTATCAATGTGTGGACATTGAGAATGGAATAGAAATTCTAGGGGCGCTGGAAGAACGGTCTACTCTAATCGCCGTCTACTAATTAGTAGTCTTTAAATTCATATATTTTTACTATTTTGAACTATTTATCATTATTGCCACACAGCACCTGCCTCTTGCTATCTAGTATTGTGACTTCGACCGGAAAGAGCACTCTGTAATGACGATTTATTTATTATGTCTATTTATGTTCAACAACCTGTTTAGAAAATGTGTCATGGTTCCTGGGTGAGGCGGGAATTAATTTTGAATTTCATATTTGGAACGAAACACAAATATAAAAGAATTTTGACACACCTATCTGTATTATACATGATGTGCCTTTTTGTAATGTCACCTGTATGACAGCTTGAAAATATTTCGCATAGTTGATGGTCTAGTAGTGATCTTTTGCGATATGAATATTTTGTTCCAGAGTAGTAATATATCATAATGTTTTGTACTAGATCATCAATGTGAAACATTCGAAAGCCATTACAAGAGCTGTTAATACCAGATTAATATTTTTATGTGACCAAGCCCCTTTAATGTAAATGCTATTTTATAAATTTTACTAAATTGGTACGTCTTTAATTATTGCTATAGAGATTGATCGTGTTGGTGCTATCATACAATGATATATGGCGACATTTAAAGCACTTTATTTATGCTAAAAGATAATTGATTAAATCTACATCGAACATAAATTATGTAAAATAATTACAATATAATGTGTCTTTGACGTGCACACTGACGATTTAGTAATTATGTACGGATATGTAATATTCCGATAATATATTATGTACAGTCACCTTCAAAAGTTGCTGAACACTAGCAATTTTACAAACCATCTTTACATTGACATTTAGATAAAATCAGATGATAAATTGATATAAAAGTATTTTTGTAAACTTCAGAGTACAAATTGAATATTTTTATGTAAACTAAAGAGATCGGTAACTAAGAATGTGTAAAGCTATTGCATAGGGAGACTATGCACGATTGTAATTTAAGCCTTGTCATAATTTTATTTAGTTTCGATGGTATCTTTTTAAAATATGAACTTATTAATCAAATTATAATACTGATACATGATTTCACAATTAAATGGGTCACACCTTTTAGATTCCGGGATCTAAATAAACAGCTGTGATCAATAAGTTAAAGGTCAATGAACCCGATTTTATAATGTTCTTTTAAGGGATTTGAAATTACTGGGCTTAGATACGAGTGCTAGGTTTTGATAGCCTGAATTGTTAAATGTAATCTCATATCATTGAACTGTGGTGTGGTGTAATATCAGATTACCGACTTAAATAACTCCTCACATGTTGTATCACTAAACTGAACTATTTATCAAAATGTCATTATCAGACCCGTTTTAACAAACGGTTTTAACAAACTGTTTTAACTACTCTATAACGTATTAACCTTAATAGAGTAATTAAAACCGTTTGTGTTTATAAAATAGTGATTTCAGTTTTAACTACTGTATAAAATATCAAACTAGAAATGCGCTGGACAACAGAGATAACGCAATCACTTTACAGGTAACTAAAACACACCTATCTTAATTTCTGATATGCTACATTAAAAGCTAGATACTGCACTAATATATTCAGGACATATGTTATATAAAAATATACTAACCAAAATTATTTTAAAGCTTTTTGTAAACATAGCATGTAGTATCTAATTGTCTATAGATTTTGTAAGTAAACACGCGGTCGTTCGCCTTGAGGTGACGACATGACGTGTCGCGTCGCGTGCTGACGTTCCGCCATATTGAAATCACATAAAAATATATAATTTAGTTTATGACTATACCACAGAATACATACTAACTATATTACAATATGTGGTTAATTTAGTGTTTTGAAAGAATGCCAAAAATTAGATGGTATTTAAAAATATCATGCTTTCCCCAAAATAAAATACAAGTACCTTTTATTTAACATTGTTGTTAAGTAACAGTATGGTTGCACTTGCCTGTCAGATGCATTTCAGTAGTGAAATTTAACCAAAGAAATAGATGTCGCCTAAAAATACAAACCCTTTTAATAATTCAATCTAAACTGAGTTGTTACGTTTTACTAAAATAATTTCACAATAAATCGTGAGAACCCAGTTAAGTCGGCCAGTCACCGACTTGTAACTGATGAAATCCGCTTTAGTTGACCTTACTATTGTTATCCACACCTCAGGACAGGGTTATATCAATAATAATCCTTTTATCATTTAGCAAATTAATGCATTTATTCCTTTTCTTCTCCCGGCATATCCAGTACATATTACGAATAACAATCGGTACTTACATGCTCATGACAATGATTTCTTATATATTATATTCAATCCTATTATTATTACATAATTATATTTAATCCTTTTAATATCATATTCAATTATGTAAAATTAATAATAATGTATTTCCTCAACAAACAAAAGTTGGTGGCCGTGTATGCTTTTTCTGGCGGCAAAATACAAACAATAGATAATAGATGCAATAGGTAATATCAAAGAGTATTTATAATGAAATAATGCCTGGAGTAGATGTTACAAATAGGTATATTGAGGCTTACCTACTCGATACAAGCTAACACTATTAACTAACATAGGTATTATATTATCAACGCGAAAATAGCTACGCGACTAAAGTTTTATCACCTAGCCACCGAGTATTCGACCTGTTTACCATTTAACGGAATGAAAAACCGTTGAATCAACGGTTCCAACGATAGCAGCAAATCCGCCAATGAATTATTAATTGCCATCCATTTTATACGTTTCACAATGAAATTGGGACTAGTCGTCATTCTTTTCTCGTTATTTTCTTTGAATTTCAATGGTAACGAGGAAAAATTCAGAGTATGGTCTCCGTGTACCAATCGGACAGTATGTTGCCTAACAGCACAATGACGCCGCCGTTTCTATACCGTCAACAGAGTATGTAAGTTAAGGGCGGAGCTGTGGAAGTTACGATTGGGACTACTGTTTGAAGTTCCGGGTTGAATTTGTGTCCTCTGAATTTCGTAGTAGATGAAATTATTCCTTAATGTGTCACTGCTCGTTTCATTTTTGCAATAGGCAGTTAAACCTGTAAGGCTCGAGCCGTCACCTGTGCTAACTGGTGCACCTGCCGAAGTCTAGTAGGTTTACGGGTGCCGACTCGTAAAAGCCAAACATAATAGCAAGCGAAGCCCAGGTTACCTCAAATGTAAACGGGGTCATCTCTAAATCGAAGACAATACCTATTTATGAGACTGTCTTTAACTAAATTTAAAGCTTACCTTACTAAAAACAACATCTAAATTCAAGAGCGTTTCGATACAAATATCGGCGTCCTATATGTACAAATAATGAAATATCATACCAAAACATGACCTACACCCGACCTATATTTACAAAGTGCATGAAACAATGCTCCAACTACAACGCACCGCGCACCCCCTGGATATCTGCTTCCCCTAACCGGAGCTACACCCGACAAGTGCGGCGGGCGGCAACGCGGCGGCGCGGCTTGGCGGGGCGGGACGCGGGTTTCGATCGGCATGGCAGTAGTCGACACAGACCGCCCGGGACACGACGTCCTTGTCGGGACGGCACGACAACACACAACCCTCTAACGAACAATATAAACCACCAAACAACACCATGGCTATGGACGTAGAACGCCTCATCGAGTGTGTGAAGAGCCATGTATACTTATACGACTTGGGACATAAAGATTACAAGAATACATCGAGGAAAGCAGCCGTGTGGGAGAAAATAGCAGAACAGTTGAACGAGAACAGTGAGTATAATTGTGTATAATTTTCAACTTCATTAACTTGAACATATTTTTGTGATGTGAAAATATATTTATTGGTTGCCCGCCGTTGCCCGCGACTCCGCTGTAGATGTTGGTTATCAAGTTTTTACGACCATACATAGCCTATGCCTTTTCCTATGGTCTAATCTATCTCTGTGCCAAAATTCATCAAAATCGGTCAGTGATTTAGGCGTGAAAGCTATCAGACAGTCAGAGTTGTTTTTAGCATTTATAATTTTATAACTTGCAACGAAAACAAGTCTTCTAAGTTTACCCTCAGATCAAAAAACTTTAGCGAGCTATCTGCTACAGAGTTGAAAAGAGATTGAACCATATTAAAAGCTAGTGTGTACGGTAAAGTTAACAATAACACAGGGTACTCAGATATGTTTTCTTGCACAGACTAGGGACACTAATTCACTGTTCAAATCTCGTATCGTATAGCACTGCCTTAGTTCGTTATTCTTATATGAATAACACGTTTATCAGACTGCATTTTTCGCTTTACGTTTGATAAACAAATGTGAATGCTAATGTCTTGCTTTCAAGGTTATAAAATGTACGAAACCGGTGCGTCACGACACGACACGTTAGAATAATATACAATGATTTCTTTCAATTTTCAGTGATTTAATTTTAGAATACTTAAGATTTATTGATGGCTAACATTTAGTGCGTACGTAGACGTCCACGTACAAGGTTTCATAAATAATAATCAACGAAATATTGTCATGATCACATCTTAAAACGCGCTATCAATGTTTGATTTATGCGCAATTTCATTATTCACCGTTCAAACGGCATCGAACCCTGGAAGGGTCGCATAAATAACCATTTTAATAATAAATGAATAAATTGTCTTCTCACAAATGACGCATGAGTCATACTCATGGCTGTTTTGACGTACCTAGCCTTACCCATTCACATCAATATGTGATAGCGTATTGATTATTAAAACACTGTTTTATAGTTCATCAACATCATGTATGACATGGAATGATCATTAATATACAGAAAATAGAATATCTGTAAAATGATTGAAACTAGCATCCTTATACTTCTAAATAATTAATAGTTCTATAAGTCAATAAGACATGACCATGGTTCGTCGAGCACACATATACTAGTGAAAAAATTCTGAGCTCTGCAAATGACGAATTTGAATGCCATCATCCTCAAATTTCATACGTTGTACTTTTTACAATATTTTTTTTACCTATTTATCATTCACGAAGCTGAAGAGGATATTTACATGCATTACATAATCAAAAGTTATTAGAATTTAACTTAACTTTTAAACTTTCGCGTTCCATGATATACAATAATGTTTACGGGGGAATTAACACGATCATGGTATAGGTACACACATACTTTTGATTTGCCTGACATTTCGACCAGAGTACACCGGCTGTGGTCACAGGCTGATTGACTTAGTAGTACCTACACGCCCGCCGCCTTCGAGTCCGTGAGGTAGTAGGTTCTTCATCTACCCGCGCATTCTCATATTTTTAATATTTTCTTCTCGCTATGTACCGTCACATACCACACTTACAGTGTCCCTATTATTTTATTTTTATATATATTTACAGAATTTAACTTACCCAAAAATACCGCTACCCAACCCGTTTTACACATACTTGTATGTTTCCAGGTGAAACAGTGAAACTGAAATGGAAAACCGTAAGAGATGGCTACATCAAGTACAAAAAACAGCAGAAAGAAGGCAACAAGAAAGTCATCAACTATATATGGAGCTCACAATTAAAGTTTCTAGATGATTACCAAGTATCACGGAAAAGTAAGACGCAAAATCTGTCAATAGCTACAGCATTGGAGGAATTATCTGAGGATGAATCAGAGACACCTTCGCAGTCGTACTCGCCAGGTTCAATACTTATACCTTCACCATCAGACTCCGGTCCTTTTCGTAAAGAACAATCTCCAAAACGCAAAAAGAAATTACCAAATGAACCAAAAGGTTTAAACCACCTTAGAAACAAAAAGGCAAAAATAGATTTAGAGAAGTACGATGCGACAGATCATTTATTTCTCAGTTATTCACAAACGTTCAAAGAATTCTCACTGAGACAGCAAGCTTTATTAAAAGTTGAGTTGGCGAAATTATTCTCAAATGCGGAGCTAAATGCGTTGGAGCACTCGTCGAATCTGCAAGAATCGTTAGTTGCGGGATCTTCTCCCTACGCGATGGGTAAAAATTATGATACTCAGAGTAATATGTCGACCGATATCCATACCGTAGATGTCGACGACGAAGAAAGTGATGATGATGACATTGAATTTGTGAATTCGCTGCAAAGTAATGGGAGACGGTCGAGACGCCACCGTACCCTTAGTGAAACGACAGGTTAAGTTGTAATGTTAGTGTTAGCAAAGCATTTTCTGTGCAGTGTAAACTTTATTAGCGTGGAACTCTATTAGATCACTGCTCCTACTTATTTTGGCAGACAGAGAGACCAGTAATATACTCTTCAATGGGTGACGTTTATACATCACACTGTTACTCATTTCATCCCTACACAATTTCGCTATATTAAGTTTACACAGTATACATATTAAATAATTAATCTATTCCGATAGACACGTGTCGTGTACAGACACACGAAACATTGTACGTATGTTACGTACACTGTGTAGTTATAAGAGCAAGTCATGAAGCAGCCCTCGTTGTTTAGTCCACCGAGGCAGCGTGCCAAAAATTCGCATTATTTATTACATACATACGTATTCTTTTTTATAACCTCCTTACGTGTTGTGATAAAAATATGACGATAATCAAATAATTGAATCGTATTGCGGACATTGTATGCTATGAGTGATTATTTCTAATTATGTTGATTGCAAATGTGATGTCAGTTTATTTGTAATACGCAATTGATAATGCAACGTCTATACTTTATATATACATTCTCGTCGAACTTGTAAATTGTACAAACTCAAAAAGTCAAAATTATAAAAATCATTTTCTTCGAATTTGTAGTTTTATTAATTTCCTGATAGTTTTTAGAGTGTTAGACTAGTAGACAGTTAGTTAAGGCTAAAAACTTGATCAGAATTGACACGTTGTTGAGAACAAAACTTGTCTCGGTCCGGGGACCATGTGGAAATTGATTTAAATTTTTGGAACTAGTTGAATTGTTTACAAGTTAATTGAGAAGTTAATGATTTAATGATTGTATAGATATGTAACTTATAAACATTTTGACTGTGCACAAGTATTTGGTCACCTTGTCTGCCTCGACATATCCGATTTCGACTACATATACTTGTTGTCTTAGACCTATATCATACAGCTAGCGTAATAGGTACCTAATCATTACTCCGCTCCCTTAAGTAGTAGCGTGATGATATATAGACTAAAACCTTAATCGATAAACTAACTATTCAACACAAAAAGATTTTTCATTTGACTTCAAGTGACAGTTAGAGAGGTACAAACAAACCTCCTTAAAATATGATATTTTGCCTAACCTGCAATGCCAAACTTAGGGGGTCAGGTACTACCTTTGAAGGCAAAACATAAATCCTTGAAAACCCCGGGAGATCTCGGCGGCCAGCCAGCAAGCCCCGCGGCGTGAGTCGGATCACGTATCATCGCCGCCTTGCCGGGCTTGCTACTGCTAAGGTGACGCCATACATTGCGCTTCAAAACCACTAACTTGTAACACTATATCAATTTAACATTGTATAAGTCAGATTACTTTTTTTTTTTTCTGGCTTACCAGGAAAGTAAATAATTTTCGGCTGTGTGAAATGTCTCTATGCCAAATTACTTAGGATGTACCTACCTATACATAATAGAATAATGAAATACACAATTTCTGTTCGAGGAGTTGTATACTTAAACAACTCATCTTATAGCTTTTAATCATTTATTTTGTCAAACTAAACAATCCATAAGGAAAAAATATCCCTTTGGTACATCAATGAAAAACATTACTGCTTTAGGTACCACAGGTAATAAAATCAGGAGTAATTTTATACCTTAAAAATCTTATTAATCTACTTCAAATTCACTTCTCTTCTACTTCAACCCAAATACTTACTACTGCTGCACTGCTTAGCAAATATTGTTATAATCAGTATAACAACTAAACGTATCATATTCTATCTCTGTACGATTTAACCGTAGAATCATTTATCAGATTCACCGTTGCATTTCGTGCAAACTACTTTGCGATGTATGCATGATAAACGGAGGAACGTTAACAAATGAACGCAGACGAATGAACGCGCGGGTGTGGAGTGTGAACGGGACGAATGTAGTTTACAACATGATGTACATAATATAATATCTGTTGCAAACAATACCATACGTACCTAATAGTATTATAAAAAACAGCTGTTGTCTGTACTTTACAATTAAAAAAAAAGCTCGGGTTAACTAATTTACCTATTCTGAAATCAAAAATGTTTTTTTTTTTAATTCTTGTACCTATCACACGATGGACGCAAAAGTTACCGAACGGAATTTGATACTTTTTTCTTTTAAAGAAATGTTTTGGTCATCACCAATTCTTCTTTGTTAGATTTTAACTTAGGTAATTTTTTCAGTACCTGGTACCGTTTATACTAAGTACCTAACGCTGGTTACAGAGGAAAGAATTAATTTTATGAATAAAAAACCAAAACACTTTAACGAAATCATCATTAGTTAACTTTATTAAACAATGAAGATCATCCAATTTCATCTCCTAAAGTGAAATTAGCTTGTGCGCGCGATCCATATCAAATACTTACTATTGAATCGTCCGCTCTACTAAATCTGTATCGGTCCAAAAACTATTGAATCACATCGCGATTCAATCTACGTAAAAATCGACATCGTTCGCAATCGTTTTGATACAATCACACACTTTCCAGTGAAAGCTTTACGGTTTGTATTTCTGGTATTTGTCAAATGTATCAAACTTTTCGACACCAACTTATTAAAGAATATTTAATAATAACTAGGTGGCCCGCGTGAAATTTTATATAGGCACCTATTACCGGCCTATGTGTTATGCCAGTCTCTAATCTATCCTTGCACCAAATTTCAGTCAGAAATGTTCAGAGAGCTTAATTGAATAACAAACATCCAAACACGTTCACAAACTTTCATATTAAAATATTACTTAAGTAGTAGGATATAGGATTGAAGAATAAAATATCAACCTTATACAAATACATTTCGCTACTCTTTTGTCAGTGTTTTCCACTGCCACTGCCAACTTAGTAATTTACGAGTCAATAAATACAATACAATAAACGGCAAGAAGTGTGTCACGAACACTCGTGAAAGTTATTTCATTACAAATGTATTGGTATCAGTATCGTATAACAACCAACTTGAGTCTAATTTATTATATTATATTCCGGATTACTTTTTTAGGATAAATGACGTACCTATTTGCAAATTTAGCAATTCTTCAGTGCGAATAGAAAGCAACAAAGAACTGTATGAATTACGTCTAAAAATGATTAGTTGTAGACAAATTTCTTATTTCATAGTCAATAATAGGTAGGTACATGAACGTTTATTTATCAATTATACAACGATTTCTATTGAGTCGCGCCGGCGGCGGCCATGACTGTGCAACTGTCAAGGTCCCACTCATTGAAACTTACGTTCAACCTTACAACACGTGATTTGTTTATACCAAGTTTATACGTTCCGCGCTACTTCTAAGAAAAACGCTTTTAATTACCCGACTACGGGTAAGCAAAAGGAGGGTTATGATTTCACAGGCTATGTATGTAGGTTCATCTGTTCCCTCATAGCTCCTCTGCCACTTATTAGTACTGGACAAATGAGATACCGTTATAGGCTATGTAACGTGTCACTGAATCTATTGTGTTAAAAATCAATTTGAGATAAAATATGTACAAATTATACCTATTGCTTGCCCCAAAATAATATAAATAAAAAATTAAGTTTAAAACTAAATAGGACCACTAAAATATCATGTTTTAAAAAGTGTTAAACAAGAAAATATCAAGGATAGCCGTGGTAGTAAGCCACTTAGTCTAACAAAATATTCTAGGAAAAAGTGGTATACGACCACGGCTATCCTTAATATTTTGTTGTCTGTAAATAGTTTCTGATCTCAAAAACGTTTTAGAGCGTGATTTTTCAGTAGTTGGGTTTTAGTTTAATTATTATATATATATTAATTTTATTATGATCATGATCACAGATTGAAGTTCGAAAATGTATAGACCTACATTTTAATCCTAATTATAAATTGTAATTTATACTGTAATAAATTATAATTATGATTAAAATTTATGTTTTGATGTATAACACAAACAACCGGATTTTCGCACTTCTTAGTAAGTCAACAGCAGATTGCAGCAAAGTGAACCGCAGTGAATCAAATCTGGCGCCGGCATCGTAAAAATTTCTCCATATAAGCTTGGTGACCTTACAGACCGCGAGACCTGGATCTGGTCACATAAAACATTTCTTTTCTGTCGCTTGATAGAGAATATGAGGCTATGATACTGAGGCTTTTGAGCAAGTTTTATAACATTTCGTTTGGTGTTGCTGGGTCCGAATGACCCATATACGAGAGTTAGAAAAAAAAGGACTTTGTTATTTATACCTATGTAAAATGAAACTTAAAAACATCCCTACGGTAACATGCTCTAATATCGAACGAAGTCTATTATCCAAGAAATAAATAGGGGAATACGTTAGTATGAGGCAAACACCGCCCGCATTTCTTTTTAAAGCCGAAATTGATGAAGTAAGTAAGTAGGTACCTAAGAGAAATTTACCCTTCAGTAAGACGCGATTACTTTAACCATAGGAGCAATTACGGTACAAGTGTAATTTTGCACTATTAAACCCTCGTATTTAACAGGCCGTACGAAGAAATTTGTGGTTTTACACAGCAAATGAATATTTAATAATCAAAAACATTTTGTTTCCTTTTTTTGTTGTTATTATTAATACAAGGTAGGTAATACAATGCGCCTATCTAATCAATTCTCAGACTTCTAGCATTTCAAATCATTTGTTATAAAACAAACTCTTCCTATTATTTATTTTCATCCCCGTCTATTATCCTACCTCCGCCCTACAGAATACTGCGGTTATAATAACTTCTTGTTGTGTTCCCAGTTTCAGGGTAGCCAGAGCTCACTGGAGTATTTGTACTATCAGTGGGATGACTACAGGCTTGCCCTGCTTTGTCCTCTACACTGACGGCACAGACACTCTGTGCTTACAGGGTCGGCAGCGCGAGTGTGGCTTCTCTGGTGTTACACACGTCCATAGGCCACGGTAACCACATTGCATCAGGTGGGCCGTGCGCTTGTCTGCCACCTAGTGGTATAAAAAAAATATTTTTCTAAGTGTGGCTCCCATAGAACAAACGTGATTTTTATTTCAATGCGTTTGTGTTTTACCAGCCTCTGTCTAATGAACTATGATAGCTAAACAGCTGAGATTTTCACAGATAATCTATTTCTATAGCCGCTATAACAATAAATATTATAGCTGAGATCTTTTTGAAGGATACCGTATTATTTATATGGGCCTCGATTAAAACACTGTCTTAAATTCACTTGAATATGAAATTGAGTGACGTGCACAAGGAGTGGCGTGGGTGCAAAGTGACGCATAATGCAGGTACCTGAGTAGACGTCACTGTACCACTCGACAGAATGAATAAGTAGTAATTAAATAATTTTCAAATGAGATGTACCAACTCGCCGAATTTATATGGTTTTAGGGTGCTTGAGAAAATGTCCTAAACCCTATCTTTCGCGCCAATGGCAAAGGGATTGTAGAATTTTAAGATTTTTTTAGGGATTTAATTAAAAGTTATCTTGTTGTAATCTTCATTTGTTGACAAATATGGTATAAGGTACCTACTATGTACCCAGCAAAAGGTTCTAACAATAAATTAAAAATAGGTAATCAATCTGAAACGACTTCAGGTTCAAAAAGTTCAAATGTACCTATGAGTATATTATGTTGCAACAATTAAGTACTCCTGTCTGTCTGTGTATTTGTGTACCGGACATTGACCTGACTTACTCATTTAGCTGTCTCAATGGGTTACATTATACAGTACACAATATTTTCAGACTTACATTCCTTTCTATACAATTAAGTTGACTTGCAAGCCAGTAAACCTGCTAACTAACGGGTGAAGATTTTCCTTTAGGAGTTTTGGAGGTCAGGCAGTAGTTGCTCCTATAAAAGCCGTGTAAGCCAAATCTATAGAAGGATCAAGAGTAAACAGGCCATTGGATGAGGAAAGTTTCAGATGCAATGGGAAGCAACTCTAATATAATTGATGATATACATAATGTGAAAAATAATAACGCAAATGATATTTACCTCTGTCTAACCACTCTGTACTGGAATAACCATACACATTTCTAAAAAGACATTTGTCTTACCCACGAAAGTTAATTTGAGCGTAGTGTATCAGACATCCTTGAAAAATTAATTTGAATATATGATGATTTGTTGAATAAAAAAAAGTCATTAAAAACTAATAAAAAAAACGAGAAGCAGTAGACGAATACATTTAACCTAATGCAAAAATAAACCACTGTCGGCAGCCAGTGCAGGTCAAATGCAGGTCGCCTGTATTTATGGACACGAACTGAAATATTTATCGATTCTGAATAAAGATAAGCCAGAATACTCGTCTGAAGTTCGCTAGGCATTCTTTCGTAAAATACCACACTCGATCGTATTGGCAAAATATACGGGCTTTCGTACTAAGGCTGGATTCCATTGATGAATTTACACAGCACATTTTTTACACACATATAATCACGCCTCGATCCCCGGAGGGTTAGGCAGAAGTGAATCAACACCCACATTTCACCAATCATTGAATTCGGTCCCACATAATTGAGGGTGAGCCTATTGCCGTCTTCCGGGCACTGTTGTTGACTCAAGCCATGCATCTGAGGCTAAGTCTGGGCTGTATATATGTAAAACAGCCCTATCCCTTAGTCGCCTTGTACGACACAGCATGGGAAGAGATGGTGTGGTCCAAATTCTACTCTGCCGGGAACCACACGGCATTTTTTCTTTGAGTAAAATGCGAAAACTCAAACGTTTTCACTAGTGAAATCCAGCCTTAAAATCGATTTCACCTGCGATAGGTACTACAAAAATTTAAACATGTCTATTTATCAGAATGTCAGTGTGGAAATCATTTCCACAATTATGCTATCGTGTTCTCTCATATAATAATAATAATCAATAAAATATATTCTTATAATAATTCCTTAAAAAAAGTGGACGAATGTACATTTTGTATCGTGTTACAACAAACAATAAAATAAACTTTGTAATAAAATAAGTTAGTCGGATAAAATTTGGTAACAGGGAAGTCAGGTACCTAGTACATCACTATGCTGTAATTATAGGATTTCACGAGGGGCCTGTACCATGCTCAGAACAGAGATCCTTCGTAAATTATATATTATTGATAAGATTTGTAGTACTTATATATTTTTATTTTAGCATATCATTACTATGTCTCTAGCAGCTTTAAATCGGACCGTACACATAGCATACTAACCAGATAAATATTCACTAGATTATGAACAACGCCGTTTATAGTGTAAACTGTTTGATATCAAAATTTCCTATTTCTTCGTTAGATTTATAATGTAAGCCGTGTCCCTTGTACTTCAGTGGCCGTACGGTTCAAACGTACCAAATCCTGTCATGCATGAGACGTGCACCGTGCTTGATAAGTTAAAACTTCAATCTAGCTCCCATTCACAACGAACCGGATCATGCATCCCGCTCGGATTCGGTTCGACGCGTCAGTATCGAGCAGCGTATCGCCGCGTTCACTTGTCTCTGTACCGCGTGAACTAAAATAAAATGACAAAAGTTTTAACGGAAAGAGAAATAATTACCGAACTATTAAGACAATACAAAAATGCACCATGCTTATGGGATCCCGCGCATAAATTTTATTATAATAAAGATGTTAGAAACCAACAATACAAAACTATGTTGGAAGTATATCAGCAAATGGAGCCTGAAGGCACAGTGCAGACTTTAAAGAAGAAAATAGAACACTTTCGAGCTGCTTATAGAAGGGAGAGAAAAAAGGCAAGAAAAGTTGATATTTTATATTAAACCATAGCAAAAATACATTTTCCTTGTGTTTGAAAAGTTTACCCGTTTTTATTTCTATGTACCTACGTCTAGCGCACGTTCACCGAATGGAAGTTTCGAGAAATGTTAATAGAAAGTTAAAAGAATCAGAAGTTGTTTATCAAGCCTATTTGGTGACAAAAGGTCTTAAGACTTTTTTTAAATCGAGAACTTGACTTAGTTTTAGCGACATATGATTTCGTTAAAGTTTTTTTTTGTATTATTATTTAACGAACATCTGTTAATGACACAGGTTTTTTTTACCAGCTATTTTATTTACAATTATTCAATAACTTTGTAGTGATCATTTAGGTAGCAATTGATGTTACTAAGTTATTTTGAAAATAATTACTTACAATGATTTTACATTTTAGGTGGAAAATAGCACTACGACTGGCTCTTTAAATCGAACACACACTCCAAACCTGTGGTATTACAATCTTATGACATTCCTTAACGTAAAAGCGGACAATTCCAGTGACGAGGATGATGAAAAAGTAAGCTTAATATATTCACATGTTCTCAGACAGGCGATTACAATAAACAGTAGTCCACCAAGATCTTCGGATCCCAAGCCATCACTGCCTGCACAGTACAACCTGATGATTGACGAATAAGGCTCTGGCTTCTTTTTTTTTCTTAGGTTTCATATGGCAGTCACTCCAGTAAAAGTCAATATAAATTGAATAATGGAGTTATCGAAGAGCGGATCCTGGGTTCCAAAGTTTATATATTATATAAACGCTAAGATCATGATAAAATAAACAATATTTTGTCATCAAAAAATTAAAAAAAATTACCTACATAAATTCCCATACGAAACATGTTATCGAAAATGTTAAAAACGTAATATTAATTGCAGCGTTGTCATCATACACAACCAAGAAAGAAAAAGCGACCGTTAGACGGAAGCTATTCAGCTGAAAGTGACGCAACAGACTACATCACTACCTACGGAGAATCAATAGCCAAAGAACTGAGAGAACTCGATGAACCAGTCCGGTTCGAAGCTGAAAGGATAATCTCTGACGTCATACATCGAGCTAAGACAGGAACACTTCCGAAATATTCCCCTGAAGCTGTGGACTCGCTTATGATTCCTCAGTTAGGACCTTCATGGTACGATGTGCCTATCGAGGAAAATCAAAAGCCTGATGAATGTTGGGTAGTGTGCCTAACTGATGATGCGAAACAGAATAAATCCGATGACCCGTCTTAAAACAAGGAGCCTATTTTCGAAATATCGAAGAAGCATTTAAATATTTTATCTAAATATGTATTTTCTTAGACATTCTGAATGTGTTTTTTTTTTAAATTTATACTCAACTTAATAATCTATTTATGTACCTATATATTTAATGTCTAGATTTTGAATTGTCGTTATAATCTTTTCCTTACATAATCTGTGTATTACCAAGAAAGAACTCTTTCTAGTTCTATTTACAGTATTTATTAAAAAATAAATTACTAAATGGTCTTCTTTTACCATTAGCCGTGTTTTAAAAGATTTTTATTGACTCCCTGAGAGTGATAGTGAAACAATTATTACGTAAGAAAATGTGTGCCTCCATCTCTATTTCAAGTTGTCAACGTTTTTACCCAATTGGACTTCACACGTGTATCAGTAGACTAGACAGTGTAGGATGGTTATTAGATAGGGTTTTGAAAGTAGGGCCAATCTGAGATTGTGCCCTTATTAGTAAATATTCTCATTTGAAATTCCTATTCCATTTCCTCTAAAGTATCTTTAAAATGTTTCTGCACATTTTACCATTAGGTCTTTTATTAGAGACGAAAACATTAATCGCCCAGTCGCGTAAGCACTCTCACGAGTTGCAAACAAAATTCTACGAAACAATCCAGTCCTACCGCACACAGCTGAAACTTTGTATACGTAGAATAAGTAAACACACACATACACTCAGTACAGCTGATCTCGCCCGTTCACTGAGACGGGTAGCGAAATGGCGTTGCGACGTTGCCACACCGCTCCCTCCGCTTTCAACGTTGCCATTCCTCGCACTACACAAGTAAATATTCGAAATTCGAACTTGGATGGTATTGCGAATCGGATATCGTGTAAACGGGTGTAGGAACTGGAAGGTATAAAATATAAGTAGATAGGTATTCAATAACGGTTCCCGCCAATTATATGGGTTGTAACTGGTTTTTGGGCGTCTGTTAATTGGACGGCAAAGAGAAAAACATTGAACGTGAATGCGTTTTAATGAGGGTTTTTTTATACTCTTACCTTATCTCTTGTAATTTTCGGTAAGTTTCCATTCTTTATGGTCATAATAAAGGGAACAGATCATTATGTTGAAATAAAATTTCATGTGGTGATAGTCGGCTTCTGCACCCACATTTTTATTTCTTTTTTTTATAATTACAGTCCAAAAGCTTAAAAAGGTCTACCTACGTAGCCAAAATACTCACCTGTGTACTTTTTAATAATAACTTGGGCTTGGTTCAGTTCAGACGATAATATCAGCATATTTTTTATTAAACAATTCCATAGGTCATTCGTGCGACATTATTAACCTACCCAAACCCGAAAGGTAAATAGGTAAATAGGAACTTTTCAATTATAATGTAGTTAGAAAGTCCACAAGTTTAAAAATCGTCAAAGTCAGTAGGTGCTCTGTAAAGCTATTTTTGTACAAACTAGCACCCACATCCTTAGCTCACTATAGAAAGTGACCTAAATCGATATATAGAAGAGAATGCATGACATAAAGCACAAAACACTTCGCGGTGAAGTAAGACATGGCATGTCTGACCTCTTTGCTATTTTTTTTTTCACCTTTTTATAATGTTATTGTTAATTTTTGCTAAATGGTATAGTGTATCTGGCATTCTAGATTCTAGCGCCATGATTTGCTTGGGCACCAACTTATTCCATGAAGGTTTCCCTACTTGCTGTGATCCTAATAACTTATCTGTATATATATAGGATTAATATAAGAGCAAAAGGAGGGTTCTTTTGCTTCACCGTAGTCAAGTAAAAACTGCAGGAGAGTGGTCCCCGAGATCTAAAGCTTTAGATGCAGCCGGGTTGAGGGTTGGAATGATGGTACAAGTTTCGAAATACAGTAAATCCTACTAACGTGTAAGTTTGTGAAAATGTTTGGATGTTTGTTATTCAATCAGCCTCTACGGCAGATTGGATCTGGTTGAAGTTTGGAACAGGGATAGATTATTGTCTGGAATAACACATTGATTACTGTTTTATCTGGAAAAATAGTTTCTAAGGGGTTGCGGGTCAGGATCAAAATGCCAGGCAACCGGAGCCTAGAGCATCAGCTAGTAGTTATAATATAACTACCTTCCATATTACATATCCCGTATATTAGGCTTTTTGAATATTAGGTAGGTATATGTATCATAGGTACACTTCCTTGGTAATTAATTGATTCTCAAGGGAAATTATCGAAGATGTTAGAAATTAATATAATATATGTTCAGATTCTACAATTTCGCAATAACATGTTTATTATGTCGAGCTTACAAACATAAAGTTCTCTGTAATTAATTCAATTGATTAAATAGAAAATATCTTAGTATCGTTCATTAACTAATAGGTATTATAAACTTAGGTAACTAAACATATTATTTGTAGCACAAATATCCAAGTGTTTTCATCAACAACGGCTGAACAGATCTAGATGGAATTTAGCACAGATGTCAATTATAGTCTGAAATAAGCACGACAGTCAATAGTCGTGAAATACTGTAGTCTATTAATGAGATAAAAAGTAGTTTATGTGCTCTTTCAGTCTATAATCTATCACACAGCAAAAAATCATCCAGATCCATTCAAATGTTTTTGCGTAAAAGAGTAAACAAACACCAACCATACTTTTTGAGTAAATCTCACATAGCTTCTGATGCTATTTGAAGCACTGGAACAAGTACGCACCTACAGCTGTACCTAGCTACGTGTTACACTGGAAGATGTAGGTATGTCGTGAATCTAAAAGTTGTGTCTGTCCCACAAAGTTAAAGGAGCGCCATGTTAGCCGGCTCGACACAACAAAGTTCAGTCGGAGCAAGCCGATAAACGTGGCGCGGCATCGATCGTGTAGCGTTGCCGTCCTGTGTAGGCAAGCGTTGCCGTTCCGCGCGCCTATTATTATTTATTATGTTACGCGGCGGCCGCTGCACGCCTTGCGTTTGCGTCACTCGTGCAATGGCCCGTACTTCGAGATTATGCGTATAATGCGTTGTCTTGGAGATGATTGGGTCAATCAGAAGGATTTTTGGAAAAAAGGTTTACAATACAAGTTGCTAAAAACAAATACCAAAGCCTACGTTACATGCATTTCACGAGCTTAGTGCTGCCAACTGACAAACATTGTGCTAAAACTTTCATGAAATATTTGCTCATTTCGTCAGCTATCCGAGTGAGCATTGAGTACATCTTGTAAATAAGCACTCGGATGATGGATGACGGTCGGTGTTAGTAAGGACGCAGGACGCAGGGATTACAGGGGCAGGGGCCCCAATTTTTTTTCTAGAGTACCTATTGATTTGATGTAATAAAACAACTACAGTAGGTAGGTACCCACAAAATTACCAAACCACCAATGGTTTCACTGAATGGACTAATAATGACAAGTTTCTATTGTCACCTTGAGAAACTCACCTAAACAAGTGCTATGTCAAGGGCTTTAGAAGGCTATATAATTACAGCATACTCGGCACGTGTAATGATTGATTGGAGAGTTATTTTTATAGGATTCATTGTCTTTAGCATCAACACAGGGTTAAAAGACCTGGGGCGGGACCCGCTTTGCTATTCGTTCTCTTGAATTTATTTTTCGTGAGCCACTGCCACGAACATCCTATTAGCTATAGGCGGACAACAGGCACCGGCAACAACCTTAGAAGCAAACCGGATAATGCTCCAACTATGTGCTTGTCTCAGGAGTGAGTTCACATCGATAGTGTTTTTGGTTTGCTATTCCGGGATTTTGCGTATCTGTCCTTCTGCTGTAGAGTGATAAGAACTATGTACTAATCAGTAGGTAGGTACATCAATGTTTTCTTTATTGCCCGTGGTCCCTGCAATGGTACCTGCAGGGACCACGGGTAAATCAACTACTCGTGGTCCCTGTCGTAATTATTAGCCGACTAATCTAAAAAATATGTGTTCTGAGATAACAAACATAAAAAAAAACCTTGTTTTAGCAGTCTCAACAAATGCAAATTTGTTTTAGGTGTTGTTAATGGTGCTTGTCACAAGAACAGCTATATAGGTATAAACTTCTACTAGACAAGGAAGTGGAGAGGCGCTTGATCCGCCATTCGCTAAACTTTTATCACTATTAAACCATGCTCATGAAATTTGATACTCACGCGTTACCGATCTTACCTGGGATAGGTAAGATCGGTAACGCGTGAGTATCAAATTTGGAGCACTGTCTTACTAGTATAACTTCGCTTTCCATGATACAATACAGTCGTTATATATAGCCATTTTATAAGGAAATAGAACACGACGGTATTTCTGTCTAATTGGGCAATCCGACTTGGGAAGTATCTCCGCCCTATAGAATACCGCGGCCATAATAACCTCTTGTTGTGTTCCCTGCGCGGCGGTGAGTAGGGTAGCCAGAGCTCACTAGGGAGCTTATGTGCTATCAGCGGTAAGACCAAAGGCTTGTTCTGTTTTGTCTTTGAGGGCACAGAAAGTTTCATTTTTTTTTAAATATAATATAGAACACGTCAATTAGACTTCGCCTTGCCTGATGGTAAGCTGAAGGCAAAGTTTCAGAAAATAGGGTCACCATTACTTACACATACCATGTGACAACGGTGACACTCAGCTTGACGGCCTCATCATATGCTTTTTCACGCCCCGCTTAAAGGACCCGGGACTGTAGGAAGAAGGAAACACGTGAGCTGGTAATGAATTTCCAGGCCTTAATGGTGCGACATCTATACTTACAGGGTTGACAGCGAGTGTGACTCCCTTGGTTTTGCACACGTCCATAAACCACGGTAATCACTTTCCATCAGGTAGGCTTTGTGCTTGTCTACCACCTAAGTGGTATAAAAAAAGGCGTGTTGGTTGCCGGTGAAGTAGAATAGGGCCGCATCATTCTTCCTGTGGGTGTTGTAGAAAGACTAAATGTTGAGGCTGTTCTCCATCCGACTATAAACATACAGCTCATGACAAAATCTTCGCTTGAGGAGTTTGAGGAGAATAAGCTCGCCCGCTATTACGTGGAGCCGAAAATCATTATTGGCGACCCACCTCTTTATCTTAATACAATTTAATAATTGAATGTAAATTAACGCGGTCATGGTATCTAGGAATATTCTACATATCAGTATCAAAATAAACGGGATATTTACCATGTTTCATTGTTTTGAGTTTCCGATATTTCGGCGCTGTTGCAAGCACCATGATATCGGAAATTCAAAACAATGAAACATGGTAAATATCCCGTGTATTTTGATACAGTTCTTCCGTGATCATGGTGCTTGCAACAGCGCCGAAATATCGGAAACTCAAAACAATGAAACATTGTAAATATCCCGTTTATTTTGATACTGATGTGAGTGACCATGATAGTTTAAATACCTATATTCTACATACTTCAAAATTGCCTGACGTTTCGACCCGGTTGCACTGGCCCTGGTCACGCTATTTTAAGGTGTGGAGTAGGTATACCATGAACACGTTACACCCGTTAACATTGTTGTATACTTAATAATTATTTTAATCATTTAGCTGCAATACCTGCAGTTTTATTTGCTGGATGCATTTTTGTAATCATTCAACTCTAATCGACAGGGTTTTTCAATGATTTACAGTTTACACCCATCTTTACATATGTCTGAATCAGGTTATTTAAGGATCGTGAAATAAATCACTAACATATAGGTACATATTATTCACACAGTACAAATGTAAGGTGTCAGGCGCATCAGTAGGATCCCGCAGAAAAAGTACACGCTGAGCCAGTGCTCATCGATTTGTAATGCCACTGACACAATACAAGTAATGAGCAATGCCGCAACACTGAATACACTATACGTGCTTACTAATTCAACACGGGTAAGGGTTAGCATGTATCCGGCACTGAGCCCGGATAGCCGGGACCTCGAATGGCCCTGACCCGGAACTGTTTGAATAGGGTGTAAAGGTTTAACACCGAACACGTAGGTATTACAATTCCTATACGTAATCTATATGTCTGGTGATCATGACAAGTTATAAATGAGAAGTTAAACGCGAAGACATACATAAAGACCATTTCTCGTTAAATATAAAAATATATTCAAATTTCATCCTCGATCTAATCTCAACTCCCAGATACCAAATAAAATTGTCACGCGAACACGGTTCTGACTTTGGTATGAGATTGAATTCTGAATATATTATTTATAACCAGAATTGGCACTCAAGACCGGAATACTTAACAAGACTCAGACATCAGGGTTCATTGTATTCCTAAAAAAAAACACTACATAATAATTTATAGAGCAATTACTATTAAATTTCAGCCTCCAGCCTATTCAAATTCCTTTTTTATTTCTAGTCTAGAACGATTCGATTTCAAGACATGAGGTAAAAATTTGAATAGGCCCCTAGCTTTCAATTATAATAACTCCTTGTCTTTGCCAATGAAAGAGATGTTCCTTCAGAAATGTGGAGTATTGGATTACATTATTTACTGTGTATATTTATTTTGCGCAATCTAAAGTTTTTTTAAATATACTTAATTAATTATTAATTTTACTTATATGAACGTTTGTTAAGATGTTTGTTACTTAATGACGCTCAAACGAAAATAATAATAGTCAATTTTTTTTATATATTACACGCCAACTTGACTTCACCTCTCCTGATGGTAAGCCAAAGGCAAAGTCTCAGGAAAGAGGGTCACCATTATAGACACTAAGTGTTACAATGGTGGCACTTAGCTTGGCGGCCTCATCAGATGCTTTTTCACGCCCAGCTTAAAGGTCCCGGGACTGTAGGAAGAAGGAAACACGTGTGCTGGTAATGAATTCCAGGTCTTGGTGGTGCGGCAAAGAAGAGTCTCCGAACCGCTTGGTTCTTGCTCGTATATTCTGCACAGTGTGAGGGGGACATCTAAGGCCTGTACGTGTTGTCCTATGTAGGAAAGGAGATCCATTCATCTGACTAAAATTTGGTACAGGGAAAGATAAATATTGAATGTAATGATGATACAGGATACTTTCATCCCTGGAATAGATTTGAAACGGGGTCAGAAACCTTGTGGGCAAAGTCGCGGGCAACTGCTAAGTAATATAATAATGTTTTAAGATACGACAGGGCTGATATTTACATATTTATGTCATGTCATGACTCACGACTCATCTCAAATCGAATCGACATCTTGAAAATTCACGGTTGACTGCTTACGAAAGCAATATTCGCTTAGCTGAGAGGGTTTAGAATGCTACAAAAACTGTTATGATCTTAGGTTATTCTGAATGATACAGGAGTTAACACATAATTGCAGAATTCTCCATTATTCTCCGCCTATGGGTTAAGTTCTTGTTGGTTTGTGTGTGTATTCGTATAGTGTACTATTGCAACGCTCTCCACTCACAACTCATGAAAGCTAATTAACTATCAGCACTTTTATTAAACTATCGCCACCAAAATTATGTCCTTTCTCAAGGTCTAATCTATCTCTGTACCAAATTTCATCAAAATCGGTTAAGTGGTTTAGGCGTGAAAGCTTCCAGACAGACAGAGTAACTTTTACGTTTATTCCACGTCTGCTATTTGGCATGTTGTGTGAAGAAATAAGACTATTTTTATTGTTATTAAACCGTTAAGGGCTAAATGGTGTAATCAGCTGTACGGCTGCAATGTTATGTTACTCTGCGAAAAGACTCTATTAGACGCTGTCTTATTGATTGTTTGTAAACACGCGAAGCGGCCATCAGGCGACGTGACTCACGGCGGACTAAATAAGGTTCTTTGCCACTGCGGATGGAGGCGAGGCGGTAATGTCTTGTCTTGTGGGAGACTCCACATCAGTCTGATTATTGTTGGCTTTGATCGTTGCAATGGGTCCCGAAAAGCAAGACTTACAATATAGAGTTCTTGAAGAAGGGCATTAGAAGTTAGAAGATTCTTACAAGTACGGCTGCACGAGTGCTATGCCCTAGGTGTTGTTGTACATGTCCATAGGCGATGGTAACCACTTCGCAACATGTAGGCCGTGTGCTTGTTTGTCACCTAAGTGGTATAAAAAAATCTGGATTTCAATTATTTTGCGCAGAACCCTAACGAACTCCTAGATTTTTTAATGGCTGATAGATGAATGTCTAACTATTGAAACATTATTATAATACCTACAAGAAATAGTTTATAAACATATTAACCATTTTAAATCCACCACCACATTGTCGTGCTTATCTGAAAACAGAAAAAATAATAATATAAAGTGTGGTTTTGTGACCTTGAATGTAGGACCCAATCTAAGCATACCTACTCTATTCTGAAACAATATTGATACCTGCCTAACAAACAAAACTCACAACTTCATTTACGTAGCCCAACACAGCCTCGCGGTTGTACCTAAGTAGACAACCTAGCTAAATTTAAAATCTATACAATACTAGCGTTACTAACTACCACGTTATGTACCTGTAAATATAAGTAGTTCAAACGGTTAAGTTATAAACAACCGACAAATGCGTAATACATTTTATTCTATATAGATAGTAAAATGTAACATTGCGACGTTACTTGTATGATAACCCGTCTGCTGCACGTTCGATGTCAACAAAACACGTGCGCAGTACACTCAGTGATGTACGCACATTCAACATAACTATTTGTATAAATCGGAAGGGTCAGCCGGTCGTCCCGCACTTCGTTCGTTCCCTCACCACGCTGTATCGATCTCGCGACGTTGCCGCTCCGCTACTTTCCCCACAACGTTGCCAGTTCGCTCTTACTATTTAGACAGATTATTGTAACAAGACTGACAGACTGTTTGGTTGTATGATTACTTGTTGCCTGCTTCAGATAAACGCTGTAGCAAAACGTGTTCCTTTGCTAATATTAACATTATATTTATAAGCATTAGATTATTTTACTTTCAGAGATGTGTTATAATTTGGGAAAACTAAACTTGAACAGTGTTTATTCTACGAAGAGGACGTCATTAGATTTATAACGTTCCTTCGTTTGTTTAAATGTTTATCGTAATACGCTATCGTCTATAAGTGTTTATAAACTTTCCATTCATTTACACTCGTATTGTATACGTGGGTATATTGGCATCCATTTTTGTATTTCAGATCTATCTATACACATACCTATATACTTGAGGAGCAAACAAGTAATTAGTCTTACTCTAACATAAAACTGAACAGATTTTTTAATGTCTTGTTCCTGCAATGTAATTAATTATTCGAGTTATAAATTACATTGGTAAATGAAATTAATTAAATGTATTCAGAACTCAGACGTGCTCGTGGGAACGTAGGTAATGAGTTTTATTCATTTGCAGAGTGCATACATATCGAATGTAATCAAAAACAGCATAATAATATAAAATGTAGTCAAAATCAATATATTTTCTGTAAAAAATGGAATGATACACGGTAGTAACAATACTAAAACTAATCAAAATTGCCAGTAACTGGATCTAATTTAATATACTGTCTACGGCCATGTTTTGACCTAATAGCCTTAATTAAACACAACACTTCGGTACGAAATTCTAGTTTTTGGTCTAGATTAAATTCTCTAACTGCAGGTAAAAGGGATTCAAAAAACGACTTGTCTTCATCTTCTGTACTTGGTGTATAACTGGCAGTAGTAGTAGCATCAGGAAATGGTGTATCTACATATTCTATTTCATTAAGTGGCTTTGAACTTCGTTTTCTTTTCAAGTTTTCTAGAGCTGAAGGTGAATCCTCTGCGTCGCTATCCCATGCGTTGTTCGGATCAGTTATTAGATCAAATTTCTTACATTTGAAACCAAGTCTTTTGAGTTTACTATCTTCGTCGTCGCTAATATGGTCATCGTTGTCATTATCGCCTTCGACGTCACTTCCCGATTGACTATTCTGTTTGTCTTTATAAAGAGCGTTTAGAAAGTCCAAATGTCTCGCGTACACGTAACCCTTTTTACCATATTTCCGTTTTATGTGGCGTACGAAAGAATCTCTGATATTTCGCCATTTTCCGTTTAGTTTACGATCTGAAATGTTAATAATTATTATTGAAATTAAACACGGCACGGTACTGTTACTGTTAGATAGCGCATGATTTTAGCTCAAGACGGCCATTGTTCTTTGTTTTTGTTGAGTTTTTAATCATCATCATTCAATGTTATTCCGGTTGCATCCAAAACTTCGGTGCCCGGTATCCGCTCTCCACGATTTCTATTTCCTGATGCGGTTAATTTTGACTGACGGGTAACTAAAGTCTGAATCAAAACCTAGAGTTCTGAATATCTTTGTTGGGTGCTATACACCCATTATTAGGATATAAATAACGCTATTAATTACCTACTACATATAAATTAAGTGTTAATTTTCATCCGAATACGTAACAAAACTTTCCTTTTTTAGATTGTTCACAGAAATATTGCACATTATTTTATGCACTGAGTAGGGCTGCAACTACAATTTGGCAATATCAGATTATCCTATATCGGTCAACTTTTTGATATAGGTAGTCTTTTATTAAACCCAATGCGCGCACATTGTTGTCCCCTATAACAAATGATGCTCTGTCCACTAGCTCACATCTTTCTTTCTACATTCGCATCATAAAAGTCTTTAATCAGACTTGACGCACACGTAAATATCTACGTAACCCAAGCATTTTATCATACCTTGTATTTTTTACTCTCTCTCGTACCTACGATATTTTCCACGTGTTAACATCATTCAATCCTTCTATGGCAGCTTTACCCACAAACCTGCATACACTAAACTGCATTAACTTTCATGCTTCTTCGGATATACTTATCATCTGGACTAACACGGTAATGGTTGCCCTTTTGCGACATATTAAGTATAATTGTTCATGATGCTAACACTATCCACATCCACTGTATTGCTTTTTCTTTATTGAGGATAAATAATTACTTTTATGTATTGTCTTGATACACAACATACTCCCAAGAAATAAAACTGACTTGTTCCACTGTCCTCACATAATCAATCCTTAGCTCTCGTTGATACATTCTCTTATTGTTGCATGCTAAAGCTGTTATTATCTTTCTTACGTTTACTTTCATTCCTTTTCTCTTCAAAGGAATCATACAAGGCAACAAAAAATTTCTGCAATTCAGAAACTGACTAGGCAATGTCCCTCATGTCGGAAGGTAAAGATGTAGG
Source organism: Eilema griseolum (assembly GCA_963662185.1). Classification (NCBI taxonomy): domain Eukaryota; kingdom Metazoa; phylum Arthropoda; class Insecta; order Lepidoptera; family Erebidae; genus Eilema; species Eilema griseolum. The sequence continues at coordinate 11,653,907 of OY759249.1, read as the reverse complement.
TATTTAAACTTTTTTTAAGATTCTGAACTTAACTAAAGTTTCGGCGCAATGTCTGCGTTCTGTTCTGCGTACCCTGTGATTTACCTAATATTCTTATGATCAATTTTAATTTAGGTAATTTATATTTTTTGACGGTTTTTGTAGAATATGTATGAAGTTCGATAAATAATGGGTAAGTATACCTGGACTAACTAACTTACACGAAGATTTAGATGAAATATATTTAGGATATCCCCTAAAATCACGCTTGCTATCAGAACCTAAAAGTTGCTTTAATTGTAATATAAGTACACTACTATTGATAAACTGTGATGTAGAACACATTCCATGTATTTAAATGAAATGTTGGCTATTCAAATCATAAAATTATACGATTCAACTAATTTTAGTTTCAAGTTTCAACTACCTAGAAATTTATTCAGTGTCGATGTTATTTTGTAATATTGTTAACTTACACAGTATAATCATGTTTGAATTGAAGCTAACATTTTTGAAACACTTTCACATCTCAGTATATTCTACTGATAACTCGCAAAAGTTACTTCTAACTTTGAAGGCTAACTCAAGTTTGTAATTATATCGTCACACTCACAATACAGAACATGTCATACTCGTAGACAGAAGGGAGTAACCGATAATACTTACAAACGTCCAATTTTTCTGTATTAGGTAATTCATCAAAATCAGACATAAATAGTTTGGCTATTTCCCCCCACGCTTGTTGTTTTCTTTTTTTATATCTATATTCTTCACTGTTTACATCCCATAACTCTGGGTACTTCTTCACTTCACTGATAAACAACTCAACATCGAGACAATATGAGGCCATGTTCGCTTGCTATACTTGAGGAATCGTCGCGATTTTGCTGCGACAAACAACGCAGCTGCCGGCCGCGAATGGTCGACGCGGAGTGACGCAGCGGGGTCGCAGCGGGCAAGTAGCGCCGCGGCTGCGTTTTGTGCACGGTCTGGCAACGTCGCGCGTCGCCACAACGACCGTCCTCACTTTTTGTTTTTACGTATTGGAATTTATTTGTTTACCGTATTGTCTAGCAGTGTAGTTAACCCAAATGACGTAACGTTAAAAGGCATGTTATTATTAGGAATACAATTTGTTAATATTAACGCACATTTATTTACGATTCTGCAAGGTTGTGTAGTTCATTATCTAATTAACTAAGCTGGTGATTGCAAGAACGCAGTGCGATACTAAACCTAGGTTTTGTTTATCAAACCTGTTAAGACTCTGCAATGAATATATTTACATAACATACATAAAGTTACGCCTATATCCCCGAAGGGGTAGGCAGAGGTGCTAGCACCCACATTTCGCCAGTTTATGTTTAGGTCCCAATGTAGGTGGCGAGCCTATTGCCATTAACCGGGCACTTATAAACCTGCGATAAATACACAGACAACTTCGAAAGGCATCGAAAAGTCCATGGTGTATGCCTTGGTAAAACCTGGGATCGAACCCGAGATCTCGTCTCAGCAGTCCATATAATAGTATATATTTATTTATTATTGCAAATAATGAAATCTTGCTGACTCGGGTCTTACTGTTGTTGTGTTTACGGTGCAAATATGAACTCGACTCTCTGTTTCTCTCCGATAAACTTTGACGATCTTACTCACTCATTACAATCTCAACTGCGGTTTTCAATCATTTGGATATACATTGTATTGATGAGTCAATCATTCACGTGTACCTACTACATCTTGATGTGTCTTGATGTTGATGAACTAAAGACTAAAGCAAATAAAATTAAAGTCGCATCGCAGCATAGCTAAGGTAGTTTCCCTCGTTCTCGATTCTCTGTGAAAATTTTCGGGGTAATCGCGAGTATCGTGACTAATCCAAAAATATGCTAACCGATGGTCAAGATTTGAATATAATCACAGTAATCACCTACAATATAGTTAGCAGAACATGACAGCAAAATACATTTCTGCCAAATCTTCGTTCGGCCATTTCTGCCAAAATACAGCGGGTCTAAAAAACGCAACATTGAGCGATTCCGCTAAAAAAGAACTTTATGAATTTTACAGTGAATCTCAATAAGTAGATTAGTTCTTACAAAATTCGTAAAATGGTCGCTCCTATGAGCAGAATCACAACAATTCATTTAATGAACAGATTCTAATTGCGTGTAAATATTGCCGCTTGACAAAATATTGTCCTAATAAGATTCCAATGAAGTGTTATTATTAGACCTGCAGCTCTGTATAGAAAATGCTAGATTTAGATAGTTCCAGAACTTCGAACTTAATTTAACAAAGTATAAAATATTGTTTCGTAGGCGTCTATCATTATTTAACCACATTTAATTGTCCACTTCTTGCAAGTATGATTCACTAATTAACGGTTGAATTAATTTGATCCTCAATTTATGGCCACTTCGGAGTATTTAAACTGAATAATCCTATTTCATAGTCTTGTTTTTCCTTAAACATGATCTCTGAAATGATTTATTATTGGTACCTACAACGTCTATACCTACATATGCGCGGGCTTTTTGTAACTATTTTTTTTATTCTGACGAGGCTAGGCAAACAAACGCTCGGCCCACTCGATGATAAGTGGTTACTTCATTCCCCTCCCATACATGTCTGATCTGACAATACTAGGAAAACCTCTTAAGTGATACTTGCTTTTGTTTCCGGTTCTGCCTGCATATAATATTGATTCGTTCCATGCATGTGATATTCTAGGGACAGATAGTAGTCTATGTATTATTCTACTCTATATTCTATCTCTGTGCCAAATTTCATCCAGATCCGTTTAGCCGTTTTCGCGTGAAAGAGTAACAAACATGCATTCTTATTAACAGGATGACATAGTCCTCTAGTCGACATTTCTAAATTTGAGCTAGTAATATTGTTTACACCCCAACTCTAGATTAATTTATTGTTACGAATACATTTGTTTGCTCACGGAGACCAGATTAACAAAATACCGGATTTGGTTAAAAGGGTCATTTATGTGCTCACAAGTTGGACTGTTAAAACACCACATCATCTGCAGGCTCGGCATGGGGGCAAGTCATTTGACAAAAACGACTCATTTCATTGGTCAAAGGTCCCCAAAAGACCCGAGTCCACAGTGAGTTGTTTTTTAAACGCGATTATGCAATACCGGTATTGCTAATGTATGCAAGACACATAGATATCTCGTATATAAGAGTAATGCAGGGTAACGGTAGTTATTTATTTTCTAGATGCTTTATAAGGCGCGTTATAATAGGTTCCGTATAACGTACAGTTCATTTTCTTGGTTGTATTGTATATACAGCCCAGACTCAGCCTCATTTGAACGTGATATTTAACTGAATATATATATATATATATTGGTGAAGTATGAATGTGTATTCACTTCTGTCTAACCCTTTCGGATTATATAGGTACACGTTATTTTACAGTAGTCTCTCCTTGTTTTCACCTTACTCTTATTAAGTCACTAGTAACGCAGCTGTGGCTCCCTGAGAATATTCCACTAATGTATTAGGCGCCCAAAGTGTACCAACTTGGGGAATTATTGCGGAACTTTGGAATAATCGCGAAACTTTACAATTTAGGGTACCAACTTCCCTTGAAATGGCTTTGAGAAAGTTTTGCATTTCGCTGAGAGATGTGGCAGGAGCTATGAAAAACTTCACCGTGTTTTTTTATTTTCTTTATGATGCAGTGCCAACTAGCTTTGTGTACGGTCAAGATTCGTCATCCATCATCTGTAATTATAGTCTTTTATAATAACTATAAGATTTTTTGAGTAAGAATAAAGAATTTAGGTAATTTATAACGTTTAGAGCCTAGCCTTTCGGTGAGTAAATCTCGAGACTTGTAAAAAATTAGACGTTGTAAACGCCAATTCAATGTAATTATGTTGAATGATTTTCGAAATCTGAATAACTTTGAAACGTCTGTAAGTTCTAATAATAAAGGAGAACGCCTATTGCAGTATGGGGATCATTTGCACCGCTCATGAGCAACACATTTTTTTATTATCACCTAAAGTATAAACTGCAATTTAAAGCCTGCATTGAGTATAAATCTGAAATATAAATGTAATTGGAACAGAACTCGCGGTTACCGAGAATTTAAACCATTTTCAAACGATACAATTCAATTCAATTCGTGATTAATGACTCTGTACAATTCCACCATGTCCCGTAGTAGTTTATAAAATTATTAATGACGAGACGCCAATGTCAAGTTTTTCAAGAAATTTTACCAGAGCCACGTTAGCCACGCCAGTAAATTTGTTTCCGTGTGTCCACCCCCCACGAGATTCAGGTGGTCGTTCAGGACGATTGGTTGGATTTTAGGTGACTAAACGATACATACATATGAGAAAAACACAACAAGAAAATATATTAACACTGACGTTTGATTTAAAAAAAAATGTTGTGGTGTTATCGTTCTGAAACTTTTTAACAAACAACTGATTATTTTATCACTGTGCAAACTGCGACTTCATACACGAAATCATAAGATTGCTAGACTACAACTACGATATGTTTTATTTTAATATGACATTACGAATTATTATCACGTTTATTATCATTATAACATTTTATTTCAATATAACGATAATTTTCATTCTACCAACAAATGGTTAATCTTATTTTATTAATGGCAACATTTCAATTAAAATTGAAATGGTCATTAATTCAAGAAGAGGTTCAGGCTTGAAAGTCATGTTTGATGAACGTATAGAAAAATATTTTTCTGTAGGTCCATGTGAAAACCAATAATATTTTTAACGTTTTGAAATAATTCTCTGTATTCTATGGAAATAATGATGCAAAATTCCGAATCTCTGAAAGTAAAACCCGGAATAGGCATTCCCTTTTTAGAATTTTGGTTCTTGTTATTTCGGCTGATAAATCTCATGGTTGAATAATATTAAGAGTGGGATCCAAGTTATAAGAAGCAAGTTACAATATTGTATCCATATATAATAAACTTATATTTTGTCTTTTGTTTCAGGTATAATAATGTCAACATACAGTCCTGATATCTGATAAGGTTAAGGTAAATAATAAAGAAGAAAGACAACATTCAATGATTACATAACATTCATTTTAATGTAACGAACAAGATAATACACAAACTTACGTCATTAGGGAAAAACAATAAGCTTATTAAGCTGTATTTTCAATCGGAGACGAGCGGAGTCGAAATGTAGTACTGTAGTTGATCGATTAAATTGTTTAAGGTAATATTTGATGACGAACGGTCACATTCAGCGCATCTCCGCTCCGCTTGTCTGCACACTCAACCTTGTACCCGCATTATAATTATCTTTTTAATTGGATTGTAACGTCCAAACAAACTTTGATTAAAGTTTACGATGCCGTCCTGTCGTTTTAATTACAATAATAAATCTCTTATCTACATACATTTAGACTAGAAAAATATACTCTTAGCAAAAACACCGTTGTACAGGTTTCTTTATGATAAATCATTAATAAAACATTAGTATTATAGCTATCGGCCTATTTACCATGTTGTATTGTAACTGATATTTTGGCGTTGTTGCAAGCACCATGATCACGGAGGAACTTGCTACAACGCCGCAATTCGAATAATACAACATCATGGTAAATAACCCGATAGCAGAAATCTAATACTAATGTGATTGACCATGATAGTTTAAATACCATTAACAATACATTAATTTTGATGTTATATTATAACTGTGGGAACTAAATTTAAAACTAATCATCGTAAGTAACATAAAAATAACATATCTAAAATAACTTTTAAGTAAAATAACATAATCAATGGTCTCATAACTAAATTAAGCATAAAAAACTATTTATAACAGTGAAAACCATGAAATAAACTTTTTTTTTCTTGACTCTTTGCCAACTAACCAATGGCTATAACAAAACTGTACCAACATTCGTAAACTGTTATTGCCAAAAGACTTGGATGTCGTCCATGCCTTAGATCTGTGGGATGAAGGCTTTTTATTTTAATTTAGACAGTGGTAGGCTGAATTTTACTAAAATGTCCTTCTAAGTAAACTAGTTATGATTGCAATGTCAGAAAATAACTAGAGATTATATTATTTCTTTTATTAATAACGAATGTTAACAATGTCATGAATGATATAGGTTTATTGTTTATAAAACATGGATTCTCACTCTGATCCTAGAGATGAACAGTGATGATTAGTGGAAATAAAATGAACTTTATCGCGAGTTATTTTTTATTTACACTATTTCCTCTCTTTGTATTTTTTTATATCACTTAAGTGGCAGACAAGCACACGGACCACCTGATGGGCAGTCGTCACCGTAACCTATGGCCGTATGCAATACCATTAGTATTTTATTTGTTCCTAGCAAACAATTCGAAATATTGGGAATTAGTGAATACAAGTAATACAATATTCACGTAGACTTTCGACCAAACTAAGTAATGTTACGTATTGTGTACGTACTATTTCCACATCTTGAGGAGGGCTAGATCAAGAAAGATGGGGAGAGATGATCGGGTATCCAAGAGGATTTTTTACACGTAAAAAAAGAGCTATTTCCACGTTCACTCTATTTTGTATTTAATAAGTTAACATAGACATAAAAAGACCGAATGAATAAACAAACATAATATAAAATAAATTAAAGTAAAAGTGCATTTGTGACGCAGCAGTAGTGAATGCAGCTGCCATACCTGAAGCTTAGTTTTATATTCACGACTGTATGTTTATGTAAGGGTATGGGGATATGTTTTAACCTTCTTTCCACATTTCGTCAACTATCATCTGTTACTGCTATGTCACTGGTGGAGCTGATGAAATGTGGATGTACAATGTTTACGTCACTGCTTACTCTAGTGGAAATACATAGGAATTATTTAATATACAATTTATGAAATTCAGAATTAAGATGCAAGGAATTTTTCTATTAACAATCTGTTTTTTACAGAAGAAATCAGGAAAAAAATGTTAGCTTTCTATATAACATAATGTTATTTATACCTAATATTGTACTTTTTGCACGCCACATTGGGACCTAAACATAAACTGGCGAAATGTAGGTACTAGCACCTCTACCTACCCCTTCGGAGATATAGGCGTGAGTTTATGTTATGTTATTGTACTTTATTAAATAAACTCATAATCAACATGAACGGCGTGTTATGTCTGTTTACATAATATATAGGTCCACGTTTACCTATTTTATTATTGCCGATGGTTCCCATGTGTAGGCGTTACAATAAATATACTACGCATCATAAGAACATAATCGTTGTATAGTTTATTTAGTAGGTATATTAATGATGATTATTTTAATATACATATATTATGTCGTTATAACTAAAGCGTGAATTATACAGAAAAGTCAAACGGTATAAGACGTTAACATTATCACACAAAACCGGACGATGCGATCACGTCAATCGTCCGATTTTCCTTTGAAACTAATTATTTGCCTTACTTTTTTGAATATGTTTTTTGTTTTCTCCAATGATGTATTTATTAATTGATACGTCATAAAGGATCATTGAGAATTTAAAAAGGGCTAAGTACTTACTTGCGTGAAGAAATAATACGTCATTATTATTAATTTATATGAATTATTTATACAATACTAAAAAAATGCAAGTAGGTACATTTAATTTTTTGATCCGGAGGATTTCAAGTAAAATCTACGTCCCCTCGCCCTAACGTGCCCATTAGGCTCACAGCGTTTCCCCTTTGTATGGCCAGGGTAGCATTTTGAATTAAATATTGGGCCGAGCGCGGATCCCGCCCCTACCAGCAGTCGGCAACTGAAACTGTTTGTTTCCACCCTTGCACCACACACGCACGTGTGGGACTCGCAAACGGTGCAACCAAGTCGGAGTTCATCTGCCACCCTGAGGGTGTCACCGTCTAGCAGCGTGTACATGATAGGGGATGGTAGGGCACGCAGCCAGGCAACCGACTCTGGCTCAAAAGAAGCATTGAGACGTGTCAATTCGATTCTCGACGCACCGTCGCGTCGCGCAGACGAGCGACAGTGCAAACGCCGGACGCGTTATCCGAGCCCCTCTGACTCTGGCGAAACAGACTCCGGATACAATCTGGTCCATGTCTTGTTGTTGTGTTGTTTGTTTTTGTTATATTATATCTGTAGTTTCTAATACATCATTGATTTTCTCTGTATAAATCACGTCCTAGTTAGCGACTCTGCTGCTGTTGGATAGCGTAACTTATTTATTCAAATAACTTAACAATATTTATGATAGTGGAAACTTTCTCCAGACTTTCTTAGTTTTAAACTCATAACTAATGGTTCTCACAAATTTCAGAATTTTAAAATACAAACTGAAACATTTAACGAAAATATTATTAAGTAAGTCAACCATAAACAAACAAAACTTCAATATTTTGTAGATTTTATTAGATCTTATATTAAAATGACGATGCCTGGGGTTATATTTGGTAACACGAGATGTTAATTCAATTAAAAGAAAAACGCTAAAAAAAGTTTTGTTGTCTCTCAAAAAACCCACCTTCGTTTTCGAGACTCTCTCATACTCATGGTTTGATTCGTTTTCAAATTGTAATGTTATAGACATACGTAAGTTTTGGAATCACATGGTTTAAAAACGTAACTTTACGGAAGTACGAGAGCAAACAGGACATGCACTAATGATGGGAACAATTTATGACTCCTGGTTTTGGCATATAAAACGGTACACTTTTGAAATCGCGATAGTATTGATTATATAATGCTTGAGTTTCTCTGAAGGATAGAATTCGGAACGAGGTTATCCGACAGAGAACTAAAGGGAGTTTCTCTGAAGGATAGATTTCGGAACGAGGTTATCCGACAGAGAACTAAAGTTACCGACATATGTCACAGAATAAGCAAGCTGAAGTGGCAGTGGGCTGGCCACGTTTGTTGAAGAACCGATAGCCGTTGGAGCAAACGAGTCCTAGAGTGGAGACTGCGAGAAGGTAAACGAAAGGTAGCCAGATGGACGGACGACCTGAAAAAGGTGGCTGGGACAGACTGGATGCGGAAGGCAGAGTATCGGAAAAAATGGCGCACATTGAGAGAGGTCATGTCCAGCAGTGGACTGCGGTGGGCTAATTGATTGATATAATACCTATTCCTACACTCCATTTTAATATAAGATCCATTAAGCGAGCACCAATAAAAACTGTTCAGACAAATCCAATTTGCCTATTCAGTACTGTCATGCCTTTGTCTCTTAATATCGAAGATGTTTCTGTCTGATGAGGATGTGCCAGGCCTTGTGTTATTATAATGGCATGACACAGCTTCTTGCATCACATTTGCTATCTGCGCTCTTACCCACATCTTTATATTAATCGGTAGCTGTCTCATTTCTGGAAGGAAAGACAGCAGAAAGAGGCGATCACTGTCTGTCTCATTCTCAGCTATTTCTACAGGGAACATGGGCATCTCGATTTCTTCAGGAGGCTGGTCTTCGCTGGACTGCCGTTTTCTCTTTTTCCTTTTAACTTTTTTAACTTTGATTGTTGCTGCTTCGATGGTATCATCGTCTGGGTTCGTCAACGGTTCGAATACGAGGTCTTCTTCAAGTTCACTGAAAAATATGTCATTTTAAGTTTGTGAGAATTGAGGAAGAACCTTTGTAGGTACCTATGTGGTCTTTCTTTTTTTTTACGTGCGCAAAATCCCCACGGATTTTGCCACGGATTATGTCGGACTCGAACCGACTAAAACGCACGCCGCCTGTGGGTCGTTTTGGTTGCCGAAGGTGAGGTTGACAGGCATATCCCTCGCTCCCCCGCCGACCCAGGGCCATCTCTCACGATCTGGCCCTCTGGTACCTATGTGGTCTTACTCTTACGTTTTAAATCAAAGTTTTATAAATGTCGAAGAAAAAGCAATGTTTGTATACGTTACTGGATTCATATGTATGTATTCCATATTTTGACCTTGATCTCGGATTTAGCATAATGAATGTTTGGGAAGGAAATGAATGAACCAAATTGCTCGATATGTCCCTGTTTATTCGACAAAAGTCACCTTGACCTTTTATCTGACTTATATTACTAACGTACACGGCTCATTTGAGGGTAAGCGATAACCCGTGCCTGTAACGCCTACTATATTATTATTTATACATATATAACAATGTTATTACTGTCATATAATATCTTGGCGTTTATTACCCGACTACGGTAAAGCAAAGGAAGGGTTATGATTTTGACAGGCTATGTATGTAGGTTCATCTATTCCCTCATTGCTCTTCAACTACTTATTAGAACTGGACTAATGGAGTATCGTTAGAAGTATCTTAGTCGTCTGCTAGTTATAGGCTATATGACGCGTCGCTGAATCTAATGTGGCGCCCTCTAGCTGTCATAAAGTAGGTACTTTATTAAAAATGAATTTAAGGTTAATGTGTCTTGTTTGGTATCAACTGAAACGGCTTAATTAGCACATTTCAAATATTTATAAATTATACCTATTGCTTGCTCCAAAATAATACAAATAAAAATTAAATTTAAACTAAAACCCGACTGCTAAAAAATCACGCTCTAAATAGTATTAAATAAGAAAATATAAAGGTCGTATGCCACTTGGTCTAACAAAACAACATTCTAGGGTAATGTGGCATACAAGCCCGGCTATCCTTGTAATTTTATTGTTCAATACTTTTTAAAGTTTAATACTTTTTTATTATATAACGCCGATAATTATAATAATTATATCATAAGTACGTGTCTCAATGAACACTCGACACTCGAATCGCTCTCACAAAGTATGAAGTGAAGAACTTACTCGTCCTCACTAAGAGTGCCCTCATATCCTCCGAGGAAACTCATCCTCTTGAAGTAACGGTACACTCGTCTGTTGACCCTCACCCCCGACCTCCGTGCACGAAGCTCCCGATTGTACGCGTCTCGTAACGACCGCCATTTTCTTTGTAGCTGTAGTACTGAAACAACAATTATTATTTAATACAATGTTTAATTTTCTCATTCACTTTTTTCTAGAATTTGAAATCTATGTTAAAACTGAATTCATTACGTACACATCCCTGCAGTTCTGCAGATGCGCCTTTTACGGGATTTTTACGTACACATCCCTGCTGATGTGCCTTTTACGAGAGGGACAATCGTTTAATCCAACCTCTAGGCAGACGAAAGTTTGCGCCAGAGCCGCGTCCGTTAAACAACAGTACCCCTAGCACGAAAAACTTTCGTAGTCGTATCGTAAACGTATCGACAGAACTGAGCATTGTGATTGGTCGGCTTCACACACAAACAGGTTCACAGTAGGCAGGCGGCCAATCGCATTGTTCCGTTCTCTCGTTCCGTTTACGATTCGATTACGAGTTTTTCGTATTTCGTAAAGGTGTTGCGCTTTTATTTACATATTGAGCGTATTGTTTGCAATTGGCGACACCTTGGAATTATTTTACACTATTCAAATCGATTGAGATATTGAAAAAATTGAATCGGTTCAAACGGGATTCGAATCCGCGATCTTTCCCTTACAGGGGAAACGCTCTGACCACTAAGCCAATCGGCAGAGCGTTCCCCAGTCCAACAGTCTTACGGCGACGATTTTACACTAGCTGCTCCCGCAAGGACTTCTGATCACGTTCCCATTGCTGACCCTCTCTGATAGCGTGATGATATATACACTCACAAAATAATGTGCCTTTATATTATTTGTATTTCATTTATAGACTGCAATAGTTTATAGATGGACATTGCCGCTTCTGTTGCATTGCACACTAGCAGTTGACAAAAATAGTAACATCCAATTTTATTAATTCCAACATCAATTACTTGATGCCAGTCGCCATTCCTTCATGGTAGATGTATTACTAGTAGCAACAGACTAGCTGATACAATTTGCAAACAATTTGTAATTACTGGCGGTTGAAGAAGAACGACAAATCTTTTTATTGCTTGCATTCTTTTCTCACAGCAGTAGGTAACTTCGTATAATATTTATAAAGCTGTAAGTGCAAAAAGTAGAAGCCGCAACAGAGCGACTGAGAAAAAATATTTTGCTGAGTTACTAGAATAGCTGTTAACTTCTCCAGCTGTGTTGAAAGTGGGTTCACGTCTGTAGATTAATGGACAGGATGTGAACTTGGGACTTCTCGGTCGTAAAGTCGATTCTTTAACCACAATACTTTAGCGCACAAAATAATATTTACTAAGATATAAGTATTATTTTGTGCGCTGAAGGAATAATACTTGCATGTGTCTTACATACTCAATTTGAAGGCAAAGCTGATGCTGAAGTCTACGTATGCTGTGTGTGTGTGTGTGTAATTCTAAAGAAGAAACTACTTCTTTAGAATTACTTTTAGAATACTTTTCTGTGCAGAAAAGCCAAGAGGCTTAAGGCATTAAGTGTAAGGCATGATCAAAGCCAAATCATACACGCTGCACGCACGTCGATCGCGTCGGCACGTACGATTTTCATGTAATTGAGTATGCCTTATGCCTCTTAGCTTTTCTGTATAATTCACACCTCAAACAGACGTACGATGTCAGCTTAGTAATAGCGTTCCAATATTGCGTAATATAGTTAGAACTCTAAAAAAATCTAACTTCAAAAATTAAAAAGTATAAAATAACATAATAAAGATAAGAGAAAAATAACTGAATTTACAGATTAACTGATTTGTTAGTTAGAAGCCGGTGCCTAGCTCGAGAGGCCATATTATTTCAACTGATTGCATCATACTAGTCCGGGTACAGCAGACCAAGTAGGTACTGACTTCAAACAGATCAGTAAGTCTGTAAATTCAGTAATTGTTCTCTTATCTTTATTATGTTATTTTATAGTTTTTAGTTTCTGAAGTCAGTGTTTTAAACGTAGTTTTTTTTATCTTTTACTTTTCAGTAACTGTAATAGGTTGTTTGTTTTTTTAATGCTCTCAAAAACGTGACATTCATGTTATACATAATTAAGAAATTTTGATATCTGCCTTCATAGTTCAAGACTTGGTAATTTTAGCTCGCCCTTAACCATAGTAAAGTGCCTGCCGTGCCTCAGGATCGTCATAAAATTAGCTAAAAAGTAATCATTTCCCATTTATTATTTGATTTCGAGTAGTTCTCTAGTGTATCTCCTGAGTCCAAAAATTAATATGGAAAGTGAGTTATGTTATACCTGTGAGTTATGCCGAACCCCAATGCAAAAATATTTTTTAAGATCGAGTGAAGAAGTCAAAACATACAAATCTTTATTAAATTAAAACTACTGGTTCAAACTAAGTATATCAAATCATTATGTGACCAAATGACAACTATTCTGCATCGAACTAAAAAGGATACAAGTAAATGGGATCATATATCACAGAATTTAAAAAAATACCGATCGAATTGAGAACCTCCTCCTTTTTAGAAGTCGGTTAAAAATGCAGTGACCTCAGTATTATCACTTTTATTACAAACAAGTAACATTCGCTCATACGCTAAATTGAATAACTAATTAGAATCTATTAATACGAATGTGTGTCAGTAATTAAATAATCAATTAAGAATATACTTAATAAGCGGATACGCTGCACTAATTTAATGTACTTCTGATAACGTATCAATGAATCGCATAATTACACGTGCGTAACAAAATATAATCAGCCCGTAATGAATATTGTAGTGATTCGTGTATGTGAAATAACTTTACAAACCGATATTACATACATATATTGACGCCTGTAAATCCCCAAGAGGTAGGCAGGCCTGTATTAACAACCACATTTCGCTAACTATGATTTTCGGTCCCACGGTATAGGGGTTATTGCCGTCAAGCGGGCACTTAGTCATGGACTGTATGTTTACTGTCGGATAAATAACAGCCATGTTCCTTAGTCGTAGGTATTCTACACGCAGGAAGAGATCTACGGAGTGGCCTTATTTATTCTACAACACCGGGAACCAGTATCGAGAAGCAACATGAAACGATATCTTGCTTTGATTATACCTTTTACCAGGTATTCGATTCTACTAAAGAAAAACCACTGACATACCATAAAAACTATAAGAAATGACATTAAATTTTAGTCTTTACTTCCACCCCGTCAAAGTCCAAAATTATGTTGAAATAATATTATCTCACTTTTTCATTCACTCCGCAAAGTTTTTTAATTTTGAACTTTAACTAAATTATTTAAGTCTAAAATTAAAAGTCTACAAAAAGCCTAGTGGTATGGGTAATGAATTGCTGAGACGAGGTCTCAAGTTCGATCCTAGGTTTTACCATGGCACACACCAATGACTTTTCGATGCTTTTCGAAGTTGTGTGTATTTATCGCAGGTTTATAAGTGCCCGGTTAATGGTAATAGGCTCGCCACCTATTACATTGGGACCTGAACATAAACTGGCGAAATGTGGGTGCCAGCATCTCTGCCTACCCTTTCGGGGACATAGGCATGAGTTTATAAAAAAAAAACTAAAATTAAATGTACTATTTAGCAGCGTCTGTGGAATGACAGTGGTATTACATTAGCAGTTTCGAGGCCCAGTTTACATTTTCTATAAAATTAATGCCTTTGATTAAACTGTGGGTGTCCGCTTTAGCTTATTGATATTGGTCAAACCATGGCAAGCCGATCATTGAATTAACTAGACAAATAAATTTAAAGTCATTAGAATGATGATTCGATGATATGTTTGTTGTTTCGATTTAAATAGATAGAATTAATCAGAATAAAACGAAATGTAATCGAATCATGACAAACAAACGTGGTAGATAATGTATTTCATATGTCATAGTTGAAAAAGTTTATCGTGCGTTACGAAATAGGATTAATCTTGAACCAAGCTTCCACTCTAGAGCCCAGACTCGGTACTCCTGGGCCTCTTTTTCATAATTTTAGCTTTCATTGAAGCGACTACTTTCTCGTCTCGTCACTCGTAAGTCAATCAGAAGGTGAGCTTGACAGCTCAGATGTGGAAACCACGGTATCCCTATCTTACCCTTGAGAGGGTGGAGGGGGCGCGTGGCACCACCGCCCTGGCCTAATTCTGTAAGAGTGATAGGGGGCTACATCTGTAACCCACAGGCATGCGCTCATGGAGGATAGTGGTTGTTACCAACAAAGTACCTATTTCGTTTCTCGTACCGGATGTATACTGAGGCTAGTGACGGAGTCAACGAACTAAACAAACAATTAGCACTAGAATTATACCTAAACTATTGTTATAATATGTTGCCTTGTGCTCCCACAATGTGACTAAACGCCCCGCCCATATCCCCCACTATGCTGTATCCTTATAAGACAGGAAAAAAAATATGCTTGATCCGACTGATTCAGTCTGCTTGGGCTTTCAACATACCTAAAATATACTCTGTATACTGAGTCTTGTCATCATCACCTTAACATTAGTCTCGGTTGCATACGAGGCTTCCACCATGAGAGTCCGGGGGTCCTCCTTTGATTTAAGTTACTGCCATCAGACCGTTTAAACGTAAGAGGAAAGCCGACATGAGCAAGTGCACCGGTGAGGTTGGCATGACCTCGAGGGTCTTGTTCGGGTTCAATACACCCTGGTTTTGTATCTAGTTCTAAAATGACTAAATGTATAACATCAACGGTACTTGCTCTATCCGTATAAGGGGGGCGCCCTACCCTCGTAGCTGATTTCGGGGAAGTCATAAAATGACAGTTATGTGTTTGATTTGTATGTATGTCCCAAATTAAGTTGTGATTACATATTACTACGCTTGCAACTGCTATACACCTAAACCGATGTTTTTTTTTACATGTCTTTATTGCGCGAGTGTCATTAGGCACTATAAAAACCTGAATGGCTCATTTTTTGCACCAAATGTATGTTTTAAAAAAGTACCGCAGTCAGGTTTTTAGTATTGTCTCTAGATATTTTCTAGAATTGGCGTCGTCATTCGAATTATGACGCCATTTTGTATCAGATTATCACTGTTTTTTTGTAGTTGTCGTGTCGCGGCCCGCCGACTCGAGGGAAATAAGGAGAGGTGTACGTGCAACGAAAATTATTACAAAGTAGTATAAACAAAATCAGAATTAATTATCACTGAAGGTATAGTTAAATCGCGTAGTGAGTAATCGTATAAAAATACATACTTGTTATCTCCTGTAGGGATCGAACCCGCAGTGGCCACGTCACATCTACTACTGGGCCATCCACTCAGTCATACAAAAACCGCAGGATGATGTTCCTGCGTGTCACAGGAATACGATAGTATAATAACTTTAAAACTATCGCGTTCCATGATATACAATAATGTTATAGGGAATACCGGGTAGAGAAAGATCCTTCTACAACGCCGAGCCAGTCAGCCTGTGACCACCGCCGGTGTAACCTAGGCAAAATGTCAGGCAAAGAAAAGGTATGTATGTACTTATACCATGATCGCGTTAATTCCCGTTAACATTATTGTATGCGATAGTACTCCACGCGGGCGGAACCGCGGGCTACAGCTAATCTCTCTTCTCTATTTATTCCATTGCGTTTACTATTTTATACGACTATAGAATTCATTTTTAATTTTCAAGTTTAATGACCTAAGTATTTTATTGCTAAGGCTAAGGCCAACTGCGGAACTGTGAATATAGAATGACTTATGTTCAACAGGCCACAGAATCTTGTTCTCTACGTTTTAATACATACTAAAATATTATTTATTGACTAAAAATAATACATAAATTATCACTAACATTTTATCTGCGTTATTTAATTGCTATTAACAAATAAATCATAAAATATATAATAATATATTTTTTTTTATTCTCAAAGTTTAATACCCCTTACCCCAATTCGGTATTACTCCTTAATACGATCTTCGAGGCGCGGCCAGCGAAGTGAAAATGTCGGACTGCAAGTCGGATGTCACGGGTTCGATTCCCCAGTCACCAATAACAAGGTACCTACTTAGTTTAAGTGGAAAGACCAACGAACTCTGTTAATATAAACATTGTAGCTGTTAATTTGAAATTTAATTTCCGCATAATTATTACAAGTTTCTAATTAACTAGGTAAGTAAGTGCTTACACGTTTTCCTCATATAGCTCATCAATACAAACAATGTGAAGTGTTATTGCAATACATAATTTCCTTATTGTTTCTAATTTAATGCGCAAAAACATAAAATGATAAATGGCAAAGGCAAAGTCTAGATAGAAAAGTCTAGTACGTCGCCATCGGTATTAGCTTTATCTTG
Organism: Eilema griseolum; assembly: GCA_963662185.1. Taxonomy (NCBI): domain Eukaryota; kingdom Metazoa; phylum Arthropoda; class Insecta; order Lepidoptera; family Erebidae; genus Eilema; species Eilema griseolum. The sequence continues at coordinate 11,636,738 of OY759249.1, read as the reverse complement.
ACGTAAAATAGTAGACAAAAATTATAAATGTTAAATCAGACGTCTGATGATTACAAAAACAATTATTTGTAAAAAAAAGATAACGATAGAATTGAGAACTTTTTGGAAAAATATTGGTTAAAAATTGTAAGTGCTCAGTTGCTCAGCAAGATCTGAGGGCGACTGTACCCGTCACCCGTGCGCGGTTATTATTATTGTCGTACTGTCTATCGCACCATGCGACTGTACCAAGTCGTAATGTTGTGAACGTTTGTATTGCAACCTTGAAGGACTTTTCGTAGCCAATGAGATTTGAAAGTTCCTTAAATCTAACTAAAATCTGAAATGATTTCAATGCATTCTAAATTCAATTTCGTAAGATCGTTCGGAAAGATTGTATTGAACCAGTAGGGTCGCGGGTATCCGTATTATGTATATCTGTGGCATTGACTTACAGTATTTTCATGTGTTGTGTAAAATGAAATGTCAGAGATTTTGTTTGTGTATGTTTTTCATACGAACCTCTGTCGTAAGCTGTTGCCTTGTTGAAATTTTCCCAATCGTGATAAATAACAGATCCTATTTCCTTCCATAACGCTAATTTTTCCTCCCGATCAGCGGGATGATCAATTTTGTACAAACCCGGCCGTTTTTTTATTTCATCAATCAGTTGAACTGGATTAAAGATTGACATTTTGACAAATCACTCAAATCGTTCCGTCGTAATAAAGGCGTCGGTTATGATGGCGACGAAAAAAACGCGCCACCTCCGCAGCGGGGCGCGATGCGACTGACGCATTATCGCGCGTTTGTGCGCACGCTCGTCGTTCGTGATTGGCCGCTGTGCGACTCGCGAGCGACAGACCGCCCGCCCACTGCGACTGGCGTGTCGCTATGTCGTAAACTCTGTCGAATCGATTCATTGTAATGTAACACGATAAGAGCTCCGCGTTATTTTGGTAGTAAGTAAAGTAGTCTTCAGTTATCGTATTATTTATATAACTACGTTAGTATAATACACGGAGAGTCCTCTACACTGACGTCACAGAGGCTCTGTCCTTTCAGGGTCGGCAGCGCGAGTGTGGCTTCTCTGGTGTTACACACATCCATAGGCCACAGTAACCACTTTCCATCAGGTGGGCCGTGTGCTTGTCTGCCACCTAAGTGGTATAAAAAAAAATTGCGAACTTTTACTATCAGCAAATCATATATTATATCATATATGTAAGTACTTATAACCTAACCACCATAATGCAAATTAAAACCATACTTCATTTTAAATTCGCTGCGCCATAAAACTAGGAACGTTTAATATAAACTGTTTAGACCGGATTTTAGTACTGAAATCCGAAAACTGGGTTCGCATGTTTAATCAGCGAAATTCAACGAGTAAAACGTGATTGTGATAACGCTGATAACACAGCCGGGCATCTAAGTTCGACTTGAATGATCACAGTATCTGCCATTGACGAAATTCACTCCACAGATTATAGATCATTTTTAGCATATTTTATCTAAGTAATATGCCAGTATTGGTTCAGTCCTACAAAACCAGAACCGACATTACTAATATTCGCTCTAACCCCTCCAGCTAAGCTAAATTGTCGGTAGTGTAATGGCCAGGAGTCGAACCTGGGTCTTCTCGAACATAAATGCACGGGACTGGTCCAATACTATAAACATGATATGTGTATAACGGTAGAAATATACAATAATATATCGGCAACATTAACAACGTTCGGTTTCGTTCGCGTGCAATGCGACAAGTCGTGGCCTGAATGGGCCCCCTTATAATTTACGAACAGGTATAAATAAAACCTTTAGGTGTTTTTTTTCTCAGATACATGACATATGGGCTTTTTGCCTATCTACTTTTGTGAACTTTGTGTATCCGCTTGTAGATTTCTTATATTATTTCACAAGTAAATGTAGGTACCTACATATTTAAATTTGGAGATTTTCTAAGTTAAATTATGTTAATTATATCAATGATATTTTTCTGTATCAATTAATGATACCTAGTCGACTTTAAGCATTCAAACGCACAGCTGCTGAAAAAAAAATATGTCTTACTAAGTAACCCCTTGGTTGTATTTCTTTCTGATTTGACTCGGAAACTGGCAAGGCAACAAACGCAATGTAGGGTTTTGCGTTTTGTAGCTCCATTATACTGACGCGCGACGTTGCCAAATCGTGCACACATCAGCTCTCCTGTTCTTTTTAATTTTTTTGGGATCAATTTTCGTGTTTTCACACTAAATCTTCGATACCTTAAACATTACATATGCGAAGAATAAAGGAAGTAGCACCTACCTATTGAACCTTTAGATTTTTTGTCTTAATTTTTGGTTCGAAACATTTTACTAGCTTCATTGAAGAACGCAAAATTTTACAGTGCCGACTTTATTTTTTAATTTCAGATTTTTTTTCATTATAGTTATTTATTATAAGTAATATAACATAATATATATAAATTTGGGGAAAAAAAATTACTTAAGTAAGTACATGATTTTACAACTACCCACGAAGAATAATAGTGTCGTAATTTTTGAGAAGTATGTTCCAAACTGCAATTGTAAACCTTTGTGGTTGCATAATAAAAAATACTTATTATGGAAAAGTACAAGTATATTTCAATATGAATAACAACAAATTGCACCAAGTGATACAAATAAAACCAAGTGTAAAATAAAAATATAAATAAATAAAAATATGTCCTTAGAAGTCACAACAGACTTTCGAGTAAACAGTAACTTATATTGTCTTGAACGTTGCCAAGTTCAAACACAATTAGCTTACTTGTTCGGTCCAGGCTAACCCAGGGGTGAATGCGGAGAAAACGATGAACACGACAGGACTATTGATTCGATCCAGTCTCTATTGAACAAACTTTTCAATGAGTGTAGGTAGTAAAATTATCTTAAAATGCCTTCCAGTTATTAATATTACAACTGGATCGCGTATGATGAACTTTATGGTATGACAAAAACTAGTGTACTTACCTATTATATTTTTTCGCGCTACGATAGCGAAACCTAATGGTAAGTATAACATTAATACTTAATACATATCACAGAAGAGCCAAGACAAAGCGTGGAGAAAAAAAGTTGTCTGAGAATAAAAATACTATTAAAGAAAACTTATTTTAAAATTGTTTATTTGATAAAGTAAGATAGGTACTTCATCTACTATACTATGTACTATACTAATCGGTTCATATTTTGAAAAATATGAGTATAATATACCTAAGTATCTACTAAATTAACCACAACAAACTTAATTTCCCATTTTAAGGAATTAATTTTACCTCTAAAACTTCAAATATAAAATTATATCGTATGCCATTACCAATGTGATCATTGATCATCGCGGATTATACTCAAAATATAATAATGGAGCCCCTCAAATTGGAACCCGAAAATCGCGGCACAACGTGGGGTAGTGCAGCCACAGGCGACGTTGCCACTCCGCAGACGATACCGCTATGCGACGTTGCCGCCTCGACCCACTTTCATGGCGGCAACAGGCGCAATTTTTTCACTTGCCAAAATGTTGGACATTATAATAAGTAAATTATAATTGTTCGTAATGTTTAGATAACACGACTATAATTTCTTATCAATGGAAGTGACCTTTATATGTTCTTGCTTTCTGTTTTGTTGACTGTTTTGTTAGTTACCTAAGCTTATTTTTCTGATGTAAATAAAGTACCTACCTAAATGAATGTTGATCTCGTGAACCATTTATGTAGTAAATTGTTGACGAAACGAACTGTTGATGTAATGAAGTTCGTAACTTATTGGTGTACCTAGCAAACTGTTGATATTTTAAACTGTGATCTGGTAGCGTTGTCCAGGCGTTGACATTATTGATTGTTGGTAGTCAACTGTTTATCCTTCGTTCCTCGTATATCTGTGTTCGTTCCCAAGTGGCATATTGCTTGCCCTTTTTCGTGCTCATGTTCTCAAATGGGAAATTTTTCATTTTATCTTCGACTAAGTCGAAACATTTTATCATTGTGGCAATTGCTACCTTACCAGCATCGTTACATCTTTTATTGAGAAAATTACATACCTAGTAAGGTATAGACCTATCAGGTAGGTATTTGAGTATTAATTTAAGCAGAAGATCACAAAATATTAATAAAAAAATTCTTACATTTTACATACGGTAGATTTTTTTAGTGTAGATAGTTCCTACAATGCTACAATGTTTATGCCGAGAGGGCACGACGAGGTTATGTGTGCCGTGTGTTGGACTCGAATCGACTTAAAGCAGCCGGTGTTCTAGTTAGGGGCTAGTGCCCTTAAACTGGAACACCAGCTGACGACAACCCCTAATAAAAATAAAAATAAACTGGCACCGTCTATCGTCTGTTCCGTAAATTAAATCCAGTAGTAGCGAAGGTTGATTATAAAAATGGTAGATATGTCAAAGTGCGTCACCAGCATAATAATTCTTCTGTTCACTTAACCTAATTCATAAGTTCATATGGTAAATAGTTTTGCACAGCATGCAAGATGACATTTTAATCATATCATAGAAGAAAATTTTGGATTAAAATCGCAATTCCTCCGTTCATGTTTCCCTCCTAAAAAAATTCGGTTTTTAAAATACCGTCTTATCTATATAATACTTATATAGTTTATAATCAATAATCAATTTCAAATTATGGGCCGTTAAACCAGAACCCAGCTATACGTTTATAATATATCATTGGTTTTATCTCGTTATTATGAAACAAAAAAATCGGGGGAAATCGAGAACGGGTGCAATTTGGAATAAAATAACCCAAAACACGTTGATTAAAATTTTTCTGTTTGAAAACTCATTGTAAAGTCTAAAAACCGAAATTGAACTACTAGTTAGTTTGTTAGGCTTGTTCATTTATTTAATAGGTATGCATTTTTATAAAAAGTAGCTACAAGATTGTTTAAGTAAGTACCTGTAGATTTTTGAATCAGATTTGTGATTGCAAGTGGGCAAATACGTTTTTTAATGAAATCCATTACATGTTGTAAACAGATCTTAACAAAAGTGTACCTACCATTAGTGTCAGGTCAGATTATTAATTATTATAAGATAAACAAACTAGTAGTAATAGTGCATACTCATGTTTCTGCAATTAAAAATTATCTTATCTTATCTAACATGTTACGATATCATATTATTCTCTTATGTGTAATAATAAGTACTAGTATTACTAAGTGAAAACCTACTCCTATCGTATAAAACGTACAATACAGTGATAAGTAGTCGTCCTATGCACCATGCATGCATGGTTGCATAAAGATGCAGATCTGTGAGGTGCCGACAATGTGCCGGATGCACATTGTGCTTATGCATGAACTGACGCTCACACAAGCAGATTGCAACACAACACACTATGTGTTTGTACTTACCTGCTATATTATTTACGCGAGTCACATTTCACACAGGTTGCTTTTTGAATGAAAGAGAACTTAAATAATGTGCTAGTGCTAGTAGCAACACTATCGTATATTTCTTTTCTTTCTTTCTTTCTATCGAACATTGAAATAAGCTCACTGGAGAATTTGTGCTGTCAGTGGGAAGACGGAAGACTAAAGGCTTGTCCTGCTTTGTCTTCTACACTGACGGCACATAAACTCTGTGCTTACAGGGTCGGCAACGCGAGTATGGCGCCTCTGGTGTTACACACGTCTATAGGCCACGGTAACCACTTTCCATCAGGTGAGCCGTGTGCTTATCTGCCCTCTAAGTGGTATAAAATAATAATAATAATATCAGTGTAATAAGTAAAACTAGATATAGATACTGTTTTAATAGTAAAATCTAGTTTGATCATTACGAATGCTTCAAACTATTTATTTAACGCGGTCATGGAATAGTACATACATAACTTTGATTTGCCTGACGTTTCGACCAGGTTACACCGGCCTTGGTCACAGGCTGACTGGCTCAGCGGTGCACGCCCGCCGTCTTGGTCGAGTCCATGAGGTAGTAGACTCTTCATCTACCCGCACATTCTCGATATTTTTAATAGGTATTTTGTTTTTGCTATGTACCGTCATGTTATGTTTATCCAACTGCGCAGAAAAGTGAGGTTGTACCTATGTCTTGAATCATTAGATTCCATGTTGCATATTATTTAACAATTGAAATATTCCGTAAACATGATTTTTTATCATGGAACCCGAAAGTTTAAACGTTAGTTTATTTATTTAGGTCAAAATCTAAATAAAAAGGACAACTGAAAAAAAATCAAATTCTAAATTTCGTGTATCTCGAAAACGGCTAACAGTTTGTACCAAAATTATATTTAGGTTCTAAGCTCACAAGAGCTCGGAGTTGCGAACAATCGTAACTCCGAGCGATTCTGACTGATCCTGTTTGCAACCCATGGAAATTATTGCAGAGATTCCAAATTATAACAATCTATCCCTTCCCGGTACCAAATTTTCGCCATGTGCTACTTTCAGCCGTTTATTTTTTATTTTTATACAACTTAGGTGACAGACAAGCACATGGCCCATCTGATGTAACGTGGTTACCAGGTAACCAGGTTCAGGGGAGTCACACCCGTGCTATAAGAACAGTGAACTTCTGTGTTGGTGTGCAGAAGACACAATCAGGACAAGTTTTTGGTCACTGTCCAGTGAACGACTACCCTACTCACCACCGGGAACACAACACGAGGTTATTATAGCCGTGGTATTATGTAGGGCGGGAGGTACTTCCCCAGTTGGACTGCTCAATTGGGACGTGAATACCGTCGTTTTTACCTTCGAAAATTTTGGTTTAGGTATAGGGGAGTAACAATTTATCATTAACTTAAAAAATACGATTGGGAAAAGCATTGTTTTTCCTAAAAATACGATTATACACAACGCTACGTGCCTAGGTTACTTAGTAACAAGCTAATAAGTTAACCACTTTGTGAGTCTTTAAACTTAAGAATCTGTTTGTAATGCTACGAACGTCCCGCCATTGGCTGCTTCTATATTTACCAGTTCTGTGTGAAAAGAATGTTTGAACTTTTGGTGTTTGCAAATGTGATTCTTTACACATTATGCGGTTTACTAATTTATTATTCGAACTCTAACCATGCCACCATTGTGTTATGCCTGAAGCAACACCGCTTGATGTAATTTACTGTGTGATTTTTCACAGACATTCATTGGAGATTAGTATCTTTGCGCTTTATGCTTCATGAGCATCAGTCATCTTAGTAGTTAGTACCTGAATACTGAACCCAAGCCAACTGGCCAATGATTGTATATTCAGTGGCCGAATTTCAATTTGGCATGGCGAAAAGAAGAACCGCGGCAGCCTAGTGGTATGGTAATGGACTGCTGAGACAAGGTCTCTGGTTCGATCCCAGGTTTTACCATGGCACACACCAATGACTTTTCGATGCTTTTCGAAGTTATGTGTGTATTTATCGCAGGTTTATAAGTGCCCGGTTAATGGCAATAGACTCGCTACCTATTACATTGGGACCTAAACATAATTGGCGAAATGTGGGTGCTAGCACCTCTGCCTACCCCTTCGGGGATATAGGCGTGAGTATATGTTATGATGTTATGAAAAGAAGAGTGAAGTATATCCGGCTAAAATCGTCTTGATTCGGTATTGTAGACTCTGTAAGACCTGAAGTATATATACCTATAGAAAAGGCAAGAGGCATAAGACTCTTGATGTGGACATAACGGTTACTAGATAGACTGTTATTTATATAACTACGACTGATAAAAACTTCTTTTTTAGTTTTTGTCTGACTAGAATAATTACGAAATAAAAAAATGTAAAACGTAAAAATGTATTAAAAGTTATTAATATTACTTCTGTACTAATTAACTCTGTACAAAAACGAAGCGACATATCATTATGCTAAGCTTCTTTTACTAACGAGGCCTCAAAAACAACTTTTTAACCTAAATATTTGTATAGGTGGTCTTTAATTCTCAGGGTTTTTCTTCAAATTTAATTAATGAAACCATAGCCCATGGCTAAGTTAGTATAATAATGAAATTTTCATTTATGACGAGTGTCTACCCGCTAATAATATACTTCTGTTGAAGAAACCTTGTAAAAATTTGATTAGGGAGAAATATAAAGGACTTTTGCCGATGACAGCCAGCCTGCCAGATCGAGTTTCAGGGCTTCCCAAGTTAATTGCTTTTACACTTCCAAATTCTTCCGTAAAGCAATCACCTTCACCTTTTAATAATATATTGTAAAAATGTAGGCACTCACAATTTTCCCATCTTAGATCTACGGTTCTATTAGGTAGAACCACAGAATACATTTGTTCTGTATTCTGAGGGTAGAACGGACAATATGCCTCGGCCATACTGCGAATACAAACGTGTGATGTTTTCAGAAACCTTATGAAGAGTGAACAGCTTAATTTCGTTTAGACAGAGACAACATCAATTCACATTTATCGCTACTTCATTCATTCATTCATTTATTTGCATAATACCCTACATAACTTCCCTAATTGATGTCCTATACTTAGTATATACTCAGTATAGATTATCATATTTTCAAAAACACCAATTTTGTATTTACATATATTTACGTTTTGTGTATTTCGGCGTCAATGGGAAGACCAAAGGCTTGCCCTTCTTTGTCTTCTGCACTGACGGCACAGAAACTTTCTCTGTTCTTACAGGGTCGGTAGTACGAGTGTGACTAGTGATGTTGCACACGTCCATAAGCACTTTCCAAGTGGTATAAAAAAGTAAATTTTAAAAAAGCCTCCATGGTTTGCCGTAAAGTATTTGATTTTTCATGATTTGAAAAGCCAGCATTCCAGATGCTATATAATTATTCAGAAATAGTAGTCTTTGGTTTGACGATAGATAGTTATGAAGCTAAATTAAATACATCTTGTCTGAGGTAACGTGAATGCTAGACGCTAGGAGTTAAATAAAAAATGTACCTGATCGCAACATCGGTACATTGTGGGTAACTTATTCCTAGATATAATAACGATCTTAGGTCATATGCCACGGAGCAATAGACGACTGGTAGAACTTGAGTACAAAATTCAAATAGATCTTAACAACTCCTTTAACTTTTCAGACTCAGCATTCATTGCAATCACAGAAGCCATTTTCGGAAGAATATTTCTCGAAAAAATATTCGATTTTGTGCCAATGAACTTTATCAGCCGTAACAGAACGAAGTATTTTATTCTTATCTACCATGGGTTTACACCACTGTGGTGTATTCTTAACGTATTTGCAATTGGAGACTAATAATGTTTATGCATATTCTGGGAAAGCCAGTGTCACTGGAAGCTTCACAAGTCGTGGATTGTTTTCAAAGTCTTACGTAATCCAATTAGAGTAGGTCTACGAATCCAATTACTGGCGTGATGAGGGCGGACCGACCGCACTGGTCTGCGGTGTGTACGAGTACGACACACAACCAACACACGTATATCTGCCAAGGAGAGGTTTGTGCAATGACTTCTCAATTCCTATACTATAAATACTGGTTGTATGGAACTAAAAATTTGAACTCGATTTTCCGCGTTAGTCGCGCATACCCCAGGAAATTGTTTGGTTCTAAAATAGTTTTATCATACATACATATAGTCATACAGTTACACCTTTTTCCCAGTTGGGCAGGCAGAGACTACAGCTTTTCACTTGCCACACTCCTGGCACATATGTTTCGCTTCTTCTACTTTCATAATTGTTTTCTTACATGCTCGCCGGTTTCGGATGCTCTTGACATGTCCTTTCTTTAAAATACCTTCGATCTGATTGAGTTACGTATCTCTACGTCGACGCTACCGGGTTTTCCATTCGTCTTCGCTTCATAAATTTGTTTCGTCAGTCTTCTTTATTACGCTATTATAAAACTATTTCGGGGGGAATCGCGACGAACACGATTTTTTCATTACTTGATTTCCCCGTTCTCGATCCTCCCCCGAAATTGATAATAATAGCGTGATAAAACGCTATTTTAAAATTGATAATTTTTCGGAGGGACACGAAAATAGGGAAAATCTTGTATAACCCATAATGCTAGTGGCTTTCTTGAAATTATTGATTAGAATAACTGATATTATAGTAAATGTTTCCGATCATTTATTCATTATACCTAAATGATGTTATAATAGTACTGTAGGAAAGAGTACCTACCGTACTTTATTTCCCGCGGGTGTCGTGTCAGGCTAATGGATTACATCGGATAAAGCTGCACACCTGTGAACTCGTATTCGTTACACAGCTGAACTGTTAAGGCATGTTAAGGCACGGCAGAGAGTACGTACTCCACCTCTACGTACAGTATAGTTGTTGTTACATGTTTCAACGAAAGCAATTACCAACAAGCTTTTAATGTAATCACGCTAGAGTATTGATTGGAGATGTAGATTTCAATTTTATTGAAGGAAAGATATTGAATCAAAATACCGGTTGAACTGTGAGTTAACACTTACCAGTTTCACCCGATACATTACTCAGATTGAGATTGTGAACAAGTTTAGGTAAAATAATCAGAAACGAAATATTTTTGTTCGTGTGCAACATCAGGGGAGTCACACTCGTGCTACTGACCCTAAGCTAGCTACTAAGCACAGAGTTTTTGAGCTGTCAGAGCAGAAGATAAAGCAGAACAAGTCTTGTCTTCCGACTGAAGAATGAAAGAAAGCACAAAAAATCTCCAGTGAGCTCTGGCTACTTACTCACCGCTGGGAACACAACACGAGGTTATGACGGCCGCGGTATTCTGTCGGACGGAGTTGGTCTGCTCAATTGGGATGGGACAGAAATACTGTCGTGTGATTCAGTTATTTCAGCGTGATTGGGGTAACAAACATCCAAACATTTTCACAAACTATCACATTATAATATTAGTAGGATCATTATCGTTATGGGTCATTCATAATATACATGTACCTATTGTGGTACTAAAATGTCAGAAAACACTTTCTTCGTTCGTTATTTATTCACGTAAGTACTAGCTTTTGATGTTTTGTAGTACGACAAAATCTTTGTAAAAATATTGTTCATGATAAAGTCTTGCACAGTGTAAATAATGATGTTATAAATCAAAGTTGATGATGTTAAATGATGTTATCAAAAAGTTTTATGAAACTCAGAGTCGACCGAAAATATTATCTGTGGCTAGCTCGAACGGCTCGAACATGTTTACTCGACAAACAGCAATGACCTTGTACTTACTTGCTAGAATGTCTGACTGCCTACGTATTTCTTTTTTTTTTTCAATACAATATGAAGATAATATACCATGTGATTAGAATGCTAATATTGACTTGACTCTCGGTCTGTAGAAACACTGTTTGAAATGTTACGTTCGTGTTTTAAAAATTACACATTTTAATGATGTTAAGTATAACAATGATATTACTTTATGATGTAAAATGATCGATATTCCGTATTTTTGGAATAAACAGATGTAGATATTCCCTACAATTTATTGTTAGAGCCGGTAGGTTGTGCTGTAGGTGGCACTGCAACTGCAATTGGTATAAACTTTCTCTTTTCCGAAATTGTCTCGGGACGGATTGGGTTGGTTTAATATAAAAAGTGTAATGCCTTGGTTTTATGTTATATCTTATGTGTTACTCCTAACCTAATTTAAATTTTATATATTTATCCGGTAATGGCCTCGACCTTCCTTTGAATATATAATTATACACAAACGTTTTGTTTTATAATTTATTAAGATCCACGCCTACCGATTTTATGTTCTAGTAATACCAACGACCAACTTTTGTAGCGCAATAAGCCACGGAACGTTTGCAATGGAATGGACAGCTGAAAATCACTGACTTGGTACAAAAGTGAAATGAAAAGAAGAGAGAGATCAAGTAAAGCAGCTTCTATTTTTTTTATTTCAATAGCATTTACAATAGTTATTATATCATAGATGTGATCAAGTCTTTTGAGATGTATTCTATTATATGTCTCAATCGGGGAACTTGCTTTATGCACAAATCCGACCGGCCGAGATCAATTCGGTGGTTATTGAATACCACGTGATAGGAACTACGAACATTTCTAAAGTGAGCTCTTTCGTCTGACCGAGATCCGACATCGACATTATATACATATAACAGAATAGCACTACAACCAAAACATTAGCTTGAAACGTGAAAATACGAACAAAACGACGCAATTCAGGTATAATAACTTATTACGACCGATATTAATAAAATGGAGCAGAATGTCGGAGTCCTTAACTATAACTGGGGAGCACAGAAGTGCTATTGTTAAGTTTTTTTAAACCTTCATATCCATCGGTTGGTAGATACATGGTATCAACCGGTATAAAAGTTTTAAAACATCTGCTCTTCTGTATTATGATAATAAAGAACACGTTGATAATATCGTCGTATTATCATTGATGCTGAATACATAATATACCCTCACACCTCTTTACCATTGGGGTGGACACAGAAGAGACCACATGTTGCCACTTGCTTTATTTCTCTCCCCTCATTATCACGTCACTATTTTCTAATCTTTATCATCATTATTACATTCTAGTGATTTTTTTAATAATTGACCATTAATTCTGCAACTATCTTAGTTATTATCTATATATACAAAAGTAAGTCGTGTTAGTTACACTATTTATAACTCAAGAACGGCTGTACCGATTTGACTGAAAATTGATGCGAATTTAGCTTAGAACCAGAAGTCGGACATAAGATACTTTTGATCCCGTTCGACATTCATCCAGTTCGAACTTCGTTCCCGTGTGACATGTCATGAAACTTCAAAGAGAATACAAGTTACTATATGACAAAAACGCATCTGACTTGGAATAACAAAACGCAAATGACAGCTAAACGTAATTTTGTCTACGGTTAAGTATAGGCAGGTTCCTTATAGAGTGTAGGGTAAAAACGGATTTTACGAAACTTCACCCCTAAGGGGTAAACCGGGTCTACGCGTACGAAGTCGCGGGCGGCCGCTAGTAAGTATATAAAAGAAAGTTGTGTTAGTTACACCATTAATGACTCAAGAAGGGCTGTACCGATTTTACTGGAAACTAATGGGGATGTAGCTTAGAACCAGAATCAGAAATCTTTGCGGGCAGAGTCGCGAGCAATAGCTACTAAGTTATAGTATTAACTGGTCCTATGCTATGACGCGTCACACGCAAGTGAAAGAATAATACTCCATTACTTGCATATTTCCATCTCTTTATTTACTTGTATCACATCTAATATAACTTCTTCAACTTATAATATATTATTGTAACTTCTAAGACAATCTTCAACGTCGAAAAGTGGACAAAATTGAATAATGTACAAAAAATGGCGGCTACTTCATATTCGCTCGTTTTAGTCCGTGTTGCCAGACCAAAAATGGAAAAAGATGTACTAAATTGGTGTTGTATCAATAAATATTATAAACCCTATTATTGAATGAATATGCTAACACAAGCATTTCTTTGGTTCATTTCGATCAATATGGTATTGAGCAACATAGCAGGCATAAATAATCATCATTACCTGTAACTGTAACAAAAGTTCACGGCATTTATCTCGTATATGTGGCGACTGTACCTACCAATAATATTCGCATAATCTCAACAATCATAAACCATGAAACACAATGATGTTTTACGTATAATGAGTCACGCCGAGAACAATCGCCTTTAAAAAGGAATGCCGATTTGTAATCGTCTACTGTAAACAGGTTATTGATAAAATTGTTTATATCTACATAAAGTATTTTATGTGTTAAGCAATAGAAATGAAGTGTGAAGGTCTTGCGAATATGAGTGCTCGTTCGTTCTGTACTCGTGACTGTGTTTGTAAACGCTTCTCAGGCCGGATGTCTCAACACGGTGATATAATTATACATACAAGTTTTTGCTTGTGATTTCGTTGGCATTAGTGTCAGTTTTAACACAAGCAGACGCGAAATAAGTCTCAAAATAACCTAAAGCAAGCTGTGAGGTACTGCGTTATAACTGTTATAAGGGAATGATAGTGAGTAAGATAGAAATGGTAATTCATAGATAGTTCCGAAACGTAGAAAGGATGGACGAAACAGATTTATGAAATGAGGGTGTGTAGGTATGTCGTTTAGATCTAATACGTTTTAAATTAAGGCCAGGTCAATGAGCGAGCATGTAGGTATGAAAACAATTATAAAAGTAGAAAATGTGTATGTCAGAATCATAAATCGTAGCAATGTAAGTGCCAGAGCTCACTGGAGAATTAGTCCTGTCAGTGGGATGACTAAAGGCTTGCCCTGCTTTGTCCTCTACACTGACGGCACAGAAACTCTATACTTACAGGGTTGGCAGCGCGACTGTGACTCCTCTGGTGTTACAAACGTCCATAGGCCACGGTAACCACTTTCCATTAGGTGGGCCGTGTGCTTGTCTGTCACCTAAGTGGTATAAAAAAAAATGTTGTTTCTGGTCACTCCAATGGGAATGTGGTTCAATTTGGTCTTTTTAGTTTTAGCAAAGCTTTTGTACACAATGCACAAAGTTACCTTACCTACCTTACGTATTCACGCAGACTGGTTGATAGGATAGGTAGGTACTTTTAACCGACTTTCAAAAAGCAGGAGGCTCTCTATTTGATTGGTATTATTTTTATTTTATTAGTTTGATGTTTCATTTCACATGGAATGGAGAACATAGGTTGTACTTTACTAAAACGTTTCTAAATGTTGGTAGCAGTTCCACTTATATAAACAATAAACATCAACCAGTTTGAATTAGTTTCAACATACAGGCGTCGAAGTGAAGATGAGTTAAATGCCGTTATTCATCAATGGTCAGAACACGTTGGATGATGTGGCCCTACCTGACCTATATGTACCTCTTCTTCTATAATATCGTTTAATCATTTTCGTCATCGTTATCAATAAACAACTTATAACCTTCAATTTCCTTGAAATTAAAACAACAACTAAATAAATCGATGCTATCTCCCAGTTGAATGTTAAATGCTGAATCAGTGCGAGACGTTGCCGTTCTGCTACAGAGGTTGCCGCTCCGACGGATACAAGGCGCCATGTTGCCAGCTCGCACGGTGCGGGCGGGCGCCACGCGCGGTTGCCGCTCGGCGCGGTATAAACCGTAAAATACCATTCATTCAATTAGTGTGTAGCAACATTAAACTTAATAATTAATTCACAAAACTTACATGCGAATGTCAGTAGGTAGATTTTGCGTACAACGACTTTTTTATACGCACATATTATAAATAATGCGTGGCATTTGTATAACTAATGTAGAACATCATGACTATTCATGACAATTTGTTCCACTTTTCAACTAAGTACATAAATGTTAATACAAAGTCCAAATGAAGGCGAAAATAGCAAATTTTCCTCATATAAGAAACATAAAGTTCCGGTTTATTCTAGATCGGTACTCTCCTATGGGATTCATAGTCTGAAACCATAAATAAATAAGTGAACGGAATTAGCGTCGTTTGAGATATTATCGATCTAAGCTGGCTGAATCAGTAATCCTACATAACACATCTAATTGTGACGTCTATGAATCTAATCAAAACTAAAAAATAGAATCTAATTATACATTTGACATTAAAATCTGACTACCTATATAGAAAAGAGGAATTTGTATTGAACATTGTGCATGTTATTTTGTATGCCTATCGGCGGAACATAGTACTTGTATGTTCTGTAAGCACCCTGTAAACATCTATATCGACCCTTAGATGAATTACCTATATCGACCTGTGTTCACAAAATAAATAAATTAAATGAAAAAAAAATATATATTGTGGCGAATTTACGGATCGTGTTTGAAACTTTTGAGTAAAATCGATTTGGTATTGTAAACATTTCTGTTTTGGAGAATTTGGAGAGGCTCCAGGACTACCAGAGCTGGTTGGCTCGGTCGCTGGTTATTCGAACTCAATCACAGTCCTAATGGTCCGGAATTGCGTTGATTGCACGATTTCCGTACCACTTCCTCTCGTTTTATCTCCGCACAAAATCCTTTCGTCCTTCATAGAACGGCCCGAAGCCCAAACCCGTTTTAGCTGGATTATTTCTATTTGTCTCAGCGGAAGGGTTTATAACCATTTCAAAAATTCAGTCAGCAAATCTTGGTCCTTCATAGCGACGGAAAATCATTTTCCATATACTACAGCAAAATTAAAATATTATGTAGTTCGTGTAGACTTTGTGTCACCTAATTTGCTTCTGCCTCGAAGAACGTTATCCTTATAAAATACTTTTTCGTCGTACAATCATTCGTTCGTTCGGCGAAAATATCGTACTTACTATTTACAATGTTTTTACGGCGTTACGGCATACATATTTCATTACTTATGCTGATACATGATACAACTATACGAGAGCGAGCATAAAATCTTAATAAAGTACGCACTACAGAGGCAATTTATGACGCAAATCTAAATATCCCTTACCGCGATTCCTCCCGGGATCTAAATTTATTCACATAGTGCGGTATTGATTTCATGCTATTAACCTTCTATTAGGTCTAGCTTGAGGTCGCAATATACGAAATTGCTTTTATGAACTGGTATTTTTGCGTTCGAGAGAAAAGGGCCTTGAGAAAATCGTTTTTAAGGCAATGTCAAAGAGCGAGAAAGGAAAGGCTTTAGGAATTTTTATGTCTGCAAATTGAAAAGGTCTCTTCAGTATTCAGCATTCTTATATCTGTACCTATGGCATGTCGAATTATCAAATGAGGTTTTCTTTCATATAATACGTAAGAGAGCATTTTCGGTTCGTCAATGTTAGCTTGACCTTTGGTTAAATATTCTATGTATCTAACGAAGTTATTTTATGTATCCTTTGATGTCTGATATAGTTTTCTTAAGACGAAGTTTAGCGATCAATAGCAAAACTTTCTCTTTCAAAGTTATGTAAACATGATCCAGACACGTGTAATAGCATCAGCTATATTTCAGTGCACTTATGTCATGTCAGGTTATATGAAGATCAGTTGAGATCGGACTTGGCAGAAGCTCTGTATTTATAAGAAAGAAATAACTGAAGCACTTATTCTTGGCACCGACCCATATTGTGGCTAACTAGGTATGCCATGGTTTATTACAATATTTCCGATTCATTCATTTCTACGGTTTTATATTATGGATTATATAAGTAATAATAATAATATTCTACACAATGCTATCTAGACCCATGGGTCTACAAATATTTGCATCACAACACAATCTAGTTAAACTATGATGCTTACCATGGTAAGCATAGTTTAACTAGATTGTGTTATGGAATCTAGAATACGGATAAACATACGAATACTTAGATACTTTTTTTTTCGTAAATACATACATCATATACATAGAAATACCCAGACCAATGCAAATACCCATAGTCATGCATACAAATATTTGCACTGAGCGGGGATCGAACCCGCGCCTCCTGCGTATCTGTCGCGTTCACTACCGCCACGCCACAGAGGCTGTCAATACCTACATAACCGTACCTCAGTACCTACATAATTGTTCTTGAGGTTCATGCACATTACTTTAAAGTTTTATGGACTTGGTCATCATCGCACTTCAGTAGTTCTACCTAGTAGTGCTAGCAGAGAAGGAAGTCGCTATCACAAATTCTGCGTTGTTCAGAAGATTCAGAATTCTACATTATAACCTATGAAAAACACAATATCCTCCACAGATCCTAGAATATCATAACGTGTACAATTAAAAGTTAAATCATGTTTATACACTCATGAAAATCTTGTTTCTAAATGTTATATTCGCATGGCTTCGTGAAAGTGTAGAACGTCCGTTGAGAAGAAACTTGATCACCATGCCGCGGCTAGAATGACACTTAGTTGGTAAACAAGTATACTGTAGTCACAGCCATAGCCATCTTATAAACTTGAACAGTTTGTGATTTTCAAGGAATAAACAAGAGTCTTACTCTTATAGAAATTACCATAATTGGAACTGCACCTGCCTGTTTACTAACATTAATAAGCAGTTTTTACCGTTTACTATTGCTGTAGGGACACCATAGAATCATAATGATACCACACCTGTGTACAGTTACATTAACATTCATTGAAATTTGAATTATTATTGCTATTATTAGAATAGTGACATTTTGTATACCTACTCTTTCTCGCAAAAACGGATGTACAGATCAGGATTCTATCTCACCCTTGGGTGCTGGTATCACCTGTGTACTCTACTCGAGCACAATACAGACGGGTGCATTGTATACAATATGCAATGCTGTAAGTAGGTACACCTCTTAAATTGCTAATATCCTTTGGAATGGCTGCTTTTCACAATTTTAAAAGTATGAGTATCTTCCACATTCGACTACAACTACTTATAAAAAAGCAACTATTACAGTACAGCAGTTCTATATCCGTAATTAGAATTTATTTTTAAATTGACAAGAGATGCCAACACCAACCTTGTTTGTTTAATCAACTCGGTGTTTAATACTTACACAAATCGCTTGCGGCGATTTAATGTCGATTATTTTATGTAAGTAATTAGTTATTTCATAACTTAAGCTCAAGTGCAATGGCGCGAGTCTGATTATATTAGCAACACATTAGATCCGCCATATTTTATAACTAAAACATTGTTTTTATTTTGAGAGTGTGTGGCGTAACAACTGACTAGCTCTCATCTGAATTGCAAATGGCCGCCAACGTGGAGACGTGGCAACGTTGCGTCGCACGGGTTGAGATGAGCGGCAACGTGGTCTCGTGCGTATTTTTATCAAAGCAACAATCGCGGAATTATCTCTTATCAAGAGATAGTACAGTGTTGTTCGTCTCGCTCCACTCGACTAGCGCTCCGCTGGGTATTTCTGCCCTACAAAAATACAATATTATATAGGTACATACGTAAGTACGTTGCCCTGATGAGTCGTAGTAAAGTAAATAAAATAACAACAAAGAAAGTAGTTGATCTTGGCTAATTAACATAAACGGATAGCAACAGATTTATTGTGAATGTTACGAGTTACGACTGCATTTAGAAAGTATTAACGAATGGCGCACTGGCTTAAGTCTTACCGCGCACCAGTTCAATCTGGGTGATTCACAAGAATCACTACTAGTTCTTTTTTATTAGTCGACTAGTTACATCCCCCGAAGGGGTAAGCAGAGGTGTATTACACCCACAATTCGCCAATTATAATTTTAGGTCCCACGCAATAGGGGGGCAGTCAAGCGGGCACCTAATCAGGGGCTGCATGTTTACTGTCGGATGAAGAACAGCCCTATCCCTTAGTCGTTGATAGGGTGGCCCTATTCCAGTCCACCAGGAATCGTACAGTAACACTTTTTATTACATTTACATTAAATGTATTTTGATACCCTTCAACGGAAGAATGGGTTAAGAAATGTTGTAAGGTTCATGTGGACCATAGATAAACGTAAATCATCATTATCATAGCGTTTCTGCCGATTAAACCCGAGGCTTTCAGCTCGGGGTCCACTTAGTTCTTTCCTTCCCATCCTTTTGGGTTCAATTGTGATGGAACAAGTGCCGTCAGCTTTAACTCAACACTAAGAAGAAAGTCAGTCTCCTACTTATCAGCAGATGTACAGGATTAAGGTGAGGGTGGCCTCGAAGATCTTGACGGGCCCATAGAAAACGTCTATGGCATGAAGTTCGCCTTTGTACAATTGTATTTATATTTGTTCAAATAAATAAATGAAATTGCTTAATCTAGAAATTCTAAGACTAAGAACTAACTACTTCTGTAGACCCAGGTGTAGGTAAAGTAAGTACTTAAGTACAGAAAAGCTAATGGCGAGCTGTTATACATACATACATACAATCACGCCTTTATCTTCGGAGGGTTAGGCAGAGGTAAATTAACACCTACATTTCACCAATCATTACATTCGGTTCCACGTAACAGAGGGATGGCCTAATACCGTCTTAAGATAAGATAAGATAATATTTATTTGCAAAAAACATGTATACATATAATATACATAGTCAAGTGCTTATTATATAGGTCTTAAACTTCGATTGGGCACAACATGTTTTACCAGTGAGTGGTGTACAAATTATTATTTAAGTTTAAGTCATCACATCTACATTATACATCAGTCATCCAGTTACAAACAAAAGTCAATCCTACAGAGTCATGTCTTCGAGAAAATCTTTAATACTATAGTAGCACTTCTCAATCAACAATCTTTTGAGCGCCCACTTAAAACGATTGTTGTTCAAATTTTTTATATTTTTGGGAATTTTGTTGTAGATTAATGGAGCCATGCATATTACACTTTTATGTAATAGGGCAGTCTTAGCAGGATGGACACATAGCCTGTTATTATCGCGCCGATTACGCACGACTTTGTCCATTAATCTTGGAAACAGGTGTGGGTTATACCTGGTAAACAGTGCTACCTCTAGTATGTATATGCCGGGGAGTGTCAGAATATTGTGCTCTTTAAAAAATGGCTTTTGGGCACTATTGTCGACTCGAGCCATGCATCTGAGCCTGTCTGTACTGTATATGTCTGTCTGATGTTTACAGCCTTATCCTTTAGTCGCCTTGTACGACACCGCATGGAAAGAGATGGGGTGATCCAAATTCTACTCTGCGGGGAACCAGCTGTTATCTCTACCTAATCGGGAGGTATAAAGCACACGCATATATAATTATGTAAATATACATGCGTTTGTGTAATATGTATTGTATTTTATGAGTCGCATATTGATACATCAGTTAGAAGATTGATTCCTCTGGCATAAACATAGATACAAGCTAGTGAATCGACACGCTTTCAAAGAACTTGTACCATTTATTTGATACAAATACACAATAGTACATATTTTCAAGGATAGCCCCCACCCCTAAAACCCCATCTCCCTTCAGTAATAGTATACATGCTATACATTGGTATCTATATCTGCGTAAGTTGCCGGGAACTCGGTCGTTGCTGGCTATTCGTGTGCGAGACGGCGCGCGCCGGGGCGAGGGGTGCAGAATTAAATTTGTCCCGGGACAGAACGACCCCTCGGTTCGTTTTCCCGGGACCTTGACGCGACTATAGCGAGCTACTACTGCCTGTCGCCATCAGCTGTTTTTATTGAGACACGCTTATTACTATTAATAGATACGTATCACAACTTTCATAACGTTCTTTAAGTAGGTGTTTTAGTAACATGTATGCCTAATATAAACTCTTTGAAGAACTTAACTTAACTTAGGTAAGACATTATACAGTGTACTTACATGCTTACCTTATTTTGTAAGTTCCACTGTTTTCACAGTTTCTAGGTATCTAGGTCACAAAAGACGATAACAAGCAATGGAGATAATTTTATTCTGCTACTAAAACATATGAACATTATATAAAACCATTCAGAAATCAGTGTAAGGTTTGGTAAATTATGATTAACTGAAGAATGGTTTGCTTCTGGTATTCGTGTATGATTAAAACTCATCTAACAATGTTACGTGGAGGTGATATCAAAACTTTTCTCATCATCATCACTTATTAATTGTGATTTAGAGGGGTCACAAACAACAATTATCTGATAATACTTCTAGGTACTCAGTTATTTGTGGATTTATACAATATCTCTGCTTACCGCCTCTATGATATACTGACGTGACTATATGGACTGTGAATGCCAGTGATAAATATTTTAGTTTTCAAAGATTTTAAGAATAAATCTAGTTCTCTGCTTTTATTTGCACGCAACCCAATATCACTTCTACAAGTACTAGATATCTACAAATAATATGTCTGGCGAACATGTCGGCACTTCGGTTGCTAGGCAACAGCCCGGAGGACGTACCCTCTCAAAGCAATTAATTACGATCCCTCTAGGAATACTGCCGACCTTGCCTGCCCTGCTGATTTCATTTCGGACGTTATTTAGGCCCGCAAATACGTTTAGCTTTTTGCTTTATAAGTTTATTAGTCATGGCTGAGTTGATTTTGCAGTCACAGCCAATGTGTTACTGTTCTGTCCTCTATAGATGAAGGTGTGAGGTTGACGCTGAAACATATTCGTTTAAATGTCTGCAAACTTTAATATAGGTACTATATAATAAAAGTTGGAGAGTCTATTTAGAAGAATAATTGATCCAGTAAATAAAACGATGTCCCTACCTATGTACAATCGATAAAAGAGATGCGATTGAATTTTTTTGCCGCTTGGTTTCCGGCAGAGTAGAATTAGGCCCACCCCATCTCTTCCCATGCGGTGTTGTACAAGGCAACTATTGATAGGGCTGTTTAACATCAGACATAATACTAATATACAACCCAGACTCCAGAGAGATGAATGGCTCGAGTCAACAATAGTGCCCGGAATACGGCAATAGACTCACTCCCTATTACGTGGGATCGAATACAATTATTGGTGAAATGTGGGTGTTAATTCACCTCTATGTATGTATGTTTTTGATAAAGTTGTATGCAAAGGCGCAACTATCTCCTTTATTGAGTACATTTCATAGAAGTTCCTCAATTAGTGAAGTATGATGAACAGTACGTGAAGCGTTTAATCAGGTTTTGAAAACCAGTGTGGTTAGCTAGATGTTTCTATGCGGTATTATATACTGAAGGCTGGCTTGGGCATCTGATCCTACTTTACTCGATCGAACGCGCCTGAACTATAATAATATATATAAATAAGATGTTGTCCAAAGCAATCAGGTCTTAGACTATCAAAGCAATGAATGGCAATGATTGCCTAGTCAACACATATTTGTTTTGACTTTCAAAAGATCCTCATGGCCTTTGGACAATCTCTACGTTACTCTCTAGGTCCATTAACCTGTCATCATTATATACAGCTTATTGTACGATGACCTATCATTATTATTTCTGCAAGGTTTTTAGTGCAATGATGCGGTAAAGTAGTACTTTCTCTATTACAAACCTCCATGAGTTTTGGCAAAATCTACTTACCGGATCATCAGGCCTGACTTTGCTGTTATCCCAGTATAACAAGTGTAAGGTTAAGTGTATATGTAATGTGTTGCCAAGTTCATTTTATTATTAAATTTTCTCCAAACAAGAAATGAAACAATACTTAATTCAACTTCTCATTGTATGAATGTTTTAAAATCCTTTTCCGTAATAATTTCTGAAGCTGCAGTGACATTTAAAAGTGGAGTCGTTAGTAGCATTAAAAAAATTTATTTAATAAACTAACTGAGGCGTTTAATAAACGCGATGGTAAATTACGTGAAAGGAAACATGGTGACTAGTATCCGCCATAATACACTCGGCTAGCAAGAAAACATCATTTAGCAAAGTACGATGCCATAAACAGGAAAAGTTTGTTTTGCATCACGTACAGACACGGCGTACATGTGTATGTGCGCACTTTCGTTTCGTGCGTGTGTGCGTTAGTGCGCAACGCCCTCATGCGTCCGCGTTCGCGCCACACTGCCGCCGCCAGACGCTCACGTTGTCTCGCATTCCACAGATACTACACACCTACATTGTAACCACCCACACACATACATAATTATAACCTAAATAGATATATACCTAAGTTCGTCTTGATAAAGTATGCGTCATTGTTTTCTTAAGGGCTTATATCCGAAAAAATTACAGTTTCAATGTTATTTAACTTTCCTGATGCCAGGAGTATTAGATTAACCTAGCAGGCTATGATAAGTCCAGTATTACTGGAAGCAGAGTAATATCAAGGCCAGCCCCATTTGAAATAAGAATAGGAGTTTTATTATTCAAAACATTGTCTTCGATTTTACAATTTGCCAACATGTGGTAAATTTGTTACAATTGGTAGGTCCAGTATTCTTGGGGGCACCATAGCATAGTGCTAAGGTGAGCCCTATTTGGAACATGGATTCATTCTTCAGTTTTGTTTTTCCAACACGTGGTAAATTTGCTACAAATGAAATAAGATCTAAATTTAACTGACGAAATCCATCATGTGTCATTCTGTAAATACCTACATCGTTGTTTAAAAAAAAAAGCATTTCCATGCTTCTTTCCTCAATTCTACGGCATTTCTTGATAGTAAATGTAACCCGGATCCGTTGTGGCGTAATTTATGTTCTTGTTTACACTGTATACCTATCATCTACCCACCACATGGCACGGTATGGATTTAATCGTATATCATTCAGTGATACCTTCATGTAGTTGCGATTTCACTTTAACATTTGTTTTTCATTCGTTGAAGTCAGTAAGAAACTTAAATGATTATGATTCACTGGATAATAATTCGAATTTATGTCTTTGTCTACTGTTATAAGGTCTTTGTCTTGTATCTTTAGTTCAGCTAATTACTATATCTCCAAATCACATTCAGATTCTGCTAAAGAGAGAAATTTACATCTTAGTGAAAATGTTTTGTAAAATGCTAATAGGTAGTTAGGAGATGCATTTTTATATCTCTTATTGAAAGAACTACGAAACCTCCGCCATTACCCTTCTAATCTAACCTAACCAATAACATGTTGATCAATGAATGGAGGTTTGAATTAAACTAACATATAGAAGAAAATCCCAATAAAAATTACGAGAATGAAGTTTATGCTTTAATGATGTCGTTAAAATCTCAATGTATAAGAAATATTATCGTGTGCCTATCATTGTGTGTACCTAACTTAAAAATTACCATACTAGGATAATGTCTGAAAATAACATAACATAAACTCACGCCTATATGCCCGAAGGGGTAGGCAGAGGTAATATCGCACTTCGATAAATGGGTCTAGAACCTTAGTCATTACTACGCCACCACTGCGCCAGTCATCCACCATTATTATAACGTTTATAATGATTTAATGAATATAGTTTGAATACCAATAACACAAAACACTATATTATGTTGAATCGTTTCATTGTTTTCTTTATCAATATTTTTTACCTAAATATTCAAGTCAGTGTAGTACAGACTTATGTCTGTACTACACTGACTACACTAAATTAAATTCCTATAGCGAATCTATGCCACAACATAATTTAGAGTGACAAAATGAATTTCATTTTAAAATATACTTAGCATACTAAATGCTTTAAAATTTCATTCAATAACTGCATGTTTTTTAAAATTATTTTGTTGTTTAGTGCATTCTAACTAAATTTGCAAGTTCAGTTCACCTGTGCCTGTCAACTTGGTACTTTTTTCGAAAAGAAAGTAAAAGTCACTTCTGAGTTTCTGATGTGCAAAAATTAATTGCACTTTAATTTCCTAGTAGCATCATTATGTACTTGTTCGAATTTAACTTTGTAGTAAACTATATCAGTAACTGCATTACTTTTTTCACTTATTAATTGTAAAAAAATATAAATACTTTTCGAAAATATAATAATTACTTTCTTAAGTTCACTTGGTTCAAGTTTGCTAAGTATAAATGAGTTTGTTTCGATTCCTTGTGTGAATTTAATGATTGCCACATGTGTTGATTTCGATTTCATATCACATTCTATCACTGTTATCAGAAAGAAGAAAATATTATAACGTTATTTTTTATTTTCAGGTACAACTGGGGTTTTAACTACAAGTGCCAGCAGTAGCAGCTGATTCATGTCACAAAATCCTCGTGTCTGGGTAAAATATGGCGTCAATCACCAATAATATTAAAAATACAAGACACATTATCAACACATGTAACAACTCACTAATCCATGATATTCACGTTTTTTATTTTCATTACAACTTTTTCAATATTTTGGATTCTACTCAATGTTTGTCTAAGTGAAATTCACTACAAACCGTAATTACATAAATATTTAGCTTCAAGAGGTCACTGGAACTCCGTTCACATTCTCGCAACCTGGACAGAGTAGTTACTCATACTTTTCCTAAGTTCAGTTGAACACAAGCGAGCCGTTCAACATCCGCAGCACGACTGCCGCGAAATTCATTCAACAGGCCGACAGGATGTGGGCGGGGCGTGCGGGACGCGGTGTCATTGGGTGAACGCGTGGTGCTCAGTGATGGCCGCCGTCGCATTCAACCAATGAGCGGCGCGCGAGCCGAACGCGCGTCCGTCGGCGAGCGTGCGACGTTGCCAGCTTTTACCAGAAAAAAAAAATACCAGATTCGACCTTCTTAGGACCCCCGGTTTTTTTTTGTTTGGCCGCGTTATCATTCGGGAACGTGTATTGAGGTCCTTATCCGTCCGTGAGATGGTTCTGCGCAGGTGGATGTGTGGTGTAGTGTTATAGTTTATTATGGTGTGGTCCACGCAATCTGGGGAGGTGTTGATTGACATCGTAACGAGGTACTGTACATATATAATTGGTTATATTTTCATTGTGTACATAAACGGGGCTGAGTCATGTGACATTACAATTACCTCATTGACTAAACTATACGAGCGTTATCACTTATCACGGTTAGCTACAGTTTATCACGTTTATATGTTATTGTGGATATTAATGTTGCTGATATCGTTTATTTGGGCGAACATGAAAGGTTATTGACGCTTCACAATCTTCCCATCGCGACTTAGTTAAGGAGGAGTCGTATCCTTATATTGTGTCCTGTAGAGGTCATCGACACTTAGTGAGGTTTATCTATACTTACCTGTACTCCAAGGAATGGTAATCCAGAACGTCCATGATGTTTGCATGTTACTCTAGACGTAGTCACAGTTAATAAAATATCATTAATGCCCTTTATCTTCTGAAATAACCGTTCGTTGCTAACCTAATAATAACTTTTAAACCGAGTTCTAACCTTTAGCTTGTAGTTTGAAGAATCGTCAGGTTTCACTAAAACTCTGTAAATAGCTAGCCAATATGATTATTTTTCCAAAAACAAAATTATATCATGATAGCGAAACACGATAGAAAGAAGGTTCAATTGATTCTAACATAGGGTCATGTTACTAGGGACTAAAGACAGTCTAGTGAACTATGAATGAGACTAGGATTCTTCGTTCGAGACTGCCATAGATAGCAAAGAGGAGACTAAAACTAAAACTTCACTGTGATATAATGAATATACATATACCAATATCTGATATAGCCATAACTGAGTGAAGTGACTGCTATCCAATCCAACTTTATCCTCTGAAAGGAATATCTAGTATGCATACATATGTATGATCACGCCTTTATCCCCGGAGGGTTAGGCAGAGGTGAATTAACACCCACATTTCACCAATCACTAAATTCGGTCCCACCTAATAGCCTATTGTCGTCTGAACTCTGTTCTGTATTGTCCTCTGTCACTGAATAGGCTAAGTCGAGGCTCTATATATCTGTCTGATGTTAAACAGCCCTATCCCTTAGTCGCCTTGTACGACACCGCATGGGAAGAGATGGGCTGGTACAAATTCTACTCTGCTGGGAACCACGCGGTATCTAGTACGAATATCTAGTATAAGCGATTAAAGTCAGGATATTTTCGGTTCCTGGATGTTGTGACTTAGTAGGCATACTAAGAAGTTTAGGACTAGTTTTCATCAAAGAATATTATTGCAATTATTTCAATTAGTGTTGTAACATCAGGCTGTTTAACATCAGACAGATATATACAGCCAAGCCTCAGATGCATGGCTCGAGTAAACAATAGTGACCGGAATACGGCAAGTGGCTCACCCCCTAGGTATTACGAGGGACCGAATACAACTATTGGTGAAATGTGGGTGTTATATCACCTCTGCCTAACCCTCCAGGGTTAAAGGTGATTATATATATGTATGTATGTTCTTTCAATTAAACTGCGTTAGCACATGTTACTCCTTCAATCAGTTTCATTAAGTGAAACTTGAAAACGCCATAGACAAATTGCTTGACTTAGTGCAAAGTTGCCTAACATATATCTATGAAACCACATAATATGAACAATAATCCTAGCAATGTTTTGAATACATGCGGATTTACACACACTCAGATGTACAGCAGTCAGCAATGTTTAGATCTAATATACCTACCTACAAAGACCCTGATTCAGCTGACTTCCTAGTCATAATAAAATTTATAAAAGAATCAACAATTTATGGTTCATTAAACTTAAATAAAGAGATGGAAAGCAGTAAAAATATATGTAAATACTACGTTCCCTTCATGACTAATGACATTAGTGACAAACCATCTGTGACTCTTCAAGATGGAGTCTTCACACTCTCGAAACACAACAAGTCTATTCGTATATAACAGCTGTTTGCTTGCTGACTGCGTTAGGTGTATTTGAGACCTAAATACAGTCAACGATTTAAGTATATTAACATTAAATTATTTACAAACCTTTTTAAACTGGAATACATGTGTCAATAATTCATCTATAAGTTATTTCATGATCCCCAGAGGACAAAGTTAATAAATTTAATGCTTTGTTAAGTATTTTGTTATTGGTTTAGGGGCCACAGTGATCAATAATTTAGAAATTTTAGCTACTTTCATCGTTGACTGTACATATAATAGGCACTGAGTTTGTCTTGATATTATATTGTAGTTTGCATATTTATTTATGCTATGTTACGTGTTGGGTACGGACTACAGGCTATATATGTATATACAAAGACGGAGTATGAGTAATATAACCAATGATGAAAGGCAAATGATATACATGTGTCCAGTTATACATATAGGTATTGTTTCGAGATATTGTAAACCATCTGATCAAATTAACTTCGTACCTATACGACCTCAGAGTGTGGACCTTATTACAAAAACACCCACAGACCTCCATTTTAAGACCCATTTATAGACGAGGTCCAAACTTTGAGGTCGTACGAGTACGATGTCGTCAAACTGAGGGCCACCATTGTGGCTTTTGTATTTAATTTTAGTACTTTTACAATGATCAAACTCATTCCTAAAAATGCCCATTTGACTTACCCTCAGGTGAGGCAACTGTTGTAAAGAGGGTGTACCCTACTAACACCTTAGGCATTCTAGCCAATTCCACCTGTCAGTCAGTGCACCTGCTAATAACGGACGAGGACGAGTTGCTTCCGGAAAAATTAACCATAAGTGGACTTGTGGACCCCGGTTTCCTAAAGTGGAAGTTTTGGATGCAATTGAGCCATCACTGTGAGGTCTACTATGATCATGAGTAGTCTACCATTTTTTAACCTTCTGCAGTGTATGTATAACAGTAGTACAAAATATAATTTACAGTTTTAATACCTACACAATGCTAAACAATTGCGTCGACCTAGTTTTATAAAAATCACGTGAGTGACACGAGTCCACAAGTCATGTGCAAAGACAATCAGTGAAGAGTAGAATTTCATCTATTAGATGTTCTACCGTCCTGAAGTTCATCATCATTCTCATAAGATATTTCCCTTTTGCGTGCAAAGATAGCACTTAGAAGCCCGAGGCTTTTCCGGAAGCAACTACTATTTTATCTCCCAATTCTGAAAGGAAAACCTACACCAGCATGTGCACCGATTAGCAAGTGAGGTTGGTGTGGGCACCAAAGGTGTTGATAAGGACACATGGACTCATTGTTCTGCAGTCCTGGTTAATTTTACAGCGGAAAAAGTTGGGGGCAGCAGGTAGTTTTATTGAACTCTAACTGTAGCACTCATCGTCGCCATCTAAGTATAGACAGTACAGTGAAATAAAAACCACTTATAACCAAAGCTTATATCTATATCAAACAGTCCTTTTTGCTTAAATATGTAGAATAGAATGGAAATAAAATAGAAATATTATTGTAGGTACACCAATTAACTTGCACAAATACGCATATGGAAAAAGTAATTAATATAATGTACAAATGGCAGCGTTATCGCTAAAAAGCAACAATATCTTACACTTGGTGGACTTTACAAAAATGCTTACTAAAAACGTGTACATAATATGCATATATTAAGCTATTATAAAGTGAGGGGGAGACACTAACAGCTGCTAGTTTACACGCTTTATAGGTTCTCCTGTTTGTAACGGAATCTTTGTACTCAATTTTTGATATCATTTCAAAATGTTGGATTAATATGAAAATTTGCACACTTATCCAAGACTGCCTGGACTTTCCGTCTGGCTTCAGGCAGAGTAGAATTTGGACCTCCCCATCTCTTCCCATGCGGTGTCGTACAAGGCGACTAAGGGATATGGCTGTTTAACATGTGACAGATAAATACAGCCCAGACTCAACATCGATGCATCAATTGTGCCTGGCAAACGGCAATAGGCTCACCCTCTATTACGTGGGACCGAGTACAATGATTGGTGAAATGTAGGTGTTAATACACCTCTAACAAAGCAATAATATAAAAAGTGTATCCCGTTATAGATAAAAAATATCTAAAAATGGCCTTCAAACAATTCAGCTTAAAATTATAAACGATTATATATGTTACGTTTTCACGTCTAAACTAATAAACCGATTGTGAAGAAATTTAGTACATAGATAGCTTAAAGCTTGGCATACGCTATGTTTGGCCCTGATAACCGACATACATACGGAAAAGTCCGCGGCCATCAGCTAGTGTAATATTATATTAACGTAGTAAATAACCAAAAGGATAGCTTTGTTAATGTCCTATAAATACTTACAGCACCATATATATCATTTGCTACCTGTGAAAGGTTAGGGAGGCAAAGAAAGAAAAGGTAGGAAGGGAGATAATGCCTCCCTCCGGCACTCACAAAACGTACAAATGGCAGGATGCTGCTACTTAATATATGTATTAAGTGAGGGTGGTACTAGTAACTCTACACCTACATTTTGTTTCAACACCCCATTACCCATTTCGTAAACTAGCTATTGCCCGCGGCTCCACTAGTAAGAAATACTGATCTCATTCTTGCAACTCATGGGAATCTATACTAGCAATTAAAAATAGCCTTTGTAGGTACAGTCAGCATCAGACTTATCTCAACTCCATCAATCACTTACCTATCGGAGTCCACTCCTGAAAATAGACCTCTACCAATGTTGGCAGGAATAGGTACTGTTTCCACGCTGGCCAGACGGGTTGGTACAGGGATTTATCTCAAGTTTTCCTTCCCTCGCAGTGACATCGTCAGTTAATCGCCTCTTACGAAACTCTTCGGATGAGATGGGGTGGTGATGCTAGTATTCTTTCTCCGTCACCACCCTGATATTTCATTTATATTTCTCGACTACAAAGTGTCAAAATGATCTTAATATCAAACTATTAAGAACCAGTCAAACTGTTTTATTGAACGGGATCAGTCAACACGAAGGGGGAATTACCAAGACTTTTTGAGTACTTTGTTATTCAAGACCGATCTTATGCTGACTGTCAAAACACAAGGTGGTAGCTCATGACGGTATTTCCGTCTAATTGAGCAGTCCAACTGAGAAAGTACCGCCACCCTACAGAATACCGCGGCCATAATAACCTCGTGTTGTGTTCCCGGCGGTGAGTAGGGTAGCCAAAGCTCACTGGAGAGTTTTTGTACTGTCAGTGGGTAAACCAAAAGCTGCTTTGTATTTTACGCTGACGGCACAGAAACTCTCTATGCTTACAGGGTTGGCATGGCGTGAAAGAGTAGCAAACTTCCATGTATCCTTATAAACTTTTACATTTACTGTAAACATAGATCAGCTATGCCCGCGAATTCGACCACGTGAATTTAGATCTGGGTTTCAATTTTTTGTGCGAAACTCCAATACTATCTATACCAATATTGTAATGCTGATAGATTGTTTGTTTGAACGCGCTAATCTCAGGAACTACTGGTTCGAAATAAGAAATATTTTTGTGTTGAGTATTATCGACGAATGTTTTAGGCTATATATCACTACGCTACTACTTAAGGAAACAGAGCAGTGATCATAAATGTCAACAAATCCGGCAAAATTCAAATATATAAATCTAGTTCTAAAATACAAGTAGCCAAAATAACCCTTTCAGCTATGTGCAATCCCTGTTAAAATGGTTCAGCCACTTTTAAACATTACCCACAAGAAATAGACAGAAACACGTAAAAATTAAAAAAAAAATTGTGTATACATGAAAAAAAAAAACAGTTATTTCCACATTACAAACAGACAATTTTATTTATTTCTATAGATTGCTAACCTAACGAGTATAATTTAAAACAAAGAAATTTTTATTAATGACTATTCGCAATCTAAACTTTACGACTTTAAAACGATAAGCGTGTACATGTCATGTATAATGCAGATGTGTTTGGTCACAAGTCGAATGAATAATGTCTGCTGTTTCTACGATAAAGTTATCGAAGGTGACCGCAGACCGCGACTAATTCTACCTGACGGCTCTAGCTGAAGGTGGTGGAAGGTTACTCCGGACTGGCCACGACGCAAATCATACATAATTTTGACGTATTACGACTTTGTTGCGCGATAAACGAAATTATTTTAACAACACATTTGATTTTTTAGTTCTTTTCGACTCACGTCTGTAAATCTCCGAAAGTGTAGGTAGATGTGTATTAACATCCACATAACATGGTATATCGACGTAATGGTGTCTTTTCTTAGGATTCGCCTTCAGCATACTATCAGGCGAGGCGAAGTCTAATTGACGTGTGCTTTATAAAAAAAAAAACATTTCGCCAAATATGATTTTTGTTCTCACACACGGAGGACAGAATGTGATTTCAAATAATAGGGCGAGGCTATTGCCATCAAGCGGGCATTTTTCATTTCCAGGTTTCAAGTCCATGGCTTTTTTATATGCAGTCCATCCTGGCAAGAAGCTGATGATCCTAAAATAGCGGCCCTAATTTGACTCTTTGTGTAATTGTTTTGCTATCTAGTAGTAAACGCGATAGCTGTCATAGAGCATAGGGTAGTTTCCTGGGTCATCGAATTCTTACTAATGTCTTAGTATTTCTGGGAGTGACAGGTGGAGCCGCCTGTCACCCTGGCAGAAGCAGGCCGCGGCGGTGGCGCGCCTGGCGCGCCTCCCCGTTTCCGGGGACGAGTTGGCGACTCTGTAGTTCCCACACCCGAGAAGAGGGCCAGATCATGAGAGATGGCCCTGAGTCGGCCGGGGTGCGAGGGATATGCCTGTCAACCTCACCTTCGGCAACCAAAACCCACAGGCGGCGTGCGTTTTAGTCGGTTCGAGTCCGACATAACCTCCTCCACCGGCTCCGGTGGGGATGTATCCGCGGGGAATTTGCGCACGTAAAAAAAAAATCTCTTAGTATTTTATCTATAAATATGCATAGTAAACTAAGATTCGATTCATAGTGGAAAAATATTGAATCATAGTTTCATTTTAGTTAGGCTACCTAACTAAAATGAAACTATGATTAACTATTTTTAATTCCAAAAATAGGTCAAAATATAAACAATCGAAATAAAGCAAAATTTACAACTTTTCTGTTTCCTTGCAAATAAATCTTATTAAACACTGTATAAGTGTAAACGCAACGTAGACTGAGATAAATACGATATTCTCTGGCACTCTATACATTTCACTACGCGCCAGTGCACTGTGACGTCACCATTTGCCACGATTTTGTATGAATCGTTTTCGGGCGGCTCAGAAAGTTTCACTTTTACAGTACATTATATAATTGTAAAATGCACAGTTTACGATAATAATAAAAAAAATGGGACACAACCCTAATTGGATTTCCGTTTTGGGTAAACGATACTCTTATACTCTTCAATAAATAGCAACTTTTTTTTTTTTATAATGTTCCACTTTTGTTTATATAATGTTCCACAATATAATACACTACAATAGCAACTTGTCATAAAACAGAAAAGAAAATTCAAGCTGTTAATAAAAGCTACAGTCTACAGGACGCAACATGTCTCTTACAACTAGGGCATAATTCCGTATCGATTATGATCCGTATCTATACTTCCATACTTCCTTACTAATAAAAGCATCGGTAGCTTAGTGGCTTTTTATTACCTAAGTGAACCCACTCATAATACATTTGGCTTAGTTTAGCTTAAGGGGTTAGAGGGGGATATTTGTAATTTCGGTAAAAAAATATTAGTAATTCGAAAGTAACACTCGTTTGTCTGCTTGTATTGGTAAAACCGTACTAGCGCGACACCCATTTCCCCATTGTCCCATGTAATAGAAAGCAAGCCTGTTACCGTCATGCTGGCTCTTTGTCGTGGGCTGTGTCGGATGGAGAATAGCACTATTCCTTAGTCGCCTTTTACGACACTCACAAGAAGAGGTCACGGTAACCACTTTCCATCAGGTGGGCCGTGTGCTTATCTGCCACCTAAGTTGTATAAAAAAGAGATGTAGGATGAGGTGAGCCCTATTTTACTTACTCCACCGGTAACCAGCACAGTAAAAAGTGAACGGCATTCAGAAAGACACGTCTAACCACAGAACTTATTTATCGCCAGTGGATTGCGGAGGTTAGTTGGTAGTTGCATCATGGGAAAAATATCGAAGCTTTGTCGATTCATACTTATACTAAACTAAATAGTCGACCCGAAATAAGTTGGGACGAATCTCAGAGATTGATGATGACACTTGCAATTAACAAATTATTTAGACAGTTAATACACAGATATTTCCATGGTATCTTAATTAATTCTTAATGGCACAGTTTTACATTACTTCATTAGTGATTTTAAATAGGCATAAAATGGAGAAGGAAGGAAGCTGTGTTCCACATAGTTTATTGATCGAACGAATGTCCCTATGATATTCGTTAGCTCTGTACCTAACGAAGAGCGCACATACCAGTGAGTAGATTATGGTTATAATTAATTATAGCAGTAAAAATATCTTACTAAAACCCTGTGATTAGAATAAAAACTGACTGACATCATCATGCTATATCATAAAGAACAGTGGCACTCTTGGAGAGCCTACAGAAGTGAAAACTTGGTTAATATTGTATTTTATAATTACTTATATAAAGGCATTAAGTCCGCCTATGTACTTATGCATAAAGTTCAATAAATATATAAAAAACGTGAATTGTAAAAATCTGTCATAAATGGTGTAGCGAGTCTGTGATTCTTCCCATCTCAAAAAATGTTCTAAGAAAAATGCCTAACGGTTCGTAAGAATTTTCCATGTCATAATCAATTAACCCATTGCAGTCCACTGCTGAACATAGGCATTTTCCAATGTTGGGAGGCTTTGGCCTACTGTTTCCATGAGGTTCTAATTCAAGTTTTCTTTCTCTCACTGTGATATCGCCTGCGTATTTTCCGTTAGTCTGTGAATGGATAGGGTGGTGATACTTGTATTCTTTCTCCGCTACTACACGGATTTTACTTCATAAACCTGTTATTTATTATCCCACGTTACCACGAGTAGTTTTACCCCGGAGCTATGCCCGATAAACCATATCCGTCCGTGAGATTTATATGACGTACTGTGAAGCTAATCCACGATGCCACTGTTAATCTCGGCTCATTGCGACATACCGTAAAACCCGATCATGGATTAGAAACCATGGTGAACACACGACCTAGGACATAAGAATACAATATACAATTTTACATGTGAAGGTTTATGTATACGTATGTCCTAATTTCCAAATTTTACTTAATAAACTTCATCGAGTAATACGTGAGAACTGAGTAGATTTAATTTTCACTGGCGAAATCCAGCTCAAGTGATAAGTACTTCGTTTTTTGTCCATAAGTACTTCCCGTTACTAATTTCAACCTGTAGATATAATTATAATTATTCATTTAATTCTAAGTTTGCCATCGTAATGAGACACCTAAATAGTATATTATGTAAATATATATTTTTTTATCTTATCTATTTCACGGTCTTGTCTTATCTTGCTTGTGTTATACTTATCTAAAATTTGCATTAATACATTCTTTTATAACTGAAATATGAATTTGTACGAACCGAGAAAGCGACTCACAGGACCTTTTTCCCCAACCTTTGCGTCATTCCCGTTTGTGTCAAATCTCATCCAGATCCGATCAGGCGTTTTTGCGTGAAAGAGTAACAGATATTCATCTTCACAATGTTTCGCATTTTATTGAACGAATACTAGTAGCCGAAATTACTAATAATGCCACTAACAACACCAGCTAAGCTAAATTGTTTATTTCGACCAGGATTCTAAAGGCCAATTCCTTACCCACTTTTTTATTTCCTGCGATAAATCCCCACGGCTACTCTCCCGGAGCCAGTGGGAGAGGTTATGTCGGATGTCATTGTTGGTTGCCTAAGGTGAGGTTGACAGGCATATATCCCTCGCAACCCGGCCGACCCAGGGTCATCTCTCTCAACCTGGCCCTCCTCGGGACACCTTAACCACTAAGTTAAAGACGCTTGTAATTCCAATCAGGGATATTAGTATTACAAGTGCTATGTAACTAAAGTTGTGCAATATAAATATATTATATATAAATATATATTTTTTGTCATTAAAGTCTATTACATATTTTGTCAGCAAAATGTACACGTGTATGTTTGATAAATGCAAATTCTACGTACCTACCTAAATATACTAAGTAGCTGTGTTGTTAATGAAATGTTACGTATAATAACATATAAAATATTAATATTGTTGATGTGGTCATATAGTTATCGTCTAGTAATTGAAAATTAATCGCCAGTACAAAGTCCGGACACGTAGTGGTGTCGACGACATATCGATCAGTTGTGTGACACTTTTACGCTTCCATGGACTCCGGTGGCCTCATAATCATTACTTGGAGCGGTACTTGATATATACCTGAGTGATATAAACCTTCGCTAGCATGTACTGACACGTAGTTTTTAATCTCAGAGAGTAAACATCCTATCCTGCAAATATTATAAATTAGCTGACCCGGCCCCATGGCATAATTTGAAACCTCATATCTCCTATTTGAGCTCGGATTTCTTTAGTTTTATGGGAAATATTGTATGAGAATTTGCCGGATTTGTTGACCGTTATGATCACAGCTTCGCTCCCTTAAGTAGTAGCGTGATGATATATAGCCTAAAGTCTTCGTCGATAAATGGACTATTCAATACAAAAAGAATTTTTCAATTTGAACTAATAGCTCTTGGGATTAACGCGTTCAAAC
Source organism: Eilema griseolum (assembly GCA_963662185.1). NCBI lineage: Eukaryota > Metazoa > Arthropoda > Insecta > Lepidoptera > Erebidae > Eilema > Eilema griseolum. Next base: position 11,599,927 of record OY759249.1, on the reverse strand, counting down.
AAACAAACAAACAAACAAACTCTTCATCGTTATAATATTAGTATAGATGTGAAAGTTTATGAAGATATTTAGATGTTTGTCTCGATTACGTTCAAACGGCTAAATGGATATGACTGATATTTGGTACAGGGATATATTATAGTGTGGGATAACACATAAGACCACTTTTAATACCTGGATTACGTTCCTATGGTTATCGGGAACGGGATTATACTTTCACGCTGCTCCGGGTAACAATTATATATCCATGTCGTTAATCGAACAATGCTAAGGCTAGACTTTCTCCAATTATAAAGTTCTTCATTGAGTAAGAATTGATTTCTCCAGTGAAAATTCTGTCAAAGTAAAACGAATTCTACTCTCCTGTTTCAACTCAATGTAATTTATTAAGTAAAATATAGTACTGCCTTGATCACGGTTGCTAACATTCAACATTGGTGAAATCATATCTCACATAAACCAAGTTTACTTAGTTGAATGGATCCTCGAAAATATTGATAGACTGGGTGAAGTTATTTGTATTGTGAGTTACGCATATCTGAAGGGATAATACCTAATATTTTCACAACACATTTCCAGAAATTTATTTTGTAACAATGTAACAGCTGAATCATAAGCGATAAAAAAATTTTAGGTACATGGCGCATGTTGTTGTACACCTGTAATACTACCCTCACAGGAAATACACGGGTGGCCTTTTCTTGTCCAGACCACACAACAAAAGGGACCTAACTACATGTACTGCCATACATGGCTGCATGCATACGTAACAAGGCTCGATAGAATGTTGCACTTGTTGCGTGTGGCTGTCAATGTCCTTCAATATCGTAGTTTCTCTCGTTTTAAGTACATGTGATGGAGATGCAACACCTGTAGGCTGTCAATCATCAATGACTTTTTTATTAATTCGAAAAAAAGAATGTTCTGTATTCGAAACTATTTTTAATTGCAACCGTTTTCTTTGTGGTTTCTGGGCCGGTTCTACTCTTTAAACGATGAATGTCTGTGAAATCGCCATGTTTTAGTGCATGCCAAACATGTTTGTATGCTTTTCCCTCCTTCTTCATCTCCCCTTGTAACCCAATGATAATTTTTCACATGTAGCCCTAAAATAGTAATGATTTTGATTAGGAATATAACACGTTATGTGATGAATAGTTTTTAAAATATATCTGTCTCCATGTTGTTCTGCAAGTAGATCGCCGATACCATAGATTGAATACATCACTAGTGAAAGTGAAACCGACAGGATGCGCAGAGTGCGCAGCCGTTCCTCAGAATAGGGATATTGACCGCACATCGCTCCACATGCCATAGCATTATATTATGCGTATTTACTGTTTGTATTTACTATCACTTATTTCGTATTATGCTGCAGGATTTCGTCCGCGTGCTACTTATTTTGTTCACAACTTCATGGGGTTTTTTATTGCTGTCTAAGTTTCGCCTTATAATATCAGCTATCTTTCAGTATGAATATTGTTTAAAATCGCCCCACTCTTTCGGAAATTGACTGAAAAAGAAACAGAACAGAATAGTCATAAATATTTTTTTTTTATAAATACCGTGTGAAGATTTATATATTAATTAAAAAACTGTTATTTTAACACCACAAGCAGTGAAAAACTAAATCCTACACTTCTGTCCTAGGTACGCCGATTTTACGGTACCTAGGACAGTGTAGGACAATGTGCGAGTAGCGAGGAAGGAAAATATCGATGCTATCAGCCCCTCTAGATGAGTGGCAATTCGTTGGCTGGCTATTCTAGAATAGAATGACAAATGTATGGGATTTCCGGCTAAGTAGAATTTGGACCACCCCATCTCTTGTACGGTGTCGTACAAGGCGACTAAGGGATAGGACTGTTTAACATCAGACAGATATATACAGCCCAGACTCAGCCTCAGATGCATGGCTTGAATCAACAATAGTGCCCGGAAGCCGGCTATAGGCTCACTCCCTATCACGTGCTACCGAATTTAATGATTGGTGAAATGTGGATATTAACTCGCCTCTAGTTGGCCGCTACAGAGAAAACATGGCAAAATGGGGCTTTATCGAACGGTCGCAAGAGTCCTGCGACTGCGGGGCCCAATCTCAGTCCATGTCATCTCATTATGTCGTCCATGTTATCATTTGCTTTCCTGCTCGATATGCTCCTTCACTTGCACTTCAGACGACCTATGTAGAGTAACGGAGAACGCTGTTGCTGTGGCCAAGTTCTGTGTCTATAAAATTTAAATACCAGACCATTATATATTATGTCAGACCAGTCATTCGAAGAAGAATTCACCTCTGCCTAACCCTCTGGGGATAAACGCGTGATTATTGTATGCATGTCATAAACGTAAAATCTCATACATTTGTCATTCTATTCTACAATTCCTCTTGTCTAGGGGGCAGACTCTATCGTTTTATAGGTAAACAAAGATTATGTCATCGCAGTAATGTATTTGCATAATTGCATTACTAAGTGTTTACTATTTAGTAATACCGATCGATAATGCTGTCTTACATTGTTTTTGTATGAATGCCGGTGTAGGTTCACACGTCATTAAGAAATGCTCTGAGAACGATCTCGGGGTAGTTTATAATAAATATTTAGTTTTACATGTTATGTATTACGTGGGAAATGAATGTATAGGTATCAAATATTATCACTATCACGGCTATGTTGCCAGCGATAAGCGATTATAGCGATTTCGCAGTTGGGTCCAGAGTTTGCACTTTAGAACCCAAGGTCCGCTTATAGTTAGTGATTGGTGTCAATTTTTTGGGAGCGACTACTGTCTGACTTCCTACTCCGAGAGGAAAGCCTCCACCAACTAGTTTTGACCCTAAAGGTTTGTAGGACAGTACACCCCGAACCCCGAGCAACACGCTTAAATGTCAGCATTTTTTTTTCATAATTTCTACTACCTACCATTGTTTTTCTAAGAAGGTTCCTAGTTACGAGTTTCGTTTCCCAAGACAAGGAGACATAAGTAGGTATTGTGTGAATAAAAACAGCTAGCCAACGAACGTTTACACGGCCTCAATACGGCTGTAAGCATTTTTCGTATGCATTCGCAAAAGACCGTTAACCGCCTGAAAACGGCACAAATGCTCAGCTATTGACTTTTAAATCATTCCAATAGGGTTGCCATACTGCATCTAGTTTTAAAAAACGTTTCTTGTCATATGCGTTCATAAACTAAGGAAAATAATGTTATAATTATTATAATGAGTCAGGTGCTAGGTTTCTACGTAATTGGGTATTTAACAACTTTTATAATAAAATATGAAATGAATTGGATATGATAGATATAGATATAAATGTAAATAATAACTAAAAATTGTATTTCACTCAAATATGAATTGTAAATAATTTAGTTTTACAATATAAAGTTGACATTTTTAGTCTGTATTTTACACGAAGCAAAACGCTGGCGAATCTGTTGACCGTTCAACTGACGTCACTAAAATCGCGTATTTCGAGTGGTAAAAGTAAAATGGTCCAGTCTCGACTGTCTGTGTTTATAATTTACTTGCTTATTTCTTTACCAATAAATAATAATAACATATATATTCGTTTTGTGAAAAGTGGATAATATTTAGCAAGGATATTATAGAGACCGACACGACAGTGCAAATCTATCTAAATCTAGGTTCATTAATGGTAGCAAATTTGTTTGCTGCCAATACCTACCTATAGCTCGGGACATATATCTTGGACCTAAAATAATGTGCTCAAGGCATGCTCTGTACGCGCAGTGCTCATTTCTTCAGTGACTTTGAAGATAGCACGGGGTGCTACGGCAACAAAGATTATTACAAAACAATCCATCCTCGCCAGTTTGTCGTTTCGTTCGTTTGTCAACTTCATGTCAATTAAGTTTGACGTTCATGCTAGGAAACTTATTAAATATATATAATGATATATTGTCAACCCTGCAGTTTCCTTAGTGATATTAAATAAACAAAATGCAAAACAACAACTAACTGTGAGCGATGACTGCGTTGAGACTGTATACAAAAAATATTGTAAAAAAATAAAGAACTTAAATGAAAATATGCAAACCATGTTTTTGCTACTGAAAAAACATGTGCTTCTATGAATTATTCATATAAAAATAGCTTGAATGTATTTTCTTAAACAAGATTTTTTTGTATTCACAGGATTACTACATAGATTTGTTTAGTATTAATGGAAGACCATTTTATGCAATATTACGATATTTAAAAGTCTAAATTAGACTCGTTCGGGTTTCGCCGTTTAAGAACCCATTTCCGAGAGGAAAGTTTACAGTTACCACTTTTCAGTGAAGCGTCGCCGTCAATATCTCTATAGCGACGAGATGAATGTTCACTTAATCCAATACCTATTCAATTTTTATTATGATATCTTTCTTGGCGGAAATTATTTAATCTTTTTGAATACAGTTTTAGTTAATTAGTAAAGTTTTAATACTTTTAATTATTCACATTCAGGAATATGTATTGTGTTTTGATATATTTGCTTTGGGTTTTCCCCCAAATCTTGGGCGTTTATATTAAGATAATTATATCGCATTTTTATTTGGCAGGTTACGAATATTCAAAAAAAGTAAACTTATGTAAACTATTTCATTTATTGTAATTAAATATCCGAAACTAGAAAGATATGAGACTTCAATCATATATAACGGAAACGCGACTGGAAATCAGTATCGCAACTCGCTGGAAACATTGCTCTGCTGGAAACTCAGAAAATATTCCTCATTGAACTGTCAAGTCAGAGAGGACGTTTTACAATAAGTATCTACATCGAGTGATACCAGTGACGATTATCTCTTTCAAGAAATAGAATCAAAACGAAATCCAAAAGAAATACTTCTTCAATTTATAAATCGAAAAGTGTGTACAAATTGTAAATTGTATTGTTGTCCCGCCATCTTGCCAAACGCGGTGACGGGAGTTACACGCGACCGAATGGTATGTGTCGGAAAACTAGTCGTGGAAATTGCAAATTTGCGACTCCGGTATCGTAATGTGCGAATCACCATTCAGATATATGTACAAGATACTCTTCGTTGATATTGGAGTGATATTCTTTTTAGGATGCATAGTAAAGTAATTAATCACTAAATTAGATAGGTAGTTCCAGATAGCAAAATCAACAGGGCTTTTTCGATGATGTTATAAATTTTTTGTAATTTTAAGAGTTCAGTTAAGCTCTCGGAATGTTATAATATTGCGCGCGTTGGTCTCGGCCTCAGACAGTAGTCGTTGTTGCGGAGCATCTGAGAGATCGACTCCGTTAAGAAATTGATTTGACTCACTGACTCACTACGGACAAGGACGAATTTAGGAAGCTAGCGATTAACCTTCACAAATGAACAAGGCACACAAAGAAGAATGGAATATAAACAAAATCTAAACTAAATATGTAATAATATACGATCGACCTGGAGGCAACATTGCAATATTAGACAAGGCCAGCACCTCACTGTGTCATTCAGTCACCGTGACTTTACGCGAGCATTGAGAGAATGTGAGGAGAAAGACGAAATAAATATGCAACGAGAAGTTGGAGTTGTGGAATTTATTAACAGAAAACGTGTTCACTCAGAAACTGTAACTTTCAAAGTCTCCGTAGTGCACTCAAGGTTCCACAAGCAAAAATTTTTACTCGACAACGGAAGCGAATTCTTTTTGGTTTTAGAGGCGCATCCTCTCGAGAACTTGGCACGACAATAATAATTATATTTACAGACGACAGACAGCCAGCTGCATTTCGCATCATCGGTGCTAAACGTGGACTGGACAGTTTCTGTTTTCGTTCGGACGGTACACTGCACTTGTGTTGCCGCACCTCAAAATAAAAAAGTTATGAACGCTTTCCCGCCATTTCGCGCTACAATTGCAACTAACCTACAAATAGTGCACGTTGAAATTTAAACCTTGCTGCGTGAAGATAAGATTTGTTATACTTCGTTGTGAGTAAACCGTTATGACCTTTTGCGGGGCGAGGGTGCATGCGTCACTCGTAATGGGAGGAGAGGAGTGCGGGCGGGAGGTGCGCAGGTCATCGTGCTTGTACATGTGTATAAATACAGTATAACGTGTTGTTTGATCCAATCTCTATACACATTGTGTATGTATGTAGTTATAAGTGTATGGTCGTCGGTTTTACGTTACGCTGCGTTGCCAGCCGGCTGTTTGTTAGCGGACGAAGGTCACTCGACTCGAGAGGTGATTTCGCTGTCTTGACATATAGGCACACACCGAGACGCGTTTAGATATACAGCGTGAACCTTTTAGGAATACTATGGTTTTTTTTTATTTAGGTGTGCGATTGAGTGTTTCGTTTTTTTTTTATGTTAGAGACATATTTGTACTGCGTTCACTAAACAGGTTCCAAGTGTGTCATTGAATTTATACTTTACACTTTATACTTAACATAAAAAATAGTAGGTATTGAATTTTTCTAACACTATGGATATAGACTGATTTGCATTGCTATTTTAGACGTTTAATTCAAGTTTCAGCTAGAAAAAATCATGAAAAGCTAACTGTACCATACGTGCTTACTATTTAAATGTAATTTAATTTTAGTAAGTAAGTAAATTTTCGCACAATTAACAATCAGGAATCGTAACACATAGAAACCAAATAGAAAAGAATAGTAATTAGTTACGGTAGTTACAATATACATACCCTCAGCAGATGCGCATGTTTCATCAATCATCAAAGGGAAGAACCAGATATACTAATTCTACGTAAATAACTCACGAACATAAAAAAAAAAAAATATTGCGTCAAAAACATGGTTTACAGAGATATATATTTATAAGGAAATATATAGTTAAATAGGTACGTGTATAAATTGTAGGGTATATTATTATACAAGTCATTTGTGTAAATAGGTTATTCGTTAACGTTCAAAGAGCGTCATGTTTGTTTACGGACCACAGAGGTCTAGTCAAGTTCACTGAATAGCTATTTACTATTTGCATTAGATACAGACTTTGTGATTATGATAATAAAATAGTTTGTCCAGTATGTCTGCGTCTACAATGGCTTTTATCTATGCTTCTAGAATTTGAACTGTATGGAAAATAACATTGATATCGCGAAAGAGCACTATTTTTGACAACATAGGAGGTAGGACACGGCGGTATTTCCGCCCAATTGAGCAGTCCGACTGGGGAAGTACCTCCGCCCTACAGAATACCGTGGTTATAATAACTTCGTAATGTGTTCCCAGCGGTGAGTAGGGTAGCCAGAACTCACTGGAGAATTTGTGCTGTCCTCTACACTGACGGCACAGAGACTCTGTGGTTACAGTGTCGGCAGCGCGAGTGTGGCTTCTCTGATGTTCCACACGTCCATAGGCCACGGTAACCACTTACCATCAGGTCGTACGCTTGTCTGACACCTAAGTGGTATAAAAAGAAACTTTTTGTAGCTGTCATACACTACAAAAAGGCACACTATGCCTACGATTTACATCATGAACTGGTAAACGAAACTCGTGTCCTAAAAAGCATTTTAGACGAATTTGGTACTCTCTCCTCACAGTCCACGCAGCACGCTCGCTGTTTGTTTACCTTTGAGTCATCCTGATTTTCCTTAGACGAACGTAAAAGAATATAAGTTACACACTAACAGAAAAAGTTACTTTTACTTAATCAAAAAACTTTTATACGATGCGGTCGTGAAATGTTTAAATCAATACAGCCAATCTATACGACGTAATTAATTTATCAGATTCTATTCCGGTATCTTTCCACATTTCCAGTTTATTTTCATCTTTCGACACTGCGGGTTTTCATAACATAGTTTTGAATTCTTTACTGCTAAATTTAAAACTTGTCCCCCCCTATAGATTTTAAATTTAGATTGAAAAGATTCGAGTACAAGATATTTTAAACTTGTTTTGTTATGACGACATGCGAGTAGCTGCGAGATTTGACATCGAAGGTTCATAGGAAAATCTTAGTTACAGATATTAAAAAAAACTGATCAAGTGCGAGTTGGACTCGCACATCGAGGATTCCGCACAAAATTTAATTCAGGGACGAACTTTTGATTGTTTCATCAAAAATCAATCAGCAGTTTGATTTTCGCACAGTTTCAAGACGTTATAGACATGAATATGTTATAAATTGCAACTTGATGTCTCCTCGCATTCCTGAGAAAAAGGTCTAGACAGACAGATAGACTGACAGACGGACAACGAAGTGATTTTATTCACTATAGGGTTCCTATTCTATAAAGTGTGTGTAAGGTGCAGCAATATATCAAAACTCGACAGTTGCAGGAGCAAGGTTAGTGTTACTACTAAATTAAAAATATAGGCGGCCGCATGCGTAGCCTAAAAATATGATTTACCACGGTATCGCAGGTTATGAGACATTTATTTATAACTGGTGATATTTAACTTTCTTTTCTTAAACTTGACTGGTGAGCATTTTTATTTGTGAACATATAATAACGAACGTACGTGCTGTTGCGAGTGTTACAACTGCATATTAACGAGACAGACACAACACGTACGAATTTATCAACATCCTGTAGCTCGTTTATCAACTAATAATTTTATTCACTAATTTTGTCAACAATTGCGTATATTGCTTTGGGTCATATTCAAGAGCAAGCAAAACAGAAACAGTTTAAATGGCTGGAGGCTATTCTCTTACGAAATCAATCAGTCTCACCTGCAACACGTACGGCACTGATCTCATGTCTCTCCAGAGTCTTGAGTAAATTTAACCAATGAAGTATGTCGCTTTGATCATATGAGACAGATTTCCTATATTTCCGTTGAAGAAGTTCGTTAGACGCGACCCCATCATGCTGAAGCTGTATGTTACCTTTAGTGGTGAACAACCTCATGTGGAAACTAGCATCTTTTAGAGCACTCTAATAATATATTATTTAGAAAAATATACGACTGTAGTAGGTACTTAGTTTTTTTCTGAAACGAGGAGCCTGTAATGAAACGTACAATGAAATGTATCATTTGTCCAAATTAATAGTTGTCAGTGCATGACGATCCAGCATTGTGGCAAAACATATTTGCTATCATAATTGATAATAGTTATCAACTCATATAAAATTGTATTTGAATCTGTTCCTTTGCCCGCTATGGCGAAAGTACACCTTTTTAAATTGTTTTTTTTTTAAATACCATTTATCTGGAAACATATCAAGTTCAGTACTGCCTTTATTTATCACACTCGATAAGGAACTGGAATGCTTTACCCACAAACGGTAACCTGTTATCCCGGGTTCTTTAAGCGAAGGATGAAAATCATCCGACCCAAACTGATATTTTAGAGTAGATAGCATCTGCAATAGAGACCTTTACTTCTTAGACTTCACCTGCTACTGCTTACCATCAGGCAAAAAATAGTGGATATTTTTATACAAGTAACATATTTGTGTCACAAGAGGTCTTCAGACCAAACAATGTCGTAATCACTGGCATGTTCTTCACATTTGTTTGTGGAATTGGATACAAAAGACAATAGTCACGGCACGACTGATTTACGCTCTACTGAGTCTGACGTCACCGTCCGAGTAAACACTATTCAAGAATGGTATTTTTCTCTTTCACGACATTAAAATGATAGGGTAGGTAGGTACTAATAGTTGTCGGTCTGTTGTGTTCAACGCTTTGGGCCAGTATGTTGTTAATACGTTTTTTGATGCGAGGAAATGTTTTTGCTTGTCCATTTATAGCTTTGTAGTTCTAATATGAGGGGGAGGTAGGAGTAGATATATGGAGTTTTTTTGTGGGTTGTAACTGACTTTATTCTAAAGTCTATGTTAAATTGGTTGCTGACATTACTTTTCTTTTGGCGCGAACTGTTACTCTAGATAGATATTTATATTTGGAGGTAATCGATGCCCCTTTATTGGCAATACTTTTTAGTGTGTAGAAATGGAGATATATCCACGGTTGGCGGATCCCAATTTAAACGGATAAACTTATAAAGCCCAACCTTTATTTATGTTGCCCAGACCAGAACATCTAATGGAATAAATGTAGTTGTTTTAAAACCATTTCTCGTGCTCCGTTCGTCAAGGATGGCGAAAGAAACGTCAAACGTGTTCTGTGAACTCAATAGCGGCTGAGTCATTGAGAGATATGCCGCATATGGGTTGATCATAACAGTAAGTGGGTAAAAGAGTCATTCCTTATGTCGAATGTCTCACCACGTGTCGTCCCGCTTCACCCAACCCTCTGAAATAAGAAATGATTGGTATTTTCTTGCATGAAAAATTGCACACGACAATCGTCGACAGATCAATGGCATTTAGTGACATTAAACGGAACATAAACACGCAAGCACGAACTAGGTTACAGTTCTGGATATCCCCTCAAATGGATTTTATAAGACACCATTGCCTACAGATAAATTCCAAACATTTTTAATATAGTTGTGTCCCATTTTAAATGGTTCTCAAAGGATTCCATCTTTCTTAGAATAGCAAACAAGGTTTATTTTTATTTAAAGCTATTGCCCGCAGCTATGCTCCAATCTGATCTCATTACCGCAACCCTTGGGAATAGATTCCAGGGATAAAAAGTAGTATATGTATTCAAGCCTTATATCTAGTCATCTATTCTTGTACCAAATTTCAGCTAAACCCGTGCAGCCGTTTAAACAGAATTTTGTAACAAACATCCTCACATTACACAACAACCATCATTACATTTCACAACAAACTTTCACAATTATAATATAAGTATGAGAAACAAACAGGTACTGACATGGTAAGCTTTTACCATGGCTTATGAAGTCTTATAACATCAGTCCTCGCAACACGCCACTTTAAATCCCTGTCTTTCGAGTTATTTTGATCAGTGGCATTGGAGAAATTGTGCCACATAAACAAAACAATGTATTTCATTCCTTAAAGATACTCGAGACGTTGTGTTCGATAGACACGAGTCTCAAAGTATCATGTTAAGGGCAGAGGTGTCACACGTTGCTATCTATAAAGGGGAAAAGGTGACCGAATAGAGGAGAATAGACTAAACGATAATAAAGGAGGAATGACCTCAGGCAGCATCACTAACCGTACAACTACTGAACTTACTTCCACTTATCGTCGATCTTAAGTGTTTAGCCGTTACTTCTCCGCCGCGCTGTTGGGATCTGGTAGAATTACAGAACCATCTGTGACCTTATTTTAGCGACGCGACGTAGTGCCGTTTATTCGAGAGTTCGCTAGATTCAGCTGGTGACCTGCTATCGTGAACAACATTAAAGTCAGCACACATCCTAAATACTATACATATATTTTTATTTAGTCAATCTTGACTCATCCATACCCTTTTAAATATTTGTCACTACATTCAAACCACATTTTTCACGTATTACGTCATTCCTCACTCAATATATCCTAGCTTTTATTTGCAAATTCGTTCCCGTGTCGTGCACATCGACGTTTTCCCCCAGACCTAGCTACCCCGCTGTCAAGTTTAATTACGATTGGTTCAGTGGTTTAGCCATGAAATTACAGACAGTTACTTTCACATTTAAATATTGGTGTAGATTTTTATTATATTCTTCAGACTTCTCGTCTTTTTTTTTTTATCTTTTGACTTCAATTTAATCTTATAAAACTAATAAAAAATATAGAAGATTGCGTCGTGTCCATGTGTGTGGTCTCAATGTTCTTTCGAAAATGTAGTTCTGTAATTTATTATTCACCACTGCCTAGCCTCCCGAGGCTGTATATACGCGTCAGTATAAAAAAAAATCGCCGGCGTTTCGAGCTAATCGAAATATAATGTCTTGGTTAACATTTTCCTTGTTCTTAACAGAGCCGGCTCGAAAAGAGAATTAAGTTCTCCAAATATGGCACGTGCATTTTATATATGTAGTTATATGTATTAAACGTTTTTATAAATATCGCGTGATTAATGAGGGTGTTATTTATAATACCCTATCACTTTGAATTGAGAGGTATTATTAATAAAGTTATTTCATCGAACTGTTCCCTTGAAAAAACAACACCGACATTTCTGCACAGATAAAATTGGTTTTCGATAAAAAGTTTAAAATAATTTTCGTAGTACATATTGGCAGTTGTAGTAATATCTTGTATCAATATAATACAATATTATAATTAGAATCTATACATATACTTAAATTACTTAAAATATGATTATCGCTTTTTAACCTAACTTCACAAATGTGTATTAAAATATGAATTTTAAATTTAATGCCATCTATTTGCACCTGTTGGGTTATATTATATATACATTCGTTTGTGTGACTGTGGGATTTATACTAAGAGCAGGTACGCCTTAGTAACATATTATGTATAAAATGCACATAAATAAAAGATCAATTTCGCATCCATTCCGTTAAAGGTGCGTTGACTCAGTAGGTACCTGATGTCTAACAATACGTTTGTGACTCATTGCGGACATCTGTCGCGTGATATGATGATTTCTAGAACTGCATCCTGTTGTATGAGGACTGTTTGCTTGATGTTATTATTCGAGTTTTGTTAACTTTGTGAGGAAGTCTGCTGCGAACACTTTTGTAAATTAGATCGAAAAGGACTTGAATAAAAATTGACAAAAGCAGCTGGTAAGCAAGTTATTGGCCATCTGGAAATATAAGAATGGGAAAAAACACAGGGAATTAAGACCTGCCGAACTCTCACGGGAAATAATACAGCATACTGACATTAGTCACGGCTATACAGCTAAAGGGAACTGGGAAAACATACTTGTCTGACTGATACAAAAACTTGTTTATAAATCGTACACCAATAACTAAAAGATAAACCGGTCCATCAGATTCAGGTCTCGCAGTGCTCTTAATATGTCCAAATTGTTGTGTATTTAAAGTTAAAGTAAAGAGTTGGATCTTTATATGGTATCTTGACTTTCAAATCTGTAGTATTTTATAAAACTTCTTGTAAAAAATGCAGAGTTTTCGTAGAATAAATTAAGATCGTGTAGTGTCACTTTAATTGCGTAAATTGTCACGAACTTGTTATATTGAGTTGCGTGGTATTAGCAACAATGTTAGCGGCAGCTTCTTAGGTTAAGATTTGTGCTCACATTCTAGAAACGCGCACGTACATTGACCTGATTTCGTTACTTTCACAAATCGCATAATAACTCACGAACCACGTCCAACGAATACTTCAGGGATCTTCTGGAAATGGTAGATTTTATGAGATTCCCTTAAGCATTTGTGAGGTAAAGCTTTAATTCCACTAACAATGGGGACCTGTAATGGTATTCTGTAAGTGTTTAAAAATCTCGACAGCTAAATCGAGGTGAGATATCATATTCGCCATAAGAAATTTGATATCTCACCGCGGATTCAGTTGTCGAGATTCATAAACGTTTTTTGTTACTAACGATGTATTTTAGATATTGAGGATGGGAAAGCTTATACATAAGAGAACTACTAGAACTGATTTATTACTGTATTACGTAGCTCTAAAAATGTATTTAAAGATGTGATGTGTGTCAATAATGACTTGGGCATTCTTTGGACATTCATTGGACTTGGGCTTCATCTGAACTATGAGATTAGGACTCATTTAATACAGGAGACACTGGCAGTTGTTTGGTGGACCATATAGCACTTCTATTAATCTAATTTTTATTATATCTTTTCTTACTAGCTTTCAAAGGCAGCCTGTTTTCCAAATTACTCATGTTTACCCAACATTATCACAGGTAGTCAGGTAAATCATTCGCCAATACCATACTACTTATAAATTCTAAATACATCTAGTTCGTGGAAGAATTTAACCGTAAGTTAAGTAGAATATAAATATGTAACTATTATTAAGTTGCAGGTCCCTAGACCTCTACTTAGCACGCAACAAAATCATTACTACGGCAACAAAATACGAAAAAAAGCCAATAAAAAAAATGAATTTGTCGTGTACATCTTCATAGTCAGTGTAATGAGTTTTCTATGCTAATACCACCGCCTGTAATTGATAAATAGTAACGACGAAGGTTCACGCTATTTTTAGCGGGCTACAAATAGCTCTCAGCGTATGTACTACTCTTTAACGTATATTTTACGCTATTGTAGTTGCGATAAGTTCAAATTAGGTCTTATAAACCGGTTCAATGAATATTTTATTTGTTTGTAAATAAACAGGTTGTAGTTCCGAATTGGTAATTTCCACGACGATGTTATCTTAGGAATTTACCATAACTATTAATGACTCTGACTTTCCTTGAAGTGCTCGAATGTTAAAGCCATTTTTAATGATGATAAAAATCGGTGAATTCTGTGATATCAGTCACATTACTGGCGCCAGAACCGTTGTGACCGGCAGATGTGTTGAATATCTGTGAAAGTATTGAAATTATTAATCACATTTTCTTACGAAATCTTGTATTTTTTAAGATATTTAATACAATTTGTTGCCGGCAAATTTATAATCGGCTTTAAGAAAGGAGGATGTGGTTAGTTAATTTGTGTAAAACACGATGGTATTTCCGTCCTATAGACCAGTTCGCCCTATAAGTAGAATACCGTGGCCATATTAACCTTGTGTTGTGTTCCGTGCAGTGAGTAGGGTAGCCAGAGCTCACTGGAGAGTTTGTGTGTTGTCAGTGGGAAGACCAAAAGTTTGTCCTGCTTTGTCTTTTACACTGACGGCATAAAAACTCTGTGCTAACAGGGTTGGCAGCGCGAGTGTAACTCTCTTGGTTTTGCACACGTCCATAGATCACGGTAACCACTTTTCATCAGGTGGGCCTTGAGCTTGTCTGCCACCTAAAAAAAGGTATTCATAAGGTATTCACAATTAGGTACCTATCGAAATTCGCCATCGAAAGAATCCAAAACTTTATTGTTAAAGACGAATAGATGAATTAGTCTAAACACATATGAACTTATTGGTTTATAATCTCATTCTAAAATCTAAGGCACGCCATTGTTTTGAATAAATATTAAAGTTAAATAGAAACAACGGGTCTTAATTGCGGTCAGTACTCGAGGTTAATAAATATGTATGTACTTTAATTTCGTGACGTTTCAATCGACTTAAAACGATCATGATCATGGGCTAACTGACACGTCTCACTTTTTACCTGCCTTCAGCTAACCATACCTCCTATGGAATTTAGCCGCGTGGTGTCCGGCAGAGTAGAATTTGGGCCACCCCATCTCTTCCCAGTCGTACTAGGCGACTAAGGGATAAGGCTGTTTAACATCAGACAGATATATATACAGCCTAGACTCAGCCTCAGACACATGGGTTGAGTCAATAATAGTACCCGGAAGACGGCAATAGTCTCACACCATATTACGTGGGGCCGCAAAAAAATGCGTGATTATATGTATGTGTGTACCGTACCTCCTATGGAATATTTTGTCCGTACTTTAATAATATTGACTCAATGGTCAGTCAAACTATGACCTAAATGGGAGAAACAAAGTCGCGTCCTTAACCTACACTTATTTCATAGCAATAGACAAATTAATCAAACGTCTGCATGGGCCTCGGCGCCATGGATCGGTAGCTAATTGAACGTTCCCATACAATCCATATGTTCAGTTGCAAAGGTCACTGACCCGTGCGTCATAGCACTCATAGCTATTCGCGAACGGATATTGGGCGGTCACATAATTTATCGTTATTACGAACAACGTATAACGGAATATTTTTATGAATATTTAAAAATTTGCATAGATCAATAATATTACATTTACAGCAGAGTACAACATTATGATGTAGTGTGGGGAGTATGCGTGGGGATTATGCGCACGTAAAAAAAATCATTATGATGTAGTGATAACTTGCTTACTATCATACTTCATATCATATAATTTAAAGTAGTTTTCTGGTGTTACATACAGTTAAATAGTACTATTATTTCATCCCACGCACAGTCAAGCTGTGGAATGAACTACCTGCTGTGATTTTCCCAAACGCCTACATTATGGGGTTCTTCAAGAGGGCCATTAGAAGGTTCTTCCGGTTCGGCAGCACGAACGCCACTGGTGTTGCACACGTACATAGATCACAGTAACCACTTTCCTTCAGGTGGGCCGTGTCTGCCACCTAAGTGGTATAAAAAATATTCTGTGGCGTAGTTGCCTGGAAGTGAACTTTGTTCCCGAGTTTTATACGAACTGATAAGCAAATATTGTTCTCTCATTTACTTTCTTCGCTGTACAAGTAACAATATTGAATTGCGATAATATTTTGAACACATATTATTTTTAAGACAATGAAGAGTAATTTTTACTGAGCACCGTGCAGTTTTATTTTTACATACCGATATGACAGTGTACGGTACGATAGATTAAACGAAATGTATGAAACAGAAAGAAATAGTGTGGCACTTTTTTTTTTTAATTTTTATTTACGGAGTTTAGCCACAACATGACTATGTCGCTCGTGTGACACTTGAAGTAAAAAAATGACTACAAATGTTTGAATTTTCTGCAACAGCTTTCGCCAAAAAACTATTGCGTTATCTACCTTTTTTATTGGCACGCTTTACGATAAATAACGAATAGTGTTATTCACCAATAATTTTGTTATTAACGAGCTTTTTCTAGCTATTTAAAGTAAGCCTGAAAGTTTTAAACTAGCTAAAAGTTAATTTATTTGTTTTTGGAAAGCGAAAGGCCATGGTCTTTATAAATGTTTCTTTCGCTTTTCACGCATTGAAAGTGTGTATAGAAAACAACGATAGTAAGTAGACATGAAGTAGACAAAAGCGTTTTATTCTGTTTTGACAGCCGCAATTGTTGTCTTTTATTGTTTTAGCAGTTGGTGAAATCAGCTCCCGCGATTATTAGATATTTTTTCGGACTATAACAATCTGTTTTTAGTTAATAATACGTATGGAAAAGAACGAGGCAAAAAAGATGAGATGTATAATGATTGATCATTGCATGTTCGTCTAAAATGCTCCTCCTTTTTTAGGACTTAGTAAAAATAAGTATCTATGTCGATAAAAGTAAATACTGAAAGCTGTAATTTCATAAATGTAACAGTAGAGAGGACATGCCAATTTGACTTCACCTCGTTTGATGGTAAGCTAAAGGCATAGTCTTAGGAAAGAGGGTCACCATTACAGACACGCAGCATGTGGCGTATGATAACATAAAGACACGTAATTTTCTGAACAGTTAGAAACATTTCTATAAAGAGAATATTTTATTATTGATTAGGTGGCTTATTGTTGTTATTCCTTGTTCTCAGGCCCGGGCAGACGGATCACGGGCACGGCGGCGGCGCGCTGGCGTACGGCGGCAAGCCAGCGGGGGCTGTGGTGGCGCCGCCGCAGCCCCGGCCGCCGGCCGCGCCCTACGCGCCTCAGCCTTACCCTCCGGCACAGCTGCGACTGCACCAACCCGGTTATGGATCTGCCGCTTTATCATACAGGTGAAGATCTACATTATACGTCCCGTTATACTGTTAAAATAGATCTGGGACTCATTTGGGGGATAACCTTAATTAACCCCCTTAGTGTTGCTTAGGGTAACTTAGGCATATTGTCAGATAAGTTATGGTGGGTTAGAGTATATACACATTACTAGTAGTGATGTACCGCATATCCGAATTTATCCGAGGTAGGAGATTTGTCCGTATACGTCGTCCGTTACTTTGTGGGGAGATTTTACCTTGTAACCTTCAAAATAAAGCACGGTCACCGAAATCCGAGGGTACAGCAGAGGCAGAGGGCACATTTTTAACGATCCGGAACAAAACTAATCGCTAGTAATTACTGACTTAATCACTAGTAATTCCTCGTTCCATATATAAGTATACTAAAATAAAGAAGTGTGTGGGTATGAGTAGAATATCAAGGCCATTTTCGGACAGGGTCTCTTCAATGATATCTTTAGAAATTCGTAACGTGAGTACATATAGTTATATAGTACTATATGTAGCAGGGTTTTCATATAGTATTCCCACAGGAGATTGCATGGTCAAGTAATGACCTTTCATCTCGCGCCCTGCTGATTTGTGTGTTAGGGATAATCCTCCAAGAACCCCGTGTATAAAAATGATTACATATTTAACGCAGACGTTGTCCTCCCTCCCAAACCTAATCTGATTGTACGGAAAATAATAATAGCCAATAATCCTGATACAGTGGTGATAATTACGCGCAATAATTATTGATATCACCATCCCGCATGACGAAAATCTCGTGAAAGCCGAAAAAGATAAGCAAATAAAATATTTGGATCTGGCTCACGAGGTTGTCGACATGTGGAATGTGGATTCGGTGATTATTGTTCCGATAGTTGTGTCTATTCACGGACTGATTGCCAAGAGCCTCGACCAAAATCTTAAGAGGCTCGCATTAGACAGTTGGGACAAAGGCCTGATGCAGAAGGCAGTACTCATCGACACGGCACGCATGGTGAGGAGATTCCTCTCTCTGGAGCCCTAACCACCGGTAGCTTGGTCCCTGTACCCGATGCCGATGGACCACAATTTTTTATATTTTTAAATAGATGTTTTTAATGTATTTAAAAATATAATTTATATGATGTTTACTTTAATAAAGAGGAATAATAATAAAAAGACATTGTAAACAGCTTTTTTATTTGTAATCGAAAAATATGCATATTCAAAAATAAGTATTTTGTAGTAACTGACATGCCAATATATTTTTAGTACGTAAACAGTACTAACTGTGCCAAGCTTTCAGATGTTTCTGGCAGCCACACGATCTCGTGTTCGTTTTGGCAATCACTAGTGCCTCTTCTGTAAGATTACTGAAGTAGGTTATCTTATGAGTGTTGCATCAGCGCACTTTGAATATTTGCAGTGTTCTTGAACATTAATTTGTAATCGTCATTGACTGTTAAGGCGTGAAAGGCGTTATTTATAGGTGTAGGTCGTTTGTAAGTTAATTCAGTATTCTTAAGAATACTGCAAAAAGATTTTGGTTTATCATTATCATTGCAGAAGGTCGTTAGTGCCTGTTTTTTAAACGTGTTCATATTAATTATGACTGGTAACAAACAGTAAATAAAAAGTAATAAACTATACAAGAGAATCTTGCAATAATTTTCACGTAAGCCCATAAGACTAAACTGGAGAAACGGCAGTACAGTTAGGTACCATTTTAGTCAATTGAACGATTGATGTTTTAAGTATTCTAACTTTTCCTATAAATATAAAAAAATCCATATTCAAGATGTTGACTTTATCCGGTTTAAAGAAAAAAAACTATACCTAATTGACCTATGGCTATCGCTGCTGTGATCTGTTACTATGTGTGGCATAGCAATTTGGTTTCTATAATATGTATTTAGATTTTTTTTATAATATTATATGACAACGTAAAAAGAAAACAGTTATTGCTTGCGTGGTGAACTTCACTGTAGGGGCACGTGGATGCTAGTCCGGAACGATTGCCCCCTTCTAGCAGTTATCTTCACCCTTACTAAAATTAAGAGGGGTTTTCGGATAGGTCCGTTTCGGTGGGTCAAGGGTTAACCGGTCAATGCCCAGCTAGGGCGGGCGTACACTTAGTGCTTTCTCTAAAGTTATAAAATGAATCTAAAGATTATTTTTACCTTTTAGCAGGTACATGAAGCGGCTTTTCTTAAACTATTTTTTATTCCACTAAAATTAATCCACAAGTAACGGCAGTTTGTCGAATACGCAAAAAACACGTTATTTTGTTGAGTGGTTCGTGAGCGTGACTAATTCAGCAAATAACAGCTCGTATCAAATCTAGACACTATCTTTAGTCGAAAGCGGTTTAATAATAACAAGAACAGCATTTACATCTGGTAACGCAATATTTAAGCAATATAATTGCTAGGAGTATATCATAAACTTTAAGTTTTTTAAAATCCGCGTTAAATATTCGGAAATCCAGTTTAGAATTCATTTCGTATCTAACAGCTGTGTGTTGAATTCCTGGCATGTCGTCCAGCATTTATTTCCAGGATAAATTTATCCACTGAAAATCGGTTTGTCTAAACTGAATTGCCACGTTTATTCATCAAAATTCAGTAAGTAAAATGTGTTTATTTACATGAGTTTAAAACCCAACTTAAGTTAACGTTTAAAACCACATTAGCCTCCGGTTGTCTAGTACGGAGAAAAATCACAACTCAATTTGAAACAAATTAACGGTTTATTAATACAGTGCGTTCAACTCATTAGCATCATTTGAATTGATAACGCCATCTTTTGAATCACCTTCCAGACCTGTTATTACTTATTACACATTGATATCTGTAACTGTTGTGGGTTATTAGGCGTATTACCTGGTTATTTACTTTTTACGTTCGACAGAGAATTTTAATATTTTATACGTTTAGTTTTCCGAAGTGAAAGATTCGTATGCAATCCGGAAAACCGCTAAGATAAATGACATAGATGTCGACAGAATCAACTTTATTAAAATCCCCGTTGTCAAGAATACTTCGTATGACTCACAAACACAGCTACGTGTTACACTTTCTTGGAAAGAAATTAAAAAAGAAACAGTCAATATTTGTCACGCATGACCTGTTTACTGACCCACACGTGGTAGAAAAAAAAGTAAAATAAAAACCATTATATTGTCCATATTGAATTACTCAGTGTCACAAGCGAATTATATGAAATTTTAAAATCAAAATCTTCTGATAAATAAATGGCAAAAATGACCTTAATTGTTATGTTATCGAATTAAAAAAACACAAAATTCAAACGACGACGTGGGTACTTCAAATCTTGATCCGATAACGTTTTTCTTATCTATTTTCAAACAAACAAAAATGTATGAAAGTAAATCATCTTATTTGACATTATAAAAAAAAGCGTAGGTAATTTTGACAATAATTTTACAATTATGCCATTTGTTAGATAGCATTACGAAACAAATACGACTTATGTATTAATCCGCCTGTAACCAATTAAAGAGTTATTAAAGTAATTATTTTTAGGCACCAGTGTCTCATATAGATTTACCTTTAAATCTATTGTATTTATATCTATTGTAAGACTTTGTCTGGTGTACGAGTCTCCGGTGGAGCTAGCTTATTACGAGGACAAAATGATTCGTCTATTTAGTGTAAAATTGTGTAAAGTTATGATTTTGTTATTAAAAAAAGTTGAGAATCATTAATAAAATAAATAAGGTATTTTTTTTTTCTTATCTAGGCTTCAGTTTGACCGCTATCTCAATGAAGTCAGTGAAGATGTGAACGATAATAGAGCACGCTTGCAAGCAATGGCCACTGATTCATTCTAGTTACAGTAGTGCTGATTCTGTCGACGACAAGATTGACATACGTAATTAAATTATATCCTCATCTTTATCTTTCCTTCGGTAAAAAAGAGATAGTAATGAATTCTGGTCGAGTAAATTAATTAAATTTATCTTCATCAATTCAAGCTCTCGCATAATTTCAATCTGGATTATTCCATATCAGCAGTAGATCTCATTGTTTGTAGAAATTACACAAATAAACAGGACACACAATGTGACTTTGAGTCACCTTGTATACATACCGTAGTTTTTCTATACCTATCATCGTGACTACAATTATAGCCACGTCAATTGTTAGAATATCTGATCGCTAACAATTATCTGAGGCTAATTATGTTATTAGCTGAGTGGGTTTTGCCCGTGTTTCAGTTTTATAGCTATCAAGGTACCTTTACGCAGATTATTCTTGGTTACCGACAAAACAATGTGAACCAACTACATTGCGTCGAGATAAGGAAACAACGAAACAACACTATTGTTAAGACTTAGGGCTGCCATCGTCATGTTTTAAAGTCGAGATTTATTAATAAAAAAATGTTACCCAACCCTTGCATTAGATTAGAGCGTGGTTGCTTCTATTTTCCACCCATATATACTAGCAAATAATAATATATCAGTCTCATTACACATCCCCAGACTGCCTATATCTTTACTAGCTGCAAAATGAAGTTTTTCAGCAGGAGACATAATATATGGGTGCCTGACAGCGTTTTTCACTATACTTGTGGAAACCTCCAACGGTCCACTTAATAGGAACTAACCGCACGAGGGACGTTCCCTCACACAGCTTTTTCCCAGATGCTCTGGGTGAACCCTAGGGAGGAAATCCCTGGGAAGCCCCACTGCCTGTCTACAATCTAGTATTATGTAAAAAACACAGTTGATTAAATAACTAGATATATTATTATTATCATAAGGTTACAAACCGTTGACCGCAAAATCTATTATATTAACATAATCTATATCTAATAAATAAATAATTAGACATAACGCAAACTTTGCCACGAGCTATTGAAGTGGACGCTACCTCCCACCTACCAGAGTCTCATGGCCATAACGGCGCAGTAGGCATCATGGAGGCATCATGGTCAGCTATATCATTGAACTGCCTGAGGTTTCGTACAGAGTACTGGGTCATGGTCACAGTCAGTCTGTCAACTCATCACCATCATCATCTAAGCGTTACTTCAGGCGTCCACCTTGTTACCCCCTTACCCTTTCTCCTTCTTTTGGTTTGACTTATACAGCTTTTATGAGATAATCAATGCCTTCTGCCTTCTGATCTCCCAAACCCATGATGAATGCCTGCGTCAGAGTGTCGTCTATCAATCATCAGTTAGGTATACCTGCTGTCAGGTAAGGTAAGGTATTTAGCAGGTCTCCAAAAACACACCTTCAGCTTATGAACTTGGTATAAATAGTGAAATATAAATAAAATAAATAATACACTAAATAAGATATTTATTGAGTTCTTTTTTAGACCTTCACCTGCACTCCTCTTCCTCAGGCAAGCGAGGTAAAAGTACCAAGAAAACATGGCTGAATTCTCCATGTAACAAGATCCTCGCAAATTATTTTGATAAAATTACGAACATCCTCAATGCCGGCGGCTAAGTAATTTACAAAACATAGCTCTGTTATTACGTTATGTACATATTTTTTGTCTTCTCCACTGTATTTATAAAAAAGTACTATGACGTCATCCATGATTCATGTTCAGCGTTTCGCAAAATTAAATTTTCTTGTAATTATTATACATACAAGTAATTAAAATTCTAAAGAGCTTTTTATCTAAATTATATTTTAATTTAATATCTAATGAAAAAGATAAATTAGATTGTGGTCCATACAATGTGACCTAAATTATGTATTTGACACAAAGTCATTAGCATTTGACCATTGGACTGGCTGTGGTCATGGCGTGGCTGACTCAGGGGTGTACACCACATCAACCAAAATATTCTTGACATTTATGATACAATACAGTAATAAAAAAACATCTAACTTCACTATTCTGTACAGTTGGGTTAACACTAGGATTGGGACCTATCGCGGTCGGTTTACTTACCCCTCGTTTACACCACGAAACAAGTTGTAAACTTGTTTATAAAAACTTGTTGAAGACTTGTGGAAGACTAATCAAAACACAATACTTGTTTTTTACATGTATCTTAGATACTTTTTCGTTCACATAGGATGTATAGCCAACAAGTTGTAAACAAGTATAAAACACATTTGCATTCACATTGAAGCCTGCGACATATTGCAACTTATCAAATACATTTTTTATACTTAGGTGTAAACGAGGGGGTTACAGTAAATGGACAACGTCAGTGTTTATACGTGACGGTATATAATTAAATAAAAATCTCGCGAACGTGCGGGTGGATAAAGAACCTTCTACCTCACGGACTCGTGAGGTACCTTCGACCTCTGAGCAAGTCAACCTGTGGTCACAACCAGTACAACCTGCTCTAAAGTCGAAGAGTTCAAAGGTATACAACATACCTATACCGCGATCGCGTCAATTGTCGTAAATATATTAGGGAACGTAACAGTTTAAAATTTAGTGTTAGTATGTAGTGTAGGACTTTTTAGAACGATAATAAATCTATAGTAGATATCTTTCACCTTAGACAATCCGTTTACAAGTGAACAAGCAAAATTGCGGGCCTTAGTACCAGGTATCGCGACATTTTATTATAACTACCCGCAATGTGCTATTTTTGTGACGAGTGTTCTGTTTACTAGTTCTTTGTGCAGTTTTGATTGTAGTCTGTGCAAGTGTAACCTGTTTTGGATGTGAAACTATGTTCTTAAAGTATGGTTGGACAGAGAAATGATACTTTTAAATGTAACTTACTTGACTGTCTTGGTAAATCAAATCCTTCTATTGTTGTTGATGTAAAAGTGACACTAGTGGCTTTCTTTCTTTAAAAATACGATATAAATTACATACGATTTCAATCACGTAAATGCTGTTTTCGCAGGAATATCAGGATAAAATAACTTTAGGTTGGCGATTGTTTTAAATCGATTCAGTAGCATTTGTGCGTTAACTGCAAACAAACATACAAATGGTACCTCTGTGTAACAGTATTAACAGTGTAGGAGATAGAAAACAATAGTACAAGTACTTGTAAGAGAATTTAGTGACAGCATCAGCTTTTGAACTGTTAGAAAGAGCTATGGAGTAAACGTAAACATGATGATCTCACTTGTTAATTATGAACAGACAGCAATATTAAACTTTCATAACCAATAAAATAAAACTAAAAATAACTTGGCTTACTTTCTGGTGATAAATCTGTCCTAGTTGGCCGTACTTCCTATAAGGCAGCACAAGATCACTGCGTATGATAATTTCTTCGAAGAAATTTACATTTCCTACCCACACAGTAGGTACATTAAGATTGCCAAATTATATCAAACCAGAGTAAAATCAATGCCTTTTACTTGACAAGCAGTTTAGAACAAAATTTGTGTCACAGTTACTGTGAGGCGGGTACAAATTTTTAATTTGGAATTTGGATCGAGATGCAGAATGTGAAATAATAAATTTTACTACCTATCCGTATAGTCATAACGCACCTTTTTGCAATGTCACGTTTGATAGCTACAAAAACTATGTGATCTTTAGCGATTCCAATTTTTTTGTTCCATACACACAATTTAAAAGCATACGTAGAAGCGCTAGCACTATTTATTATCTGTTCTGTGGTAGAAGTCATTAGGAAAATTCATATAATATTTTGACAACCCTGGAGTTTGTGTGTGGCTCAGGAGAAGTAATAATGCCGTCTACAAACGACAATACCCGCCATGGGAAATGATTACAGTATTTTTGCACAATACACTGAATAATTGAGATTTCTTTGAGAACCAAGAAAAGGAAACTAACCTCTATAACAACGGTACAAGTGCCATCGTACGTCGAATAAGACCAGATTTCACCGTGCGAATAATTAGAATTTGTGATATCATTTGTTTCAAATTAAAAATCCAGTTTTGTAAGTGCGAGATATATTTTTTATCACATAAATAAACATAAAAAAACTTTCCAGTTTCTGAGCTTATCATTGCTATTTACCTTATTTACCTTAGTATCTAGATGATTATTTTTTCAATAAGCCGACTTTTTAGCGAGTTACTTGATTAATTAATTAGTTACTAGGTAACCGTTACCGACGTGAGATATAAATATCTTTCCCCCGACCCGCCAGGAATGAAATTTCACCGATTTCGTATGCTTAAAGAATGTAAAACTAAGTCCTGTATCATGCTGGATGTATGATATCTGTAGTCTTACTACCATGTATGACCAAGGGAGTGCGAAGTGGAGAAGCACCAGACGGAAAACGGACCTTGGGGCTCTGAGATAAAAACTTCAGATGCGACCATTTCAATTAACATACATACATATACATATAATCACGTCTTTATTCCCAAAGGGTTAGGCAGAGGTGAATTAACACCCACATTTCAACAATCATTGTTTTTGGCCCCACTTAATATGGGGTGAGCCTATTGCCGTCTTCCGGGCACTATTATCGACTCGAGCCTTGTATCTGTGTCTGAGTCTGAGCTAAATAAATCTGTCTGATGTTAAAACAGCCCTATCCCTTAGTCGCCTTGTACGACACCGCATGAAAAGAGATGGGGTGGCCCAAATTCTGCTCTGCCGGGAACCACACGGCTATTATTTTCAATTAAGAAATATTGTTATCCACTCACTCCTCTCGTCGTAAACAAGTAACATAACTACAATCACACAAACAGAAAAGAAATCGCATTTCAAATATTAGCGAGATATTAATACGACCTTGCATCTCTCGCAGTCTCGCAGACAGGTTTGGCAGCTAAACAAATAGATGCGAAAGCAGTAATATTACCGACTCCAAGACGTATCTAGATAGTTGACACAGAACCAAAAGGAAGCTTTCAGGCTGTCGGCTGGCCCAAATCAAAACCCAGTAACTGCTTTTCAACAAATTTTACAGGAGAGCGTAAAAACTAAACCGACCAGCCTTACCATTTTAATCTGTTTTTAAATTCTATTAGGATGTAGGACACGGCAGTATTTTCGCCCAATTGACCAGTCCGACTGGGGAAGTACCTCCACCCTACTGAATACCGCGGCTATAATAACTTGTATAGTAGCCAGAGCTCACTGGAGAATTTGTGCTGACAGTGGGAAGACTAAAGGCTTGTCCTGCTTTGTCTTCTACACTGACGGCTCAGAAACTCTGTACTTACAGGGTTGGCAGCGCAACTGTTACTCCTCTGGTGTTACAAACGTCCATAGGCCACGGTAACCACTTTCCATCAGGTGGACCGTGTGCTTGTCTGCTATCTCAGTGGTATAAAAAAAAACAATGAGCTACTATTATGACTGATCAATTTGGGATTTATATTATAGACTGGATAAAGTGCCCAATGGCACCTTCTCTAATTATTGGTCGATCCCAAATCTAGTTTAGACACAGAACCTAAAGGAGGCTTTCAGTCTGTAGTGTATATGATAGAAAAAAGGATGTTTGACTCAATTAGACGAGCTCAAATACTGGACCATATAACATGAGTAAATAAATATTCTACATATCGCTATCGAAACCCATACTAAGCATAGCTTAACTAACTTGTGTTATGGAATCTAGAATGCGAATAAACGTTCTTAGATACTATTTTTGTAAATACATGCATATTATACACATCCAGAATTCAAATAGACATATTCAATATATGCATACAAATATTTGCACTGAGCGGGAATCGAACCCGTGTCCTCTGCGTAACAATCGAGTGATTTACCGATAGACCACAGAGGTATCAAAAGATTATTTATCTATCAAAGATTTGATTGAAATTTTTTGATCGAGTCAGGGAGAAGAAGGTTAACACTTTTATTGTATGACGTCTGCCCCCCTCGCTACCGCGTGAGGAAAACCTGCGCCTGAACCTCGTCTCTTATTTAGCAGGAGTATTGACTAACAGGTTGACTTGAATTCCAAAGCCATGATAGGGCCCTGTACACCCTATTATTTAAGAGTATGCAGCAGTATATATTTCCGTTATTCCCTAGTATACAAGTTAATTAGACAACGAACTACGTGTCTATCAACGTCACTTCCGGCAACCAACAACGACCCACAGATACAGTGCGTTTTAGTCGGTTCGAGTCTGACATAACCTCTTTCACCAATTCCGGGGGTATTTGTGGGGACTTTTCGCACGTAAATATAAAAAAAGTCTACAGTCGCATTCACTACTGTGACACTTCTAACGTAAAAGGTCAGGTTTCGATTGTAAGCATCTGTCTGCTATTAAAAACAGTTTACTATTATACCAGCACAGAGTAGACCTCAAATTACAGTGTACCATAATTACATGGTATTGAACAAAGAAGTTGTAGTCGAGTTCAACTTGCGTGGGGAGGGTTCCGTACTATGAATATTAATATCGAAATAACGTTTACGCTGTATATGATTCATTGGAAGTCACATCCAATTTTCATCAATTTTAGGCTTAGTAATTTCGAAAATGAGTGACGACGTAATAATCTATTTTCATTTATTTTCTTGAATAAGTTTTATACTATTGTGAAAGCCTCGGTAAGACTTAGAGGGTGTCCCTGTATTATTGAAAATCCCCAAACAATCATTCTGCCTATCTTAATTCAATGCTGAACATAGGGCTTTTCCAATGTCCGCCTTTCGTATCCAGTACATCCCAGTCACCTATTTCAGATCGTCAATCCATCTGTCTAGGGGGCACTTTGCGTTTGCCAGAGCTTGCTAGAGAATTTTTGTGCTATCAGTGGGAAGACCAAAGGCTTGTCTTGTCTTCTACACTGACGGGACAGAAACTCTCTGTTTTTACAGGGTCGGCAGCACGAGTCTAATTCCATGGTGTTGCACACGTCCATAGGCCACGGTAATCACTTTTCATCAGATGGTCCGTGTGCTTGTCTGCCACCTAAGTTGTATAAAAAAACTCTACGAATCGTTTGCTCTAACGGCCATCGGTCCTTCGATAAATGTGGTCAGCCCACTTCAACTTGCTTATTCTGAGAACCCTAAACATTATCATTCTGAATTCTCTGATCAAGTCTGACTCGCGTGCGTGCCTATAAACAACTCTTGGAGCCGATCCAACTAGATTGAATATAAAAAGAGACTAAAATAACATCAACAAATGCATTTCACTCGTTTATGTATTTATAGCGGAATAAATGTAAGAATACTATTTCAGAACGGCTTTATTTTTTGCACATGGCGTTGCGGACATAGAGGTCGGACGTTTGTACTCGTATTTAATTTTGTGGGCATAAAAATTTCGTCTATCATGGACATTAATCAATAATGATATATAGATATATACAATGTCTTCTCTGTATAGTATTGTAATCTACTAGACTGACTGTCCTTATTCACTAATGGCCAACGTGGCAAAATAAAGCTTTACCTAGTCTATTTCATTCGGACCGCAGAAAAGAAAAAACTCAGTAATGAACTGATGATGAAGATTGATAACTGAACGGAAATATCGTAGCGAATTCATTGCTCTAAATACGATAATATCGAAATTATGTACATTTAAAAGAACACCGCGCTTAGATCATCGGTAGTGGAAGATCGTAATGAACATTACATTACAAATATTAGATGCTATGATGTATAGCAGGATTGATCCATTTGATTATATCAT
The DNA here is from genome assembly GCA_963662185.1 of Eilema griseolum. Lineage (NCBI taxonomy): Eukaryota > Metazoa > Arthropoda > Insecta > Lepidoptera > Erebidae > Eilema > Eilema griseolum. Next base: position 11,571,002 of record OY759249.1, on the reverse strand, counting down.
CACCACCATTAGTTTTAAAGAAACCAGGCTCAATAACAAGATCAATCAGCCCGTCTAAAGGAAGGTGGAGCTAAATACATGAAAAACAATTCTAAAATCAATAATATTATACAAACACATTATACGGACATGTTGAGAGATTCTACAATTGTGTTAATTGAGATGTGCTGCATCAGCTGTGTGTATAATAACACTAATTATTAATAACTATGATGTAGTCGTGAGAGTCGAGTTTGTGAGACTGTCCTCCACCTCTTTACCTTCTACTGGAGGTAACCTAGGAGCTACTCTTCTGCACTATTTCATAGACCATAGTTACCATTAACCGTTTGCTGGCTCCCATAATAGTGTAAATAAGAGCATTCATCTATTATCTAAGAGCACAATACAGTAGTTCAATATTTGTGTATTTTATTAACTTGAAGATTTCGTCAATACTAACAATCAAAATGAACGAAAAAGCAATGGAAAATTTTATTAGTTCCACTCCTGCAAAACGTTTATTTTTCTAGGCGGAACTATTAAAATCAGCACGCGATACCTAGCTTTACACTAAGCTCAATCACCTTTAAAGCAAGCACTGGTGATTGAATAAATTCGTGCTTATTTGATTAAACAGTAGTTCTATATGCCAAGCGTAATCGTCTCCGGATGTTTAATTAAATATCAGTTTCTAATTTCATATATGATTTGACCAAGCAATGTTAATTTCTTGCTCTGATAGGTACTAAGTTTTTAATTAATGATATTGAGCTAACGTAGGTATTGTCTCAGTGAAATATTAAATCGAAATAAATATACCTACTACCTACTTAAGCAAGGTGAGCACATGAACGTAGATAGAATAGATAAAAACGAACACCATGCATCAAACCATGTACATATCATGTAAAGAACACATGTTACTTGTATGGTTTTTAATTTTACACAACGCAGCCACACTAAGATGAATTCTTCTTACATCACATCACTCGCTCGCAAGAACCACTAATAAACCTGTTTCCCTGAACGTAACACAACCGATAAGGCCAATGCGGGCTTTGGAATAATTCAATAATTTAAACTTGATAACCTATAACCCTGAAACAACATCCTGGCAGAATGTAATCACATCACATCCTATGATAAAAAAGTAAGCTAAGGCTATAGACAGAATGTATGACGTAACCGTGGCATGGCGATACGCGACAACACGGCCGCGTCTGTATTTAGCGCGCCACGTTGGCCACCACGTGGCGCGACCACGACGCGAGCGGAATAATAATAAAAAAATAAACATTCAACGCGCCTACAGGGCTGCCAACACTGCAGTTAAATGTCAGTAACACAGATATACGAAATTATAGTTCAGGGCTAGCTGCAACTTGTATAATTACTGCATACGGCAGATACAAAGCAACGGATGTTATTAACAATATTATCGTGTGTATTTACCAGAACGGAACGTAGTAAAATTTCTTCTTCTTACGTCATTGTTTGAATTAGCTGTTTACGCATGATTCGGCCGAACTTATGACTAGTGTTGATATTAAAAATACTATTCTAGGAAACGTTCAATTCGTAATCTGAACAGAACATATTTTTTTAAATAATTTTTTAAGGAAAATACTTGATAAATTTAGTTTCATATTCATTTTTAACCGCCAAAGATACAAATGTTTGTGAGCGAGTGTATTCTAGTACCGCGGCCCGCGGCCCTATACAGCTAACTCCCTCCCTCCCCCACACGCCTAACCTTGGCCTTTCCTTGCGTCTCGGCATGCGATCAGACGCAGATTACTAACAATACACATTATTTTCACAACCGGCCATAATTATTACGTCATTTGTATGCATTTAGTAAAAGTTTCAAGACAAGACATTGATTAAATATTCGAATTCGTCGTTGTTTACGGAAGCGTGCAAGGGTAAGGTGATATTCTAGAGACATTGACTTTTGATTATGGGTATGATTTGCAGTAATAGCTAGTGCCCGCGGTTTCACCCATTATTTATAATAGTGCTTACAGGGTTTTGCACACGTTCATAGGCCATGGTAACCACTTTCCATTAGGTGGGCCGTGTGCTTGTATGCTCATGTCTTAATAGTCTACTTTATGGGGTTTTTGTATGATGCTGAAACATAAAATTTTAGCTTTGTATACTTAGCTAGGATGGATATGAGTGTTACCAAAGCCTTTTCTTATATTTTCAATGATTTCCTACAAATATTTCAAGTAGTATTAAAATTAAAACAACACGAACTCCTAGGCCATTATAAGAACTACGTCTTTTTCGGAACATTTTTAGAAGCAGTCGTATTAAAAATAGATCCTTTCAGGAATAAGTAATGTCTTTTACCACAGATAATTTAATAAAATTCTTATACTTTTACGGACTCGGACCATTAATGAAAATTTGATTACCAGTCAGGGTCCCCCGACATGACAACGCTTGAATCAAAACATTATTAGGTTATATTAAAGTTATAGGAAACATAACACAATTTATTTTCAACGTTTTTGAGAATGTTTTTTGTGACGGATTTTTTTAAATCTATTTATCTCCACGTGGCTGCTAATGCTGACCTTATATGTGTCTGTGAACTGTTGTGAAACCATAGGGTTAAAAATGTGGTGAAATAAGTATTTTTTATTCTATTGATTTCTGATTTAGGCAGTTTATGAATTTCTTGGCCAATTTTTGTATAAAAAAATAATTACATCTAGGAATGACAAACGTCAAAATCTAGATACAACAACAAAATATTATTTTGAGTTATTAGGGTATTAAAACTAGTGAAATGTATTTCAATTACTGTCACATTTTAATTCAATGTGTTTATTGGTTGTTAATTCATGTAATTGTTATACTAAAGATCTTGCCACAAATCCATGATGGCGCGGCATTAACTTTGAGTTTGAACGAATTTCTTTGCTTGTTGTATGTGAGTAATATTTATATAATATTAGTGATAGCGATGTCCATTTTTCATACAGGAAGAAGTCCTTAAAAACCTTTAAGTAACCCTATGGCAGCGACTGACACCTACCGGGTTCAATTATTCAATTCATAAATCGCATTCAAAAGTCAACAAATATTAAAGTAGTTACGATCATGTTTAGAGCCCAATTACAGCGTCACCTACTTGAGTCCAATGAGATGACAACTATCTTATTATTCTAAACAGCAAACTGGACACAGTGTGCAAAATTTCATCCCAATTAGTTCATTCGTTTTGGAGTTTATCGCGAACAAACGTGATACGAAACTATTATATACAGAAAATAAATATGTTTTAATTAGTAGTGTGGTATTAAAATTTCATAAAAGCATAATATACCCAAATACCAGACAACAGTTGATGAGAGAACTAATCTTTTGTGTGAGGGACGCACGCCATCTGTAGTTTGTATTGTGAAACAGGTCCCACTTGAATTGAGGTCGATGCCGGGTGACATGTACTCGCATGGCATCACATGACATGCACTATTCCCAACATGGACACCGAGACACTATTCTCCAACCAAACATTTGCATTGCATCATGATTTATATTCATCGAAGTATTTTAGTGCTTGTTTAGTACCAATTGGAATTTATCAATCTTTTCGATATTTTTATTCTGCTTCATAGACTATTTTATATTTATGTTGTTGTATAACGATTACGGGGTGATAGGACCTTAGGGCTACCCATGCCAATCTCACCTCTTAACTGGTATATGGTATATCTGCTACTTAACGGACGAGGCTCAGGCGTCGTAGCGTAGGCTTCCCTCTTGATGTTTGGAGTTCAGAGACCAGTCTCAAAACTGAAAAGTAGGAAGAGTAAGCGTACCTACCCTGAAAGTCATAACATAACCTCACGCCTATATCCCCGAAGCTGTAGGCAGAGATGCTAGCACCCACATTTCGCTAGTTTATGTGTAGGTCTCAATGTAATAGGTGGCGAGCGTGTTTCCATTAAACGGGCACTTATAAACCTGCGATAAATACACACATAACTTCGAAAAGCATCGAAAGGTCACCCGAGACCTCGTCTCAGCAGTCCATTACCCATAGCACTACGCTACCGCGGATATATACATTATATACCCCGAAATACACATATCGAGTTATACGAAAGTTAAATCCGATTACAATATTATAGTGCGTTGCACAGTTCATTGAAACATAACTCGCATAGGTACATTGCCTCATTAAAATGCATCTTTAAGAGAAAATGTAATATCAAAAATGCAGTTCGTTCAGTCCGTCCAGATGTCACTGGCCACTGCAGGCTGAATAATTACCGGATACCGTAATCTATCACTGGTTTAGTGACTTGGTATTATGTAATAACTTATTACTATTAATAAGATTGCTATCGAGATTATTAACCGGTAAATTGAAGCTATATCTCATTACTGCTTAAAAACAAATTTATATTATAACGAGAGTTTTATTTATCTAGGAAGAGCAGTTGGCGTCTAGATCATTTGCCGCGATATAAAGACGTGGAATTTAAACGAACACACGTGTTCCCTTCTTCCTAAAACTCCGGGTCCTTCATGCGCTTGAGATAAAGGATCTGATTATGTGTCGAGGCGGAAACCACCATTGTAGCATTATTGGTATTTATAATATATCACAGCGGTCTCGTCTATCAGCTGACGTAGGTGAACCCGGAGTACGATCTTTAGGGAATACTTCTGTCGCACGTTCGGTTCTCGACATGCGTACATGATACGGGCTAGTTTCAACTACCGCAATGGTGGTATTTTCACCCAAGCCAAAGGAGAGTGACAGGCTATGTATGTATGTAGGATGTAGGTTTATCTGTTCCCTCTATAGTTCCTCAACTGCTTATTAGAACTGGACAAATGAGGTATCGTGAGAAACGCCTTGGTATCTGACGTGTCACTAAATTTAATGATTCTAGGGAAAAGTGGCATACGACCGCGGCTGTTCTTGATATTTTCTTGTTTAATACTTTTTATTAGAACTAGATTTTTCAGTAGTCGGGTTTAGTATTTAAACTTAAAATTTCTACGTGTGAGGTTTCGTTCAATGCTGCAGTGTAGAAACATTCAAGGAGATGCTATCTCTGCGGAAGCAATCGAGAGGGTAAAGCGGTACATTGATCGCATCCGTGGCCTAGCGACGGTGAAAGTGCCGGAAAGTGTGATGTAGCGGGAGCGGGAGAGAGGAATAGACTTTATTTCCGTGCCGGAAATAAATATCTTGGTTAGGATTGATATTGCTTAAATTAGATAAGGATTAGTGGGAATAAATGATAGTAAAATTAATTAATGGCTTTCGTTGGTTCGTAAGAAATTTCTGTAGATAGCTCCAACGTCGCCCTAATGTATATTTTGACCATCCAGGGCGTGTTTAGGTAGCCTAGTTTCTCCCCTAGAAAGGGACTGGTTGTGGGCTCCCGGCTCCAGTAAAGTAACGTCTTGCATATTGATTGATTAGATGTGGCGGTTAAAACATATCCGTTTTTCACCTGTTTTTAATTAATTTAAGAATAAGGATCCGTTAATTACTTAATTTTTCCTTTTGCATTTTCCAGGGACAGTAGCTACGTGCGCGGTGGCGGCGCCGTTGGGGGCGTGGGCGTCGGTGCGGTGGGTGCAGGCACAGCCGGCGAGTACCGCGGCGGCGGCGCCCGCGTCTCCCTACTCGGCGGTTCCTCATACCTCTCAGCCCCTGCACCCTCAGCACACCATCCGCCCCCCGCTGACCCTCCCCCCTTCAAGAAGATACGACTTACGACGATACGGCAAGAGGATAGAACACCGCTGTCACACCATCAGCCACTTAGGGTTGATACAAGGGTTAGTATGGTGGTTTTTTATAAGTAAGGGTCGGCAGCACGAGTGTAACTCCTCTGGTGTTGCATACGTCCATAGGTCACGGTAACCACTTCCCATCGGGTGGACCGTGCGCTGGTCTGCCACCTAAGTAGTATAAAAAAATAAATATAAAATGATTTAGTACTATATCACTTTAGGTTAGTTATGCTTCAAATAGTATTAGCTTCCGAACATCTTGGCGGAACCCCTATAAACCAAGATGTTCAGAGCCCAAGTTAACCTCATTGCTAGTAGGTTTACGCCCGCTGATTGACAGGCGAGGTTCTGGTGCAGGCATGTATCTTTCGATAGGGAGTTCAGAGGCAGTCACTGCCATAAAAGCCAAATCTAAAGGATAAGAAGGAGTAAGCGGCCTTGAGCCCCTCTAGATCTTTGGGGTCTAAGTCAATATCACCTGCGAGTTAAACGTACATAAATGTACGAAGCTCTAGCGCTGGCTTTCCTCTGAGTTGGGAGGTTTACCCCATTGCCATAGGCTTCAAAGTACAATGATGATGATTTGATGATGAAGTGATGATGATGTAATAGTGATCGATAAGAAAATACCTTTTCACTAGTTTTATTAACATATTATGTTGTTTCGTTTCAGGAGCCGGTGAACGCGTATAACACAGTCGAAGTTCTGTCACCAAATCCTCCCTCGGAGCCCACGATTGAGGACCAGAACTTCAGAACCACCAAGGATGACTTATTACAACAAATATCCAAGGTAAATTACCTTCTCATAGTAGTGGTCTAACTACAGCTTTGATAGGTTGTGGAGGTCAGGTGGCAGTCGCTTTACTGATAATTTAACCGCTTCATAGTTCCCCCAATTGAGTTAGAAAAACGTTCAGACCTTTCCATTGTACAGAAAGCTAGTTCGAAGCCAACTGGTTTAAATATTAATAGACGCGTTTGTAGTGGTTATTGATTTGATGACATGTTTAATTATGTGAATTTATTTCAAATGGTGACGTCTGTATATCCGCGAAAGGGGTAAGCAGAGATGTATTAAAACCTCACAACAGAAACTTTGTGCTTGTTCACACGTAATTGGAAGCTGGATAGATTTGTTATCTCTTTGTAAAAAACATTTCCATATACCGTTCGCTCTCTGGGGTAGGCAGATACTACCAACTACCATCTGCTTGGCCCTGGGTCGGCCGGGGTATGAGGGATATGCCTGTTAATATCACCTTCGGCAACCAAAAACGACCCACAGGCGGTGTGCGTTTTGGTCGGTTCGAGTCCGACATAACCTTCCACCGGCTCCGGATTCCGAAGGGATTTTGCCCACGTAAAAAAAAAAACACTACCATCTGCTTCTGTCACCTATATAGTCATTAACATTCATGCAATCTTATCATCGAATATATTAATCTTGACATCTTCCTTTTCACTTTTATAGGTGGACCGCGAAATGGCGCTATCGGAGTCCACGCTCCAAAAGCTAAAGAAAAAGCAACAGGAGCTTGAACAGACTGCGTCGAAGCCAGCCCGAGCGGAGGAACCCGAGGAAGTGACGCCCAGGCATAGGAGTTTAGCACAATGCATTTATGCCGAGAACAGAAAAAAGGTTCATATCACTAACGATTAATCTATAGTTTTAAGAGTTAATCTAAGTTAAGCTTAGTAGTTAAGAGGACAGGCTTACGCTCGAGAGCTTATGGTTCGAACCCTGGCCATCACGTTACCGACGTGAACTCATTCCTAACAAAATATACTCTGCTAGGAGAGGTTAGGAAGAATATTAGTAATTTCGGTTACTACGGTCCTCTGGACAAAAGTTGATGTAATTTTAACAGATGTATTTAGTATGTGAAAACTAGGGCCCGAACTATTTAATTCAATTGTGTGCTCATTGTTTACAAGCACATCTAGTTGCTTAATGTTTGTCTGAGCTAGGTCCTGAGGGTCTATACAATTCACACTAATTACTAAATTACACATGAGCGTCGTTGCTGTGCAAATTTAACTACTTAATCTTGTATTCAAGCAATCGCAAAGTATTAACGGTAATCGACGCGATGATTGTACCTAAAGATATATGTACAGATATTTCAATTACTTGACTGTTAGTATCGTTTCTAACAATCTTTATCAAAAGACAACTAACCGATCTTAATAATAATAAATAAATATTATTAATACGTTTGTAACCAAATTTCCTGTAGTTTACTCTCTAAAAGAAACCAAATGCGTCCCAATTTGAGGAATTAACTAGTAGCTTTTGGAGAATTCCACTATCCACATTCTAAAACCTTCATGAGATCAGCTCGATTGGAGTTATTAATTAATTGTCCGACCGAACCAAAACCGATACGATAGTTTTTTGGTAACATTCTAATTTGGAGAGTTTAAAAAAATAGTCATGCCTTAATCTGTATATAAATCTGTCTATTTCAGAACTGTCTAGTAACCTACATCATGTAATCTAATAATGAACCAGTAAACGAAAACACTCCTCAAAACTCCATAGGTCATGTTCACTTGGGATGTAAAAATACATAGTGTATCAGCAGCATATTAAGAAAGATCGGTGAAATTGGTACGTTTCTTATGTGTTAGGAGATCATGGGTTTATTTCAATTATGTGGAAGGTGAATTATCCTTTCAAGTAAATTTGGGTTTCTGCCAATGCAGCTAGAGTTATGTATAGGTTTATAGGTCAATTTTCATTGTTACCTACGTCAAAAAAGTGACTTCAGGGTACGCCATTTAGTGGTGAAGCTATTAAAAGGTTTCCTAGCGAGCCTTTCAGCTTCAGTAGGTGAGAGATGGAGCTATATATTTGTGTCATAGAGTAAAATTAAGAAACTATTGAAAAATGATGTATTTTTAGATAATTGTTGTCACTTATATAAGTTATACGTATATTATTACTATTAGGTAGAACCGTGATACGTGTTCATAATGGTCTCATATTACGTTTGTCCATTTTTATGCCATATGTGCATATTTTATTTCATTGTGACGGGCTTAGTTCCTATATTGATTAAAATGATTTGTTTGGATATGTTCCAATAGTTGTGAACTTTGTTATAAAGACAGAACATGACATAGTAGGTAGGTATACAATATTATGGAGAATTTTTTTTTTTAAAACTGTCGAGAAAAGCACATTTTAAGGTTATAATAAAAAAAATAGGTAGGGAATCAATATACCTATATTTCTTGCATGTTATATTATAAGCACATATAGCGTGCTACTTATATCTCTAAGTTATAATAGTGATGTTTTGTGTCTGTCTTAATATATTCTGTAGAATCGTCTGATACATTATGTTTTTGTTCGTCCCCAGATCAGCGTGGATAATAAGCGGCAAATGGTATTTATAATTTGTTTTATAAACTATTATAAGTACTAAGTTTAATTTGATTATATTTATTTTTTAAAAATTTATGTTCTAAATGAAATAAATATATTGAAGCATGCTGGTAGTTTGGGTAAATGATATAAAGTGTAGGTTTAGTAGTATTTTCTTTTATATATGGTATAAGTACGCTATATTATTATTTTATTTTTGTAGAACTGTGTTTGTACTTAGTTTTTAGGAATTGTTCACATCTTGTGTTTATTTACTATATCTATATCTTATTGCAGTCCACTCCAAAGGTCATGTGGACATAGGACTCTCTCAACACTTCCGCAAGCCAAAAAAAGATACTTCACCCAACGCGCGCCATAGCACTGTCATCGTGGTTTTGTATGTAATATTTGCATAAATAATATGCGGAACAGAAACGTTTTTGCTAACCTTTACTGACGTTATTATATGTTCTATTGTATATCACACGATTTTAATTGTAATTATCGTTACTATCAATTCATGTTAAATCATTTTGATAATTACCTCCAAATATACACTAAGATGTGAACAACTCCTTAAATTCCAACAGGATGATACAATTTTGACTAAAATGTTGCTCTCGTGTGTTCAGGCGACGTCAGCACACGCTATGTTATCACACCTCGGCCCGCCCGTGCTGTACCCACTTTACAATCAGCCTCAAGACACAGAAATATACCATGAAAACATTAGGCGACATAGGACGTTTAGAACAAGGCTTGCAGAACACATACGAAAGTTAAAACTTGTGGCGGAGAAGGTGAGTTCTTATTTTTAAAGATTTTTTTGCATACAGTCATAGATGTAGTCCAAGATAGAGAAAGTGATGTTTGGATGGTTCGGACATGCGACAAGAGATTGACGACAGATTATTGAGGCGAGAGTGAATGCGAGATTTTGTAAAGTTTGACCAAAGCGTACGTGTACCAATCAGATGATGATCAGATCAGACTCGAGACGCGGCCTCTTCTTAAAATATCCTCGTATTTTAAGAAGAGGCCGCGCAGCCGTCGTCCATGTATGAAAACTATTATGAAAGTGGAAGAAACGAAAGGCGTAAGTCCGGATCGTAACTCGTATACTCCATTCGGTTAGGTAGTTAACTAAAGGTAGACAATCTTGCAGCGTCTTTTTATACAAACACGTATTAAACAAATAAACTAGGCCAACTGACTAAGAAGTGGTTCAGTTTCAGTTTTTAGTCTTTAAAATGAGTTTCTAAACAGAAAAATATTAATAAAATGCGTTTTAAAATAAAACATTACAAATACGCATCAAGATTGTTTAAGTTTAGCTTGTTCCTAACACGACGGAGTATAGAAACATGTGATCTCTGCCTACCTTATTGAGAAAGATGTATAACTGTATGTATGGATGTATAATAATATTTGATGCCAACCCGCTCACATTCCTATTCTGTACATGATATTGAATCTTTCTTCAATTCTCGAAGCGTTATTTTGTAATGCTAATTAATACGAGTTTTTTAAATAGTTATTATAATAGTGTATTTTAATTTACAGCGTGAGGATGCGTTAGCGGATGCGTATACCAGGAGAGCAGCAGACTGGCTAAAACGAGTAGAACGGATAGAACAGGGACAGAAAAGAAAAGCAAAGGATGCGCGGAATAGAGAATTCTTTGAAAAGGTATGTGTCAAGTAAAGGTATGACTAGTCTATAACATAACATAAACTCACGCCTATATCCCCGAAGGGGTAGTATAAGTGCCCGGTTAATGGCAATAGGCTCGCCACCTATTACATTGGGACCTAAACATAAACTGGCGAAATGTGGGTGCTAGGGGCCCTACCAGGGTGTAGACGGCCCTACCCAACACCTTTAGCGTCAATGTCAACCTGCTAAGAACGGACGTGGCTCAGGCCCGGGTTTTTCTTTCAGGGTTAGGATAAAATGAGATGTTTTCCCTTTTGAAAAATCACCTATTATGGAGGGAAAGATAAATTATCTTATTTTGGAGTTAAACTTTCCCCTAAGGTATTTTTCCAGGATCTTAACCATTGTATACTTGTCCAGGTGTTCCCGGAATTACGCAAGCAGCGTGAAGAACGCGAGCGATTCAATCGGCTGGGAGCGCGCGTGAAGTCGGAGGCGGAACTCGAGGAGATCGCCGACGGACTGCACGAGCAGGAGCACGAGGACAAGAAGATGCGCTCGCTGACTGTCGTGCCGCCGCTGCTCCGGGACCCCAACGACGCCACACCCATCTACATTGACACCAACCGTGAGTACATTCGTTACTTATTGCCGAAACATTCATCTATACTAATATTATAAAGCTGCAGAGTTTGTTTGTTTGTTTGAACGCGCTAATCTCTGGAACTACTGGTCCGATTTGAATGATTCTTTCAGTGTTAGATAGTCCATTTATCGAGGAAGGTTTTAGGCTATATATCATCACGCTACTACTTAAGGGAGCGGAGCATTGATAATAAATGTTAATGAATCCGGCAATTTTTCATACATATTTTGAAGACTAAAACATACGGGCTCAAAGGGATATGAAGCTTCAAAATATACCCCGGGCGAAGGTGGGGTGGGTCAGCTTATCAAATATACACGCCAAGTAGTAATGTGCGTGGCTAAGTCGAAGTGCGAGGTGTATACCATGGCAATCTTGACTTCGGCAGCAAATGAGTGGCAATACGTTTATAGAATAAATTGATCAATGTACATACATACATATAATTACGCCTTTATCCATGGAAGGTTAGGCAGAGGTGAACTTACATCCACATTTCACCTATCGTTGAATTCGGTCCCACGTAATAGGGGGTGAACCTATTGCCGTCTTCCGGTCACTATTGTTGACTCGAGCCATGCATCCGAGGTTGAGTCTGTGCTGTACATATCTGTCTGATGTTAAACAGCCCTATCCCTTAGTCGCCTTGTACGACACCGCGTGGGAAGAGATGGGGTGTCCCTAATTCTACTCTGCCGGAAACCACGCGGGAATTAATTGCAATTAATCCGACTGCCTGTCTAAAGATCAAAATAAGTTGACAGCTCGCGGTACCTATTAATTTTTCTTTCGGCTTATGATTGGCAATAGGGTATAGCCTGCTGTCAAACTCGTTTTGATCTTTTAGACAGCAGTCGGGTTAATTTGTTTCGATCTTTTAGACAGCAAGTCGGGATTTTTATTTTTTAATAATACATTGATCAATCGCGTAGTTCAATAGGTTCACCCCCTATTACGTGGGACCGAATACAATTATTGTTGAAATGTGGGTGTTAATTCACCTCTGCCTAACTCTCCAGGGATAAAGGCGTGATTATATGTATGTATGTAATTGCAATTAAAATGTGCCCAACACTGCCTATAATGCACGTGACACAACGTAGGACACAATACAGAGCAACGATTATTTGATATTTTCGAGTAATGTCGCGTATGACAACGCATTCATTATTCTATTCATCATCTACAATACGCCGACCAACGAATTACCACTTGTCTAAGAATGCTGGTTAATCTTACAACCAGTCACCATTCTTAACATAAGGATGCACGAAGGTGTTTCGGAGAGCACGTTAAGGCGTGTCTGGGTTGCCGTCCGAACATCTGTTTCGTTCGTTAGGAGTGGAAAGGGACTCTTTTGTCTGCACTTAGCCTCCTTTTTTGGGCCACTGTGCTTGCAGAGTACTGGCTAGAGCAGCCAGCCTAGCTCCTCCCAGAACCGCATAAGGTTACTGGGGGCTTCACAGGCTTCGCAGAGCGACCTCACTGTGCTGAAGATTTGTGATCGTTGATGGACTACTGCCTGGCATTCCAGAATTACTTGGTCGGCCGTTTCCTCGGCAACAAAACACCCTCTACAAAGGGGGTGTGGTTTTAGTTAAGCCCTTAAAAGTCCAACAACCTGGGCATGTAGATATAGAATAACATTCAATTAGTGAAATCGTTTTGAAGCATACCTGTATATGTTCTTTATCCATTTATCACGTGACACTTCATCTATAATAATATTCTCAACAATATCCTTGTAAATCTACTATGGTTTCGGATTTCCCCATAATGTTACAGTTAAAAAAACCACTATATTCGTATTGTGTGTCAAGTTAACTAAAACTTAAATGTTCAGAGTCTACTGAGCTTTTAGACCATTTTCTTGCTTGACAGAATATATTTAATGTATTAATTTCTACTTTCTCTTGTGACACAGGGCGGTGTATGGACATGGAGTCAGAGCATAAGGAGCTACAACTACGGAACGTGTGGTCGCAGGGGGAGCGGGAGCTCTTTCGCGAGAAGTACCTTCAACACCCGAAGAACTTCGGCCAGATCGCGTCCTTTCTACCTAGGAAAAGCGTTCGGGATTGTGTGAGGTTTGTTAAGATTGCAAAGAACAAACAATTGCTATCATAGAGGCGATCCGGTTGGATGTATTCTCATTTTGGTTTGGCTTATGCGACTTTTATGGGAGTGACTGTCGTTTGACTCTGAACCCTGAGAGGATAGCCTGCACCGGAGTCACGTCTGACAATCAGAGGGTTTACTTGCAGGTGAAATTGTCTTGGCCCGCAAGAATCTTAACCCTGTCCCTTGCAATTAAGTTAAATAGCTTGTGTCAGGACTGATTTCAATGGTAAATTACAAGTTAAATGAAATCAATCTGTGATTAAAATTGAACAATTTAAAAAAGAAAGATCAAACATATCAGACTCCCTCATATATTGTGTCTTTGTAAAGTCCCACATATTTTTTTTTTCCATTTTTAAATATTTTTAATTGAGTTATTTCTAGATTTAATCATCATGCCTGTAATATTAACGTAATATTTTCTTCTGTCCAGATTTTACTACTTATCGAAAAAAGCGGAGAATTACAAGCAACTACTCCGAAAGCCCCGACAGCGGCGCTCGGCGAGAAACCCTCCACGAGCGCAGCAAGAGCCGGAGCTTCCTGCCGGAGTCACCACGAGGTTACAGCGGTCACAGGGTTAGTTTCACACACGGAATTGTAGGGCTACCAGGATACACAAGGCACGAAGTTTCGGACAATATCGGTATCAAGAAACGCTAATAGCCTTGCCTACTGTGCCCTTCTACATGTACTATTGAGCACCTATGTAGGGTAATATCTTGATTACGCGCACAAAGTGGAGTGGCGAGACAGTGCTTTCGGCCGAGTGCGATCCACGTGCGAAGTACTCGGCCCTATGTTCACACGTACCGAGCATCAGCCGAGTGCACTGTCTCGCCACTCCACTCGATGCGTGTGCTCAAGTTATAATTCACAGTAAAGTATTGATGAAAAAGAAGTACAAGAGAATGAGAATTGAAAAGGGTGTGCTCAGGTGGTTTGGGTACTTAGAACGAATGAGTACACTAATCGAATGATACACCAAATATGTAAGGCGCATGTAAGTGGGTAAGCAGGCCGGTGTCAACCGCATAAAACTGACTAAATTAACGATGTATTGAAGAAATGCCACGTCACAAGCACTCGAAACAGACAGGCTTGCATGATATGTTAAACGATAGTAGAGATACACCTAAAAATGAGGTTAAGTGCGGACGAAATAGTCCCATTCCGATAGTAGAGAAAGCTTGTGAACTCTGTAAGGATATAAGTAGACGGCAGGCAGTTGTCTCTACCTATCCCGGAGAAGAAAAGTCGTGAGCATATGTTCATATGTAAGAGACGCGTGTACCCCGTAACAATTTTATAGAATGTGGTTAAAACCCCTTACATAATTATATAGAATCTATGCAATAACCTTGAAATATCTGTAGTAGTCTAACGCGTAATAGATATTATCGATTCCATTTAAAGAACCTATTCATTATGTATAAATAATAATAATAAATTATTATGTTAGTCATCATTGACTTCGTGTGAATATCAGTACTGCACCTTGTGTTCTTGCAATGTGTTCGCAGATGTATTGCTCAATATTGAATACTAAAGTTGTTTTCAACCCTTCATTCATAGAAGTATATGTCGTATTAATATTGAAGCTTTCGGTCTTACGAGAAAAGAATAAGTGAATAGTGATAATCGTGTGAGAATATTGGTATTTTTTTGTTAAGTATCTTTTGCTGTTGCTCGCGGCCCCGTCTGCCTGGAATTCTGGTACCGTTCCCATAGCTCATGGAAACCTTTTCCAGGGATAAAAAGTACACTGTGTAATTCCAGCCTATAAATTATCTCTGTGCCAAATTTCATCCAGATTTGAGCGCGTTTATTATTTGCGTAACCAAATTTCTTCACATATTTTCATATCCTATTTCCTATTTCTTACTAATATTATAAATGTGACAGTTTGTGCTGATATTTTGATGTTTGTTATTCAAGCGCGCTATAACGGTTGAAAGGATCTGCCTGAAATTTGATATTATAGTCTGGAATAATACATTTTTATCCCGGGAAGCCCATTGGTAATGGGAACGGGATTAAAATTTCACGCGGGTGAAGTTATACTCCATTCGGTTGGGTACTAAACTAAACGTAAACAATTTGTGGCGACTTTTTTATAAAAACACATATTACACAAATAAACAAGGTTAACTGACCGACTAACTAGTGCTTCAATTTTGGTTGTTAGTCTTTAAAATGAGTTTCTAAACAGAAAAATGTTAATAAACCGAATTTCAAAATAAAACATAAAGAGAATATTATAAAGAGGAAAGATTTGTATTTTTGTATGTAACGAATAAACTCAAAAAGTACTGGACCGATTTTAATAATTCTTTTTTCATTAGAAAACAATATTCTTCGTTAGTAACATAGGCTACTTTTTATCCCGATATTCCCATGGGATCAGGCTTTACGCGGGTGAAACCGCGGCGCGGTGCTAGTTAAAAATATACATCAAGATTGTTTACGTTTAGTTAAGCGCTTAACCGAATAGTTCTTTTTTTTTTACGCCCCCACCGGAGCCGGTGGAAGAGGTTATGTCGGACTCGTACCGACTAAAACGCACGCCGCCTGTGGGTCGCTTTGGTTATAGTTCATATTATTAATAAAATAAGTTGTAATCAAATGAGTCGTCCATTACATCTAAGCGTGTGTCCACAGGTACTACGGCGCGAGTGGAGAACAAGGAACCCAATATGGAGGACAGTGGGCTCAGTATGCCGCCCACGGGAGACGTGGCCGCGGTCACGTGTATACCTATACCGTCCGCAGCGCCTGGCCATCCGCAGATGTGAGTACTATTCTTAGATTAGGCTTAGATTTATTCTAGAACAACACTCAGCCCTGAATCTCGATTCATATGAAGACAGATTGAGAGGATTGTTAATACAATCTGTGATCAGAAAACGGTGTTTAGTTTAAAATTCCCACCACGCCACGGTAACCACTTTCCATCAGGTGGGCTGCGTGCTAGTTTGCCACCTAAGTGGTTTAAAAATACATTCGACAGAGGATGGTCTGTTACCCTCCCAATTTAATGTAGGTATTTGAGAACCACTACCCAAATTTCCTAATTTAATGGAGGTATTTGAGAACCACTATAGAGTTTGGGGGATTTTGATCCCCAACAATACGTCGGTTTAATACTGTCTAAGACCGTTTGGGGTGTCAGGGTTACTCTGTCCAGGGGATGCCTGGTTCCGGTTTGCGGTTTGCGGTTTGCGATTTTAATCGGTTCGAGTCTGTCATACTCATTTTATCGTTAGTTAGGGTGAGGTGATGCCCAAAGAGGTGAGAAGGAAAAGAAAAAAATCTTTTTCTTAAAAAATATTTGTCTAGGAAAAGCATTAAACGTGGTATATAAACTTACACGAAGATTGTTACTGTATTTCTCTATCGCTTAGTCTGCGAGTTCCTTGAAAAATCATGGCGACGTGTTTTTATAGTTATACTATTCACTGTTGAGTCTTCCAGAAAATGCTTAACAGAACAAGACATTCAGGACCACTGAACAATTATATAGAGAGGAGGTGCTATAATATAGATTTCCCTATAAAAGAATGCGCTATACTTTTGGTGAGGAGAGGCTAACCTGGAGCTGGTAAACTAAGAGCTGGAAAATAAGGAAGCTCAATTACTTATTTTCCAGCTCCTTATCCATCTATCTGGGAATTTTCATCTTTTAACGTTTTAAACATTTCGAATTTGATACAAATAATGCAATTTGGTTGTGAGTGAGGACGGATATTTCTTTCAACGACAAATAAATATTACCTTCTTATTATTAGTCCACTTAGCACCGAAAACATTTAAATTAAACAAAAAAGTGAAAATAAGCACTGAGCACCCAGTACAAAAAAAAAACCAGCCCATAATTAATCGCATAGCAGTAGATCTTATCAAGTAGGTAGATTGAAATAAAAGCAATCTGAAATGACAATAATTTCATAAAACATTGATCAGTCCTTTAATACCAGCATTAGATCTTCAATGCTTTAAAAAATTCAAATTCACCATCCACCCCACATCGTCGAGAATAAAAATCTACGTAACAACTACATACCGAACCATCATATTTTTCTCTTCAATATCTGTACAGTACGTACGATTCCGTGGAGCCGAGCTTTTTAATTACCCAGTGTCAACATAGAGCCGCGCTCCACCAATGAATTATTCACCGATAACTCGAGAGAGACGGTGGCCCGGGGTTTTTTGCACCCCTCCACTTCTTGACTGGGAGATTTTTCCCTGTTTGTACACGTAATGTGCTCTTAGAGAATGAGCAGTTACATTTCATTGAGTGGTTAACAACGAGAGGTTGGAAACTGAGTTTGATGTGATAATATCAAAATGGTACAAGATATTTTTGTTCAAATGTGGAAGAATTCTTCCGCGAAGCACTTGAAGATGCGATTTCCTTAACTTTTATATGCAAAATTAATCAAAAGAATATAACGAAGCTTAAGTGTGATTAAGAGTTTCGTGTTTTACGCTCATAGAAACTATAATTAGATGCCTAAAAATATAAATATAAACCGAAAATATAGAGTCGACAAAATAGATACCTATACAACTTTTTATGAAAATGTGTAGTGTACTATTCATTAATGATTGGCCGATTAAACCTACACATATCAATAAAATATATCTGAACTCCGTTAAATTTTTACTCCGCTATCCATAGTTATTAAGTTCGGCTATTTTCGCGTTTGCTGTTGCATGATCGTGTTCTCGATGAAGTGGTCTGTCCTAATTTATTATTGCTTAGAAACTGTTCAATAGTTTATTCAGATTAATTAGTGAAAATTTCTTTTTTACATATTTTTAATCGTGACAACCTACTCATTTATTTATAAAGTTCTCAATGAAATGATATTATCATAGTAGAATGGCTAGAGAAAATATTAAAAATTCAATTCTCTAACTGAGGTACTTAATTCCCAAATCCAATTTTTATAAAACGTTCCGAATTTTCATCCAAAAAGACGTATTGTTTAAACTAAGCTTCGCTTATACCCTCTTCAGTTATAAATGTACAGGGGTGGAATCAGACTTCAATCTTGCACTAGCTTTTTTTTCATTTTTTTCTTATCTAAATGTGTACTTTTTGAGCAAGATAACCTTGGACAAAATATGATCTGGTTTGTAAAATAATATGGAATATTATCGCACATTAACGCGGCAGTGATATTCCTGAGGTTTCAAATGTCCAAAAGTTATGGTTCTTGCTTATCATCAGGCATCCGTGTAACATGCACAGAGATCGATGCCATTAATATAATAAAATAAATCTTTATACCACTTATATAATATAACATAAGTAAATCATTCACGTAAACGCGCATAATTTCTTAAAATAAGAGATAAAAGTTACGCTGTTATGTAACAGCTTATATATACATAGCAGGAATATATATATCCCTTTTTCAAAAACCTATGTCTTGTAAACAGAAGCGAAATAAAGTAATCTTGCAATTCAATGAAAAGATTAGCTGGGGAATACGTCTCTGTGAGTCGTTGTTTGCTCCACCACTCAGTTTTATGAGCTTCAGACAATGAGAATAACTCAATTTTTCATCGTCCAGATTAATCGTTTAAAATTCATGTATTTTTATTTCATATCTTTCCGACTTCGTAACTGTACTTGAAATATTGCTTTCATTGGTTCACCTAACTTGACCAAGAGTTTTTAAAAGTCCATTTCGTTAGTGGGAAGACTAGAAACGCATACCATTTTTGCTCATTTTTTTTTAATAGAGCGGGAAAATTAACGAAATGTCGACGATCAGACCAAATAATTCGTGTAGTTATGAAAATTGGTGCATTTATTCTCTAAGGTAACCAAAATGAAATGGAATGGAAAGGGACTCTTTTGTCCGCACTTAGCCTCCTTTTTTGGACTATTGTGCGTGCAGAGTACTGGTTAGAGCAGCCAGCCTAGCTCCACCCAGAAACGCAGAAGCTTACAGGGGGCTTCACAGGCTTCGCGAAGCGACCTCACAGTGCCGAGGATTTGTGATAGTTGAGGGGCTACTGCCTCACATTCCAGTATTAAGTGGGCGGCCGTTTCCTCGACAACAAAACACCCCCTGCAAAGGAGACTGTCCGTAACACCGATGCACAGTGTATTATTTTGCCTCAGTAGCGGACATCCTCCTTTTATAGCCAATTTCGATAGATATAGTCGTATTACAGCATAATATGATAGACCAGAATGAAAATATTGCTTGGTTTTTTAAATATATAGCTTCTTCTGAAAGGTCATTGAACTTTGACAAAAAGATTTTTACAAATTTAGCACGATATAATGAAAATTTATATTAGTTAAAATTACCAAATAATGGAGGAATATATAAGTAATTGAGTGTAAAAATCACAAGTCTGTAACTATCCTGAAATAAGAAAAAAAAAATTTTTTTCAAATTTCAGAAAAATAAAAATAATAAATTTTCTAGAAGATTGTCGCATGCTTTTTTGTTGGCAAAATATACTCCAGTAATGTGGCTTCCTTTATACAAACTTTCGTTTATTTTTGTTGTAGGACAGCTGAGGTATGACGGTTCTAAGTTTTTTTAAATTTTCTATGGAAATAGGGTTGTCACAAAAAAATTATAGAGATCCGAAATTTATAATATTTAAATTGACGGAACGTTTGAGATAGAGTTAGACTGGCTTAAATTTTTTGCATGATTTAGTGATACAGCCCTATTTTGAACCTAAGGTATTGCGGAACTCTTTAATTTTCGTTTAAAGTTTGTAAGACGTTTCAGACATAATATGTATGTTTGTCAGTCGCGGATGGCAACGTGTTAACAATCACATAAGCTGGGAGTACCTCCACGCGATGAAGGCGGTAACAGTTTTTACTGGCTAAAACTACATAGTATGTAGGTACATATTACTTTATGTACTTAGTACTATTATTATATATATATATATGTATATATTAGTAGTATTACTTCTGTGCAAACATATAATTGGTATTATATGTCTGTTACATTACACAAAATATTAATTCACGGTAGACAAATAATTGATTCCAGCACTTTACCAATAGGTATGTTGTCAGAGCAAGCCGGGGAATCTAGAAATAAATTTTGGCGTTAAGATCGTGAGCATCATACGCGCAAGTTAGATCGGAAAACCACTATCACTGATTTATTTCACCGTGGACTCGAATCATCCGACCCATATTCATTATTCCACAACAAACGTCGCAAACAAAAGATGCCTTTACCCCCTAAAGTTCTTTCTTTATTAGAAGTGACAACTGATAATGTTCAGTATTACCCCTCTGAGTAAGATGTCCAATTTGAAGAGGTGGAGTTGACCACAAATGAACTATTAATAATTTCCGACAACGAGGGCACATAAACTGCATTCTCAGATCAACATAAATTTCATAAATCTTGGGCCAGATAACCAAGGTTGGCGGCAGGTTTTCACTATATTTTGATACTTTCATCATCCAGTCTGTAAAAAATTAATATTAAAAAGAAGCTTCCTAACCGGTTTTAAAAAGGTTCTACGTTAAAATTTGTGCTTTTATTTGTTTTTATGTCGTAATTCAACTAATTATTACGTGATTTTGATGTTTCTTTGCTGAACTATACCATAGACTTGAGAGACAACCCTTACTTTAATAACTGAATATCGCAGCTGTCCTAAGCTCGTAGCATTTAATTTTTTTTGTGGTAGTAGTTATAACTGCAGTTAACAATTTGGTTTTAAAAAAACACGCGACAGAACAGAGATCCGTCTTTAAAAAATAAATGAAATAATTGAAAAAAAAAAAAATCTCCCAAAATTAGACAAGATTATTTCACATTTTTTTTATAAATCGGTACCTAAATTATAACAGTATCATATAAAAAAAATCCATGAATAAGAACGAATAACAACGGAGATTAATGGTTTTTATGGTTTTTTTTCGATTTCCACAATTTATCTGAAACACAAAGTCACTGAGATATAAATTTAGGAGTTTTACTACAAATTTAGTTTGGTTGTTATCCATCTTAAAACATAAAAAGAAGAGGATGGCCGCTACTGAGGCAAAATAATATACTATGCCTCGATAACTTCGATATTTTCCGTGAAGCGACTGCCAATTCACTAGTTGAGGACTTATTAGGGCTCCAACTACCCGTAACGTAGATGTTCGTTTGGAAACCGGGACCAGACCAATAAAATATCCAATGTTTATGCATATAAATATTTGCACCAAGCGGGGATCGAACCCGCGTCTCCTGCATAGCAGCCGCGTTCACTACCACACCACGTCTCAGAGGCTATCAGTTTTGATTCAAAATAATAACAAATAAAAAATAATATAATGACAACTGAACTATACCATAGACTTAAGAGACAACCCTAACTAAAAACTTGAAAACTGAATATCGCAGCTGTCCTAAGCTCGTAGTGTCTAATTTTTTTTGTGGTAGTAGTAATAACTGCAGTTAACAATTTGGTATTAAAAAAACATGCGACAATCCAAGGATACTTCTTTAAAAAAATAATTTAAAAAATTTAAAAAAAAAATATTCTCCCTAAATTAGAAAAGCTTATTTCACTTTTTTTTTTATAAATCAATGCCTAAATTATAACAGTATCATATAATAAAAAATCTATGAAAAATAACGAATAACAACGGAGATTAATGGTTTCTATGGTTTCTATGGACTTTTCTCGATTTTCCCAATTTCTCTGAAACCATGCGAGATAAAAATTTAGGAGTTTTACTACATATTTAGTTTGGTTGTTGTCCATCATAAAACATAAAAAGAAGGGGATGACCGCTACTGAGGCAAAATAATATACTGTGCGATGGTGTGTACCCAGATGAACATACTAAAAGTCCTTAAGGGTAGGACACGGGCTGACGGTGGGGGAGGGAGAGAAAGGTCCCCTTTTTCAATGTTTGCTTTGTACAATGAGAACTATTAATAATATCTCTTTGTTACTACATTATTTATATATATTGAAATTCCTATAAATTATCTCTAGACATTTTTATTGTAGGATTAATATTTCGATAAATACAAGAGGTTAAATGTAACAAAGCTAAAAATTCGCGACCAAATTAAATCAGCTTGGCCACAGAGAGACCTTAGCTTGTTTCACTATTTTTTTGCAGAAAGATGTGTAAAATAATTGTACCAATTTTCAAAACTACACGATTATTTGGTCTCATTTATTTAATCTTCGCGCATTAGGTATTCATTCTTTTGTTAAAACTATTTTGACCTATATTGATATTAATTTGCATTTCAGTAAAAGTTTGAATTTATTGTATGAAAACAATTGAAACATGATAGAAAGAAAGAAAGAAATGCTTTTATTTTAACATACTGCAGCAAAAAAAAATTGAGTAATTACACAGTACCTATATATAAAATATACAAACAAAACCTGAAATGATAATTATATTTTTTGTAACGGCAACATTTCCTCACCTATCTGTAGTGAACATCGTTATGACGTAGTTAGTCTTCCTAGCAATATTTGTATACACTACACTCCGCACACAAGTTTCTAAAGGTATGTTTGATAACCTGTTTCTTATTCTCGCGAGAGACGCCTACGCTAGGGGACTTTTGGTGAAGTAATAAAGGAGAAATATGTATGTAATAATAATGGGCCCGTGTGTTGTGTGCGTGTGTTGACAATCACTCCAATGATTATTTGCACAAGACTCCCGCGGGAATCAGCCCCGTATCCAATCAGCATACGTGTAGGGAACACTTACTATCGATGAACATATCTTTTCTATTTTATTGTCAAGTTTACTTTTAGTCGTTTTTTGTTTTTATATACAATTAAATTGGTAATAGTAAATCGATGACGTCTTTTTAAAAGAAATTCATGTTTATAAAGAAAGTAGTTTTATGTCATGAATCCTTCAACTTTGAGTTAGGTAGTCGCGGAGCACACTAACAGTAGGTCAATACCTAAATACAGCCTTGTTAGGTCTGACAATGCACCGTAAACTATTTATTTTTTGGTATATTAATATTATTTTTTCTTTTATCGTTTCTAACCTCCCAATCAAATGTAAACTACCATTAATACTTTTCAGTTTTTATAAACACAGTTAATATATTTCTACAAAAATAGCTTACTTGTTATCGATAAGAATAAACTTTGAACTATCGATGGATTGACTAAGACTTAACAGTAACGTACCATCGATAACGATAGAAGTGTCCACATCACATCACTAACACTAACCGCTTCTCCCGACACAGCTTGTTTAGATTTTTACGCAAACACAAGGCTAGCCCATCTTTCTAATTGCCTTAATTAAAAGCATCTGGCAATTGAGAAAACGAAATACAAAGCTATCCGGAAATTTGCGGCGGTAAAAATCACGAGTCTTATGATTTGATCGACTTGTTGTGAATGAACGTTTGTTGAATACCATGGCTTTGATGTCGATGTATCAAAGGATATCGATATATTCTATGGGTTTTTAACTGTGGTCAATTATTCTAAAGTTTTTTTTATATTTGTAGCGTTTACAAAAAGCTCTTCGTGCGGATCATACGTAATATCTAATCGTTTTAACATTTCTTACGATAAAAAGTTTAAAAAGTAAACAATAGTTGATCACGGAGTAGATTATGATCAGAAGATTTTATTACTATGTGACTGAAGCTGTAAGAAAAATAAGCAGTATTAATAATAATAATAATAAATAATAATCATTTAATCTCAGACATCGGTCCATATGTGTTAGTAACAATGATCTTATAACTATGTTAGTACTACATTAAACACAAATTACAAAATAAAACGAGGGCACGCGCTAGCATGTAAGCGCGTCCACCTTTGCAGGACAGGAAGGTCCCATCTCTCGGACAATACCTTCAGGATGCTGTTGGTGCTACTTAGCAGTCGAGCAGACATTGACGCGCTCCGCTTTCTTATTATAGCGTAAAAATCATCGCAATGTGCCTCCGCGAACATATTTGATGCGCTACAGAATCTCGGCAGGTTCAGCAGCACCCGGAAGGCATTGTTGTACTGAACTCGTAGTGCGCTGTACGCCCTCTGCGTGAAGTCGGCCCACAGACTGCACGTGTAAACAGACTGGCAATACGCTTTGAAAAGTGTTACCTTCACTGATATTGTACACCGTGCAAACCTGCGCGCCAACATGTTACAACGAACGGACAGCGCCCTACGCTCCCTGTCTATGTCTAGGTCATCTGACAAATCATCGACGACCCAGTGGCCCAGATATTTGAACCTATTAACCTTTTCTAAAGGTTTACCGCAAAGAGTGACGGGAGGAACAATTGAGTAGCATTTAGTACCGGCTTTAAAGATCATAAGTTCACTCTTCTTGGCATTATACCTAAGACCATGAGCCGCCGCATAAGATTCACAGATGTCTATCAGCTTACGTAAAGCACCGATCGACGGGCTCAGCAACACCATGTCATCCGCGTAGCTTATATTATTAATACACACGCCATCAATAGAACAGCCAATGTTAGTGTTGCTGAGCTCACCGATCAACTCATTCATATACAGGTTAAAGAGACGAGGCGAGGATATACCACCCTGCCTAACGCCACACTCCAACCCGTACAGGTCCGAGCGCGCATTCGACCATCTTACCCTATTTTGCTGCCGACTGTACCAATATTTAAACAAATATACGATTTCACGTGATAAAGTGGTATCGCATAGTAGTTTCTGCCAGAGTCTGTCATAATTAACAAGATCAAAAGCTTTTGACAGATCCAGATAACAAGCGTATACTGGTGTATTTCTAGTTGTATAGTACTGAACCGTCTGCTTGAGACAAAGAATTGCACTCTCAGTTGATAACCCGGGCCTAAACCCAAACTGAGCGTCATGTAATTCCAGGTGCTGATTCAACTGTTGCTCAAGCAGACTGTCCAGCACCTTAGCAATGACAGTCGCAAGTGAAATTGGCCTGTAATTAGACAGATTCGATAGGTCACCAGTCTTGTCTTTTACAATTGGCACAACATCAGTACACATTAAATCCTCTGGCAAAAAGCTATGAGTAACACACAGGTTAAATAACAATGCAAGCACTCTCGGCATATGTACGCCCGCATACTGCAAGTGCTCGATGCTGAGACTATCGTGGCCTGGGGATTTTCCTCTAACCATGTTTTTTATAACTAGGGCAACCTCCTTAACAGAGAATCTGATGTTAACATTCCCGGGACGATCGTCAGCCGCGAGCACCTGCGACGAGGGCCCGAGAGGCGATGACACACTGAAATGAGTCTGAAAGGCACGGGCTATATCATGTGGACCGTGTGCACCGCCCACACTCACCGGTGTGCTCGATCTAGGATTCAACTTTCGCGTGTTTTTCCAAAAACTTGCAAAGTTTTTATTTGAATGATGTTTCGCTATAATATCCATCTTAATTTGAGTTTCATTGTTCTGACAGTGTTTTAATTTAGATTTAAATACTCTTCTAGTCTCACACATATTATTATATATATATCCCGATTTAGGCTTGCCGTACGTCACCCATGCTTGAAACCAAGATCTCGCTATTCGGTGTGCATCACTAACATATCTATTCCACCCAACTATGTATTTATGTTTCGGTGCCATTATTTTACAGCTCATTTTGGCAGCATCCGTAAGGATATTGACAATCTCATTATACATTTTAGTTATAAGTATTTTATGATGCTCATTATTACATAATTTGTCAGTACAGTTATTGAACTCGGTTGAGAAGTCAATTAATTTTAATTTAGAATTACAATAATTGCTATATGTTTGTATTTGACAGTGATCTCTCGACCCCCACACCACTTCATTATACGAATTTACATCTATTGTAACTTTGGGCAAAATAATATTTAAATTGCATTGCATTAATACAGGATAGTGATCCGACCAATATGTGCCGTACAAAACACTCGTATTTACGACAGTGCGCCTCGCCGCGCTCGTTACAACGCAGTGATCGAGCCAGCGTCGGCTGCCGTGTGCCTCACTCACAAAAGTATAGGTATCGCGCGGCATGCACTCAACGTCTATAGCCGACCACGACCGTTCATAACAAAAAGTTAGTAGTTCGTCACAAAACAGCTCACCTGGGTGTGCATTGAAGTCGCCCAAAATAAATACCGTTTCCACGTCACTACTTTCGATTATTGCGTCCATTTCGCTTAAACAGTCCGTAAACTCCGCTAAATTATCTGTTGAACAAGTAGGCATGTAAACAGACATCACTATCATAGCCCGATCGCTGTGTACAAGCTTTATCGCCGCTAGACGCACACTTTTGCACGGTATTACCGATACTGATGGAAAAACAGCCTTCCTCCAGAGCAAGGCGACACCGCCATATGGCCTCCCTTTGAGCACACCACCTGATGTATCAACAGCCGAATTCGCAGTAAAAGAGAATGCATCATCGATACCTCCCACGAATTGTATATCGTGGGGTAGTAGCCATGTCTCCTGAAGTGCCACAATGTCTGCTTCCCTACACAGTCTTCTCACACATTCCACGGATCTTATAATATTCTTACAATTAAACGATACAAGTCTAGTTGTACTATCCATCTACTTGTAATTTAGATCCTCGCATCTCCCGATAATCAGGTTGTGTACCCTGCTTTCGTTTAAAATCATAATAACGGCGATACAAAATACCTTCAGGCCAGAAGTCATCTCTCAAAATTAAATCTAGCTTTTGCTTTGGTATATAAGCTATATAACCGTTATAGTCCTTACTTATTTTCATATTTATTTTGTCCAGTTTTATATCTAAGTTAGTCTTTTGCAGTACGTAAGCTTTGATGTCACTTGCCGTTGTCTCTTTAGACACATTATAAATATATACTGGCACTGTAATATCTGCTGCCTTGAAATTACTGCCAGAGTCAATTATTGCTTTTCCCGTACTACCTACAAAACGATTCCTCAGCTTTCTTTTCTGAACCAAAGTCCATTCATCAGCCTTAGACTGCGGCTTCTGCTGCTCATTTTGCACAGCCTCCGAGAACGTTTTCTTACCATCATTGTTTAAACACGGGTCTGTCACCGGTGCAGGCAGAGCCGGCGGTGGTGGTGGCTTGTTGTTGAACGTACGTACGTAAGTACCGCTAACGACAGATGCCCTTTCTGGGGTGTTATGACTCACCGCCTCACCCGCCGGCGAACAATCAGCTGTTACCTCTTGGCCAGTCATCACCGTTCCTATGCGAATTACCCGCGGAGTTTTGAAAACTTCACGCAGTTTAGGCGAGGAATTCCTCCGTTTTTGGATGGGTGACATCTCCGTAACCTGGGTTTCTTTCGATATGTGCATACAATCAGGTGACAGTCCCATGGGCCCACTTTCGAATTCAAAATTGTTTCGTAGACCAGTGCCCCGTTTTACATTTACATTCCTAGAAAAGTTGTTGACAAGTGAGGCATTTTTAAGTGCTTCAACCTCCGCCCGCAGCTCATGCAACTGGTCCACTGGTACGTACTCGGTGGAAATACGATTTAATTCTCTTCGAAATAGTACCAGGTCCTTAAGAATACGGGTCACGTCGACATGATCAAATAGTACTGGGGGTAGTTTTTGCAAATCTCGAGCAACAAAAATAGGAATGTTCTCAGGATCAGTCTCTTTCAATAAACAAACTATATCGTCAATGTCACGTACATTCTTTCCTTGTTTTCTTCTTATCTTCTTTGGCTTTGTTGTCGATATTGAGTCAAACAGCAGATGTTTAGCACTCAAAATTTCACATTCATCGAATGCACTTATACAAATGCGGGTAATACTTTGCTCGTCCATCACGTCCAGTTTATTACAAATGAACGCTAACACTTCATTTATGACTACATTGCAATTAGAGCATTTTACCACATTCGAAACCATTGTTTATATCAAAAACTATTCACCATCAACGAACGAACAAAATACGGCGCGATGCAAGCGCACCTGTCAACACCGCGTATGACGCGAGACTGATTAATACCGACCAATTAATTTTTAATTCTGATACTTTGCCATGAACTATTGATTCACAGAAATGTAAGGCAGCGACATAAAAAGTGAAAAATCATCACTTTGAATTCGGTATGGCGTGTACTATTCGAGGGGATGAGCCTAATTTAATTGTCGGGTTTACTCTCGCCCGGTGTTTGTCCAGAGAGGGTGTGCAGGGTGCCGGTAATTACCACACCCGCCTAGTATTAATTTGCCAAATTTTAATGATGTTCAAATACCAGCCGTCCGTGCTTACTTTGTAAGCTCACTTTTTGTATAAAAAATTCTGATTGTGGGTGAATAAATCATTTGCTCGTGTTTTTGTGTCTTTAAGTTGGTTAGGGATTGGGTAAGACTGTAACTATTGTAAATGTAGATTAATATCTGTGATTTGAGTGTGTAATGATAGGTAATGAATAACAAAGGCAGAATATTTTCAGAAATAAGTATTTATATTATTGACATTCGTTAATGTCAATTAAAAAATTCTAATAATGATAGTAGTATAGGGTCTAGGTTCAAAAAATATGTAATTATGTTTTAGTAATATTGTAAAATTATGAATCCGAGCTTCAATTTACAAAGCAAGAATAAAACGTGATTAGGATTTGCAAATGGTTCCGACAACCAGCTGTGAAAACGTGTGTCAAATGTTCACACACTCCTGTATACCATTTCTTGTACATAAAAATAGGTACCGTTTGTTATATTGGGATTCAAATTATTATTTAGACCTAGGCGATTTTACCCTTTACTATTGTATTTCACATGCAAATTCAAATCAGAACTAACCGATTAATTGAATTCTTCACCCCTTGTTAATCACAAATGCGAGCCACCCCACCCCCTGGGGCGCCGTGGTTGGGTAATTAAAAGAGGCAAATTGAGATAATTATGTTTGCTATAACTCCCGCAATGCAACGCGCCCGACGGCCTACGCTCTGATTGTTTTGGTTTCGTAATTAGCTAGTAATTTATTGCGGTTATAATATTAACCGTATTATTTCTGTGAACTTTATTATACGTGTGTCTTTAAAGCTGTTTCTAGTTTGGTAGCTTTAATTCACTTAATCTTACTATAGGATAAGGATTTATAGGTACAATGTGGTTACAGAATAGTGATCGTGGTCTCACGACCCATAGAAATAAATTTCCGGGATAAAAAATAGACTGTGTGCTATTCCAGACCTTTTCTGTACTTTTTGTTAAGTGCTAACGAATTAATATTTCTTCCTAACGAGATAGGCAGTTCCATTTAACAGAGAGCGATGACTATAGCCGTAAACCGGGTACCTATATTACGGGAAGCAGATAGAAATGGCCTTTGTAATATCATGTACAACTACTACTCTCTGAGTAAGTTCCAAAAAATTTATGTTTTTCTTTTGCCCTCAGGTCGGAGTTAATACGAACGCCTCCCCTCCCCCCATCACCACCGCCAGGGTCGTCTGCTCCACCAGCGCCCGTGACGGAGACGTTGATGTGCGTCGCCAGCCCTACGGCCGCGCCTACACCCCCTGCGTCCGACGTTCCTCTACCTCCAGGGACGTCACAGGAGATCACGCTTATCACCATCAGTCCTGTTATGGTAAGGGTACTTACACACTATAAATACATACAATAACGCCTTTTCCCTTTGATAGGACGAGACTGCAGCCTACCGTCTGCTTTTGTCTTTACACAATATAGCTTCATCTACTGACTTTACAACTTCCATGCAAGCTCACTAGTTTCCAGCGCATCTGACCTGCCATTTCTTCTATAGGTACATCATCAATTTGATGTTTTGTGTGGGCGACTATCATATGAGCTCTTAACCTTAGAGGAAAGCCTACACCAGTACCTCGTCTGTCAATGAATAGATAGATTTGTAAGCGAGGTTAACTTTACACCCGAAAACTTTAGTGAGATCCTAAAACAACCTGTTCATATATACGATGTTTCAACAGACGATGTCACCAACAAGCCTAGCGCCAGCAACAATGACGTCATCAGCAATGACGTCATCAACGTCATCGTGCCTAACATCATCAGCAACAACGATAGTAGCCGTAGTGGGCTCGCCGGGTTCGACGTTAACGGCTCCCACGATGTCCAGCATCTCCTCTGCTTCAAGTTTGTCTACGTTGTCCACGGCTGGGAGCGCTTCACCCACGCCGCGGCCAGCACAGCCACCTACGCCCACGCAACCGCCCCCGACGCCGGAGACTGGTGAGTGAACAGTTTCTGTCTTGACGATGTTATAATTTTTTTTACAGATGTGTGTATGTATGAATTTAATGACTTATAATTGCTCTTGTCTTGTCTGCTGCCGTTTGTTATAAAGTGATATTTTTGTTATATTGTTGTCTTAGGAATTTATTATTGGGAACTTAAAAAAAGAATGAAAGAATATCGATCATTTCGTGCTCACATATAAAATTTAAATTGTAATATGAACAAAAATCTCTGACAATTTTTTTGAAGTTATGTGCTAACTTTTTCTTAATTTTAGAATAATAGACATTGACCTTTGTTTCCTTTCAAGCCTAGTCTAGACCGACTGTCGCAAATTTATCAATATCTACGTTACCCAATATTTGCGCTACCTAACTATTTTGGTTTCTACGTTACACGGTCTTAACAAGAGCCTAACACCTGAACAAGACACTTTTTTCACTTTTAAATTTTCTCACACTGCACTAATACTAGCTATTATTTAATAAAGCTAATTTTGATAGCGTAAAAATAATGTAAACTTTAATGTTGAGAAACATTTTTTATTGAAATATCTGAAAAAAATAGAAAGAATATTTCAATTTATACATTTTGAACGATCGAAACATTATTGCCGAACTTCAGAGATTAAACTAAAACACACCATACTTTAAAACATTTATTCAACAATAATAAGTGAAACCAAATCACGTTATAACTAATTTAAGCTCGCTTAACCATCACTCCTAATACTGATATGTACGAATTCACTACTTCACGAGACGTTCACTTGGCCGTCGATGTCGATGGCTCCGGTTCCGGCTCCGGCTCCGGCACGTTCGGCTCCGAAGCACTTTCCTCAGCATGACATATCTTGCGATGCTTATGCACAAAGTAATATGAAGGAAACTTCGATCCACAAGTTTTACAAGGGTAGTAATGTACAGTTGTTCTGGTCTGCGATTTGCGGTGTCGGCAAGGCCAGTTGCGCTCTGGCGAATTTTCCCGCCAAGCAACGTTCAGAACACGACTGAAACGTACGGGTCCGTCGCAAGAGGCGATGTCTAAGACTGTGTTGGTATCACGTTTCGGTGGCTCGGGAGCTTCTATACGTTCGACGTCGAGTTCGCTAGATGTTGTAGAAGATGGTGATGGTGGTGGCGGAGATGTCGGTGGGGATGGCGCCCGAGCTCGGCGTGGCACAGGCCTATGAGCCCCGGGTGGTGGGGCGGGCCTCGCCACGCACGGGCTGGGCCCGAGCCAAGCGCGGTACAGAGACAACATGCTCGCTCGCTGTCGTCAAACGACTGCGAACCGTCTCGCGCCCTACCGCTTTATATAGCCGTTAATAGGGTTGAAGGTTCTGCATTTTGTGTAGTTTGATTTTCAAAGAGATCGAGGTTATTTGAATTTATTAATACGTTGTAGATTTTTAGTACATATTTCAGTAATCGTATACAGCGAGAGATTTATGAACTATGTATTTCAATTTTTAAACCTAAAAGAACTTGTTGTGATAAGTTTTAGTTTTAAATAATGCAATAACTGCAATAATACAATATAATGAAAACATTGAAAACAAAAGAAAAATGGTATTGATACAATTTCCATTTTCTGTAAAATTAAAACGCTATACACCCACAAACCCCCATCATTAGGGATTAGTATTGACTGAGTG
Source organism: Eilema griseolum (assembly GCA_963662185.1). NCBI lineage: Eukaryota > Metazoa > Arthropoda > Insecta > Lepidoptera > Erebidae > Eilema > Eilema griseolum. The sequence goes on along the minus strand of OY759249.1, from coordinate 11,538,574 downwards.
AAATATTAAGCTTGATTCCACGAGTTCTCCCTAGGTAATTGCGACTATTCAGACGCGTATCTGTGACTTTGCAAACAGTTAATACACTTACTAGTCCCTTGATAATGACGGCATTAACTTTGTAAAACGTCATCTTTTCTATTTAACTGTCTGGTATTTACATTTTTTTTATTAGACGTTAGCGAGACATAATGGTATTGTAATCAGCACTCTCTGTTATATTATAGGGAATGTTTCTTTAGTGTATTTTAAACAAATTTGCGTGAAAGTTTGAGGACTTTGGTTTGGTCCCGGTTTGCATAAAATGGGTTTTGCAAAGTCGTAGTAGCTCAAAGAACAATGAAGTAGTTGTTTGGAATCGTGCCCGGCTGATGATATTTTATCGCGGCACTAAAAAAATATGAGGAGATAAAAGTTGCCAACTACAGGGTAAATATGGTTAATTTTAGAGCTATAAAAACTCTTTTATACGTTGAATTTCCCTGTATCCCTATTCCAAGTTTACTCAATTTGGTTAGCTGTACGGATCACGAATCCGTATCATTCGCGTCCGGACTGGATACTAATATTCGATACGAAGATTGATTGCAATGGCCTATCCGACCAGTTTTTTTTTAACTATGCTTATAAAGTTTCACTGCACTATTAGTGTCATTCTTACGTTGCCCACCTTGTTGTCATTACCAAGGAACTTAGAAAATCCTACCTACCAATAGGTACAAACTATATCAGTTTTACCACAGGGGTGGGTTTAATTTTGACAGAAAATTCGCATAAACCGTACTTCTTTCCAATCTTTGGAGTAGAGTAGTAGTCTACCCTCCAAAGATTGGAAAGAAGTACGGTTATATATACATTTTCTTTGATTATTTTTGTACGGGATGTCAATTACAGTCCCCTTGGGTAGACTCTTGAGACCATATTGTCTCCTATCAAAGACAACAATATAAAGAAAAACAAAAGACGCTTTGAATTCAGAGTACTTTGCATTATTTGGTATTATTTTGTGTATTTGCGTAAACTTCCGACATTACCATTCATGGTACTTAATTGTACCTTTAGCTCGTCATCCCAAATATCACATAAGTATCATTTATCTCAAGAAAGGTTAAGCAGAAACAGCTCCACGTAATACGTGGTGAGTCTATTCAAAATAAATATAAGTTAATCTTCCACACGCCGTATCTACACAGTATACTATGGTATCTATCTACTATTTGAATCGATAGCGGTTATAACACCTGGCGTGGATTAGACACGCTGAATGTGTCTCAATATTTTAACATTTGCATATTCAATTTCATATAAAAACAAGAGTATATTTACTAAAAAATACTCGTGAAGGCTTGTGACATGCCCATGCTGTGCGTATTTCACGAGACAGTATCCGGGTTGTACATCTTTCTCAGAGATCAGAGAAAGATATACAGGTCGGCTACTTTACTACAGCTATTTTGTGCTGCAGAGGGTGCAGTAGTAAATTCTCTAGTAAAATTATGACTGTAGTAATTTAAAATAAAAGAATACAATAACTAAACCTCCTGTTAAGAGTATATACTTTTCACGTTATTGCGATAAATGTGATCGAAACGTGAGTTAATCCTTGTACCCATCACCAACTGTGTGACGATTTAATCCCTTGTAGAGTTGACGTCATAAACCCTGTAGCTGCACACACACAGAATTGTAAATCGCGCATCGGGTACGGGCGGCCAACTTTACTTTGTAATATTAACAGATTAAATGGTCTATGCGAACGGTACTTTGTCTTCAGTGATCACTTGGGTAATTAACGTTTTATAAAAGAAGCACTTAAACCATTATAGGAAATATTATCATTATATGAAACCCCTTTTTATCCTTTTTCAAATCTTTGTTTTAGAGGAAGAACCCACCAATCTAGATATTGCCACAATCAATCAAGGATAAATATGTTGTCCTAGTTTTTTTTCTGCCAGTAAACGAACTTTACTAGGATAACACTTTAGTATAAACTAAACTATCACAGTATGAAATGACAAATATAAACATAAATCTACATACGTACGAATGCTGCGTACACAGGCATTTAATCTACAAAATGTCTGTATATTTGCAGAGTAAATAAACATGGATAGCCGAGCTTGTTAAAATCTCTCGCTTCGAGGAACATCGCAATGCAAACAGAGGTGACATCCCGTTCCACGGATTGCCCACCCGTGGGATCTAAAGTGTGGGCTTTTGCGTATAATTTAACGTTTGAAATAAATATTTTGGGGGAAGTTGTACAAAATAGGTAGATTGGTTTAACCGTCCCACGTTGGGCGCCAATTCTTTGAATTTTGGATATTTTTTATTTTATTATCTACATCTACATATTTACACTATTTATTTAAAAGCCTCGGAGAACGATGATTATGACTCAGCAGGGAGTCATAATCATCGTTCTCCGAGGCTTTTCTCAACTCAGTTGGGGTCTGATTTATAGTCTGCTGTGATGCGGCTGAACTTGAACATCCTTGACGCAACTGCCATCTGACTTCCACAACCAATCGGCAATATCGAATACCTTACATGTTACATATATTTGAGATTACAAGTTGGTAATGTTAGCTATTCTAATAAATATTTATCAATTGTCGATATTTAGTTCTATATTTGTATGTCCTTATGACATTTTTTGTAGGTTTGCAAAGACTATATTATAACAAAAACATATTTCACTATATAATCAAAAGAAGAGTAAAAATATTATAACGCCTGTATTCTAAAGACCTCGAAGTTGCCAGAGCACTGTCGATTTATCTCGCCAATTACTGATATTTGCACAAGAGCTAATTGGATTGCGATTCATCGTTTTATTCAATTTAAGCGTTTATACAGCGTTTTGATGAAGTAGCACCAAAACGAGACCAACCAATGTAATTGTTTGCAATACGTAAAAGCCGATAAATTGTTGAAATGATGGTATTACTACACGCTTGTTATTCTATATAATACTTTTGAAGAAAGACTACAATCATGTCAAATTGAAAATAGAGATTAGTGAAGACGACTCAAAAAAGTATTCTGTTGCGGTTTCATGTACGACACTTCAAGTATAATAAAGCCGAGAGCCAGATCTAGAGAAATGCCCTGGGTCGGCCGGGGTGCGAGGAATATGCCTGTCAACTTCACCTTCGGCAGTCAAAATCCATATCAGTGGGATTTTTTCACACGTAAAAAATAGTATTATAAAGTAAATAACCACGCTAGGCAGAGATAACCTCGCCGAACGAGTCATGAAAGAAAAAACACATTCGAACTAATAAACTGGGAGGCTTGCATAGGGAAGTTAGGTATTTCTTCACCTCTCTGCATTGACAGTACTAACATGTATATCTATTCGTATTTATACTAAGTAGGTACTAAATTATTAAACTGTACCGTACAAGAGGAACGCTACAATTTAATAATTTAACACGCGAGTTCCGAACTTAACTCAAAAGTTAAAGTTATCATTTTACACTTAATGTTCCTAATAGCTTGATCTACAAAACAAACATTCTCCGTTTACTCTGAGATTGCAGACGGTAATTAGTGCCCGGAGGAGCACCCGTGGCTTGGATGCAGTTGTAGATATATTATAATAGTTTACACAGACTGACTGTTAAATAAGCTTAATGCAGTCATGTGTTTTTGAGGTGTACATTTTCACTAGCAGTTTCGTGAGTTACTAACTGTGTGCACAAATCTGTGCCTCGAGCTGAATAGTTAATTTATTTAACTGGAACCGATTAGTTTAGCACCCCACCGGCACTTTATCGTCGGTAGAGACGTTAAGTTTCACACATAGCTCAATGCATTTGTGTGTTATATTTTTATTGTACTTAGCCGTGTGAAATGTGTGACGCTGAATGAATTCTGTTTAATTAGGTGGGAAGGTAAAAGAAAAATCAACATTAATTTCGGTCTTTTCTAAATTTGATTATTTTGATATTATTTTAAAGCAGATTTTTATGAATAAATGAATGAAAAAGAAAACTTTTGATTTTTTATCACGTAAATCAATCAAATTTCAAAAGGTAAAGTAAATAGGTATAGTTACCATTATTTCGTTGTTCTGTACACTATTCTCTCATTTAATTTTATGACATTTAATTTTAAGTTATACGCCATTGTAAGTGGTAGGACATAGTGAACTTATGTTTTACCATGGCACACACCCAATGACTTTTCGATGTTTTTCGAAGTTATGTGTGTATTTATCGCAGGTTTATAAGTGGCAATAGGCTCGCCACCTATTACATTGGAACCTAAACATAAACTGGCGAAATGTGGGTGCTAGCACCTCTGCCTACCCCTTCGGGGATATAGGCGTGAGTTCATGTTATGTTTATGTTATGTATTCGTTAGGTATGCCACAATTATAATAAAAATATTAACAAAAATCTGCTCAATCACCATGAAAGTTACCACTTACACAGATTTAACAGTAGAAGTATTGTACGTAGTCTCATTTAATTTGTACAACAAACACCGAGTACATAATGAAACAAACATGGCATCGGTATCGGAACTAAATTCACTAATCAGCTTTGCGCTTCAAATTGGCGCCCAAACGCGGCCCACTGAATATTCCATCGCGCAGCTCGCGTCGTGATTTACGGATTATCTAGCTCTGTTCTGAATAAACTTGTTAATATGCAAGCCCCTGAATAATGTACGATAGCCAAACTGGATTTCTGCTGGCCCTTCGCTCTATTATCGTTTTTAAAACGTACGGTGTAACGGTCAATTGTACATTGCAGTTTTTTGCAATTCAAAATATGTACCGTCAATTGGAACTTGATTGACGGGACTTCCAGAGAACTGTGTTATTGGATTGGATGCAAATACAATGTTGATCATACAGTACATTCTAGCTTATTGCTTGAAATTTTCAAGTAACATTATTTTAATTTTTTGTTGACAGCTGTAACGGAACGGATCGGCACACCTTCCTTGATCACAACTATCACGACGAATACAATCACTACAACATCTTCATCGAACTGTGCGGTCTGCAATATCACCGGTGCGACCAGAACGGTTTCAAGATCTAGAGCAGTTCATTACGGATTAAAAGAAGATGCCGTAGGGGCGAGAGTCTGTGAGCCGTGCCACTGCAGATGTGTCAGATCTCGGTATACGAGTTGTCCGGTTCCTACGTGTCCAGGGCCCAGAGTTCGAGCGAAACGGTTAAGGCATCTACCGCCAAGGTGGCATGACTTATCGTTGGAATTGAAGAGGCCGCTTATGGAGGAGTTTGGTAAGATATTACTTATACCGTGTCGTAGTGAAGAAAAAGGAGTTAAAAAGGTCTGCCTTTAAATCGTAGCCCGTAGTTGAGTGTTTGTAATTTAAGGTATTGAATTAGATATGTCTGTGATCCCTTTGTATGTTATATTTATTTTGCAATTCCCAGTAGTCGAAGTTGCTTAACTGAAATAAATAGTTATTATATTCATATTTCATAATTTCTTTTTTCCTTACAGAAATCCCTAGCGATCTCAGCAAATGTTGTCTAGCTTGTTTTAAAAGAATAACCCGGAGGTTAGAGACCGTGGTGGAAGGTGGTTTGGCACCTGAGCCCACGGAGGAGGAGGCCGCGAGGTTCAGATCCTTGTTGAGGGACCACGGGACCGCGTGGGACAGAATCGCCGCGGTTAGTGGGAGGACACCCGCTAGCTTGAAGGCGTTCTATTTCACTTACAGGTAAGTGTCATAAACTATTATTGTAATAGTTTTAAACAAAATGCTAATATATATTCGGGTTTTAAAACCTTGAGCCTCTTGAGGACATGTACTTCAAACTGAATTTAGGTATACTTCTATTTTTATTAAAATTCAGTGCTGATGGTAAAATTAAAAAAATAAAATGTCGAACTAAAACAATGAAGAAGACTACACATTGCCACAGAAACTTGTCCATTACGTATAAAAACCATTAGGATTGTTGAAGTTTTTCTGTTTAAGTATTTTAATATAACTCTTCAATTTCAGAAAAAAGCTTCAACTAGACACCTTAGTTAGTGATCGAACAGCATCCGCACCCCGACTGACTTCGAGTGAGGATAGTGCGTTAAGTTCTGCTGACACGGACACGGCCAGCGGTGGGTCGCCGGCCAGGACGCCCAACACGGCCGCGACGGCCCCTGCACCCGCCCCCAGGACGGACGCGGTGGCGCCCAGGAGACCCAGGAGAGACGAGTACGACTCATCTGCCACGGAAACGGCTGATGAGGAGAATGATGCACCTAGCGCTAAGGTAATTTCTTCAGATTAGATACAGACAGATGCTACGTACAGATGCAGAATAATTAATCTGGATCAGATAAATATTTAACTTTGTGAGTCGCAGTACAAATTGCGTAAATATTTTTGATATTGCGATATAGATCCATTGAGATAGGAAAAGTGAAACGCTCAGACGGGACTTGAATCCGCGACCAGTTCCTTACAGGGGGAATGCTCTGATCACTGTGCCACTGCTCTGAACACTGTCTACCCGTCTGAGCGATTCACTTTTTCCAATGTTAATGGATTCGAAAATTTCAATTTATTGCGATATAGACTTTATTATGGTATCACAAGATGATTATTATTCTGTTTTAGATCGTACCCGCAACATCAGTACCAACGATAGTGTGCAGCGGGTCGTCGTGCAGCCCCATCGTGTCAGTATCTGCGGTGGCGGCCCCGGCGGGGGCGGGGGGGCCGGTGGGCGCGAGCGGGGCCTCGGGCGCCGCGGGGGCCGTGGGGCCGGCGGGGCCCGCGCCCAGCGCCACGCCGCCCGGCGCCGCCCGGCCGCCCAGCGGCGCGCCGCAGACCGTGCGCGACGTGGTGCTGAACCTCATCGAGATCAGTCTCACCAGGGATTCGCAGCCACAGCACCCCAGTATGAAACAGCATCAAATAAAGGTATGCAGTCAACACATCGATACTAGATTTATGGACGCGAGCACGTGCCGCGGGAAGCATCTTAAATTACTAAACGATTCTGTGTACTATTAAATGTAGTTAAATGTAGTTAAATGTAGTTCTTTGGATGGATCAATTGATGAATGGACATATGTTACCTACTCAAGTACGCCAGAATAGATCTAAATAAAATATAGTATAACGATAGATTTTAGTCTGAAATAGTGCTGGAATAGTCTTTCGAAAAACTCAAAATAAAACCCTTTACCAACCCGTCTGGCCAGAGTGGAAACAGAAGGCTAAATCCTCCTAACATTGGGAGAGACGTAAATTCGGCAGTGGACTGCGATGGGCTAATTCAGTCTTTCGTTATAGATCTTGATGAATACGCTCTAACCATTAGTACATTTTTCCTTCATTTATTACTTATACTGTTTCCCTACCCACAGTTACCATCATCATGCGCAAGCGGACGAGAAGCACTAGCGACGCTAAGTGTCGTCAACAGTTCCCATGTGGGCGGGTCCACGGGGGCCGCGAGTCCGCAGCGAGCCGCCACCATCACCCCCCTCCACACGGCGCCCACGCCGCCCGCGCAGAACAACGACAGCAAGGACGTCATGCTGCTGCAGATAGAGCCCCGGCCTGACAGGCCCGAGAGGACGGAGAGGCCAGACACGAGGCACGAGCCTCTGTTAGACCTTAGTGTTAAGAGGCCCAGACATGACCAGCCGTTCCCACATCCTAATAAATCGGTGAGTCTATTAGACTTATTATATTTGTACAGTAGCTAGTACCCAGTCAGAGTTTGGCTAAATTACATTTACTTTGGTTTCGTCTTTATTGCACGGCTAAATATATGTTCTACAGCTTGATATTTACCGTAGTGGTAATTCCAATATCATTGTGTGTTTCCACCGATCCTAATATAATTTCTTACCACCAACAGGTATATAGAAACTCAACAGACTACCAAACGTATCGACCACAACCTGAAAGAGAATCCCCTAATCAATATAATTCCAAACCGAAGCCCATGACGCAGCAGTCCCGGCCGCCATTAAAACAGGCGCCAAACAAAGGGTCTATAACGTTAGGCACTCCAGTAGAATCTAGGTTTGAGCCTTCAAGAAATCCTCCCGAGCAGAAGACGGGGTCGATAACAGCTGGTACACCTGTCCATGGAACCCATCACCTTGCGGATAAGAGAACTATGGAGTTTTACAAGAGGAGAAGTCCTGGTGGAGCGTATTATGCGACGAATCAGCCTCGGCCGCAGTCGCCATCTTTTTCACCTGTGAGTTTTCAGATTGAATATTTAGAATCATTGTCATTAATAGCAAGAAAGTTCTCACTATATGTTTTAGTTAATTTAATCTTTTAAATAGATTAAAAGAAAGAAAGAAAGAAAGATTCGTTTATTTAATGGTCACCTCTAGCGACATCAATAATTTTACAAAGCTCACAGCTCATTAGATGCTTTTTCACGCCCCGCTTAAAGGATCCGGAACTATAGGAAAAAAACACCTGTGCCGGTAAAGAATTCCAAGACTTTATTGTGCCCTGAACTGCTTGGTTCTTGAAGAAGCTGTTTGCACCTTATGAGGGTGACATCTCAGCCTTGCACGTGCTGTTTTAAATAGCAAAGGAGAGTTAACGTGGCTGTTATTTTCAGACGGGGAGTTCAGGGTACACGCGCAACCCGTACGGTGGGTTAGAACAGCGCCAGATCATCATGGCGGACTTCATTACCTCGCAGCAGATGGGGCACGGCGGGGCGCGTCGGGAGAGGGAGCGAGCTGCCTCGCCTCAATTCCGGCGGGACAACGTATCTGTCATACAGAGACATACGCCCCAGCTGTACCCACATCCGCCACCAGGTTAGTAATTATGCAGTCTATCATTAATGCAGTGAATGGTTTAACAACAATGTAATGAATAAATGAATGTATAACCGATAGAATGAATGAATGAAGGAATGAGGGTACTGATTAGTCAAGAATGGGTGAATGAGGGAATGAATTAGAAGGAAGAAATTTTTTAAAGGAGGTAGGACACGGCGGTATATCCGCCCGATTGAGCATTTAAAGGAGGTAGGACACGGCGGTATATCCGCCCGATTGAGCAGTCCGACTGGGGAAGTACCTCCGCCCTACAGAATACCGCGGTTATAATAACTTCGTGTTGTGTTCCCAGCGGTGAGTAGGGTAGCCAGAGCTCACTGGAGAATTTGTGCCGTCAGTGGGAAGACTAAAGGCTTGCCCTGATTTGTCTTCTACTGACGGCACAGAAACTCTGTACTTACAGGGTTGGCAGCGCGACTGTGACTCCTATGGTGTTACAGACGTCCATAGGCCACGGTAACTACTTTCCATCAGGTGGGCCGTGTGCTTGTCTGCCAACTAAGTGGTATAAAAAAAAAAAAAAAAAAAAAAAAAGGCGGAAGATAAAGAATTAATGAATTATTCATCATCAATCTCTGACCCTTTTTCCCAACTCAGTTGGAGTCGCCTTTCTACTCTAACTAAGATGCTGCTGAACTTCGATATTTTTCATGAAGCGACTACCGTTTGACCTCCTCAACCAATTTGCGATATCGTAGTTCTGTAGTTAGACTAGTCGGACTTTTGATGGCTCCAATGAATGAATTATTACCACAAGCAAATCGAGATAAATTATTTAAACTCATGTTTAGATATGTTTATAGTCTTAATATCATTGTCTACCTTTTTTTTGTTTCAATTCAATTCAATCTCTTTAAAACGTACATACGTTACAGATTATATAGCATAACATAAACTCACGCCTATATCCCCGAAGGAGTTGGCAGAGGTGATAACACCCACATTTAGCCAGTCAGATTATATACTTACAGATTATTGTGTAGTATTATCAGTCATTATCAAATCCGAAGAGTTGTAATCTAGGACCAATAAAAGACCCAACATACCAATAAAATTAGGTTTAAACCAAAATAATAGTCGTACCAAAAAAAATGGTGTGTCATAGGTCACGAAGCCTTCACGTCGCTAGTAGACGTAGCGTCAGCAGCGACGGCTCTGCCCGTGCCTAGGGGTTCCGCCCCCGACGTGAAGCAGGAGCCTAAACCCCAGCAGCAACAGCAGCAACACCACGGACAACCCCACGACATCAGGTACAGACACATTATTATGTATTCATATATATTACTATTTGATATACCTCGGGTCATAAATCTTGGATCTAAAATGTACCCAAAATCACTCTATACGTGCATTACACGTTTTTTGGGTGTGTTTTGAAGATAGCACGCGGAGCTACTGCGGTGAACGAGCTCAAATTATGACTTAGGTCCAAGATATGCGCCTCGAGATATAATCGTGAACATATCCACACGTAAAAATTGTTTTTTTGTTGTTCGGCTCAAATCGTGGAATGACTTAACTGATTTAGATAATTTCTTTTTTATTGTTTTGATGAAGAAGCAATGTAAAAGTAACGTGGAACAAGTAACAATACAAATTATTTAATATTAAAATTATATTATTATCAATATTACAGAATAGCGATGGCGCAAAAACTACCACAGTTCCAGCAACTTCAACAACAGTTTCCGGTACGTATCATAGACAATTACAGACCTTGAAATTAACTTTAGAGTTTTTTCGTATGAACGAGCAAACCCTTACCTTAGGTATATTTTATTGCCTGGTTTATGCTCACATCGATATATCTTTAAGTTCACACGTGCGTCAAGTATTTCCGAGTTCGAGATTGCCAATGAGAAGTGGAGGTTAGATGGCAATCTCTTCACGGACAATATCGAAAATCGGCCTAAACTGAAAAAGCGGATTCCAAAAGTAATACTTCGAAATTTGGCAGATAAAAATGTCAAGTGAAACTATACGTGTACGGGTTTGTTCGTACAATATAGATAAGTACAGTTTAACTAAAATATCATGTGTGTAACCTTGTGTGCGTGTTTGTCAACAGATGATGGACAATAGAAGAGTTCAATCACAACAGCAACAGTATATGGAGAGAGACACACAGATACATATACGGAGAACATCGTAAGTGTATTAGTTATTATTTTATTTTATTATTTTTTTCACCGGAAATAGTAGTTACTACAAATTTAGTTCTTTTTTTTGGCGGGTAGTCCCTAAAGTTTTTTAACGCCTAATATGTGCACGTCTGAGGGTACGTAGTACGCAGCGCGTACTGTTTCGTGGAAATTGTGTATATTTTGCACTATATATATAGTGCGAATATTTTCGCACTATATTATTTGCACGAAACAGGCGCCATGATACATGCACACGCACGAGGCAGTGGGCGGGCTAAGTGGGAAATACGGCACTTTATCATATTGTCATTGGTATTGGATGCATTTATGCTGAGATAGCGACTTATTGACTTTTCCGGGCCTATTTTTAATGAAACGCTCCGCTAACTAAAACATAACTGTGTATACTTGTATAACTCAGTATAACCAAATCTGTTATTCCCAGGGCCATCCACGCGATGCAGGACCGCCACGCGATGGAGCAACATCAGTCGCAACATCAGTCGCAGCACCAGTCGCAACACCAGTCGCAGCATCAATCGCAACATCAGTCGCAACACCAGTCGCAGCATCAATCGCAACATCAATCGCAACATCAATCGCAACATCCGTCGCAACACCCTTCGCAACATCAGTCGCCACACCAATCGCAACACCAGTCGCAGCACCAGCCGCAACACCAGTCGCAACACCAGCCGCAACACCAGCCATCCATCATACACGACCGACATCTTATGCACCCCTGTGTAAGTTACACTAAGAGAGATCCACACCAGGCCATTACGACCTATGTTACGCATTTCTTGGTGTATACAATACTTGATGTATATTGACACCTATAAATCTCAAAGGGGTAGGCAGAGGTATATAAACATCCTCATAAAATACAATAAAGAAAAAATATTTGATGAGAAATGACTTCTATAAATATACTCGTAGGTTGGCTGTACGGAACCAAAAAAATGTTGTCGCGAAACCCTTTTTGTAGCGTTCGTACAGCTGACAGGACGAAATGGCGCCGTATTGCAATACATATAGGGTGTCAAAATTCATTAATTCACGTATCTCTGCGTCCTGTTCCCCATCGTTCAGTAACTTTTGTTACCTACACGTAAATAGCGTTTGAGATTATGTTTTGTAATTTCAGAGCGTTTCATCCCAGGACGGTGACAGGCGGATGATACAGTCTGTCACGTACACAACGCCTACCAAGCCCAGAGCGCAAACACCTCATTCGCGAGACCAGTATCTGGACAAAAATAGGTATATTGCTATATTATTCACTCATTTACTATGTTTTTCTGTTAATATTGTTAGGTTATAAGTTAGTCACCCTAATTGAAGAAGAATGAAAGAAGTATCCAACGTTAATTTTTTTGATAACTGGGTTCTAAAAAATCATACACATCCTTTAAGGATTCGCTGATTTCACTGGTCTTTTAGTACATTATTGAAGAGTCATAATATCAAATTTCTGTTTATAAGTGTGTGTAATAATTTCGTTATAATGTTGTTGTGTACTATATGTATGTATCTCGTCCTGCACCAAAATAAGCAGATTGACCATCGAGTACACCGTCATCATCATATAATAACGCCTTTATCCCAGAGGGTTAGGCTGAGGGGAATTAACACCCACATTTAAAGAATTATAGTATTCGGTTCCATTCGGGGTGAGCCTATTACCATTTTGCGGGCATTATTTTCGACTCGAACCATGCTTCCGAGACGGAGTCTGGGCTGTATATATCTGTTTGATGTTAAACAGCCCTATCCCTTAGTCGCTTTGTACGACACCTCATGGGAAGAGATGCCGCAAACCACGCGGCATTTCGATTACTTACAGTAATCCTGAGAAGTTTGATTAAAGGATGCATTAAAGATTGAAGCAGTGTTGTGTATTCCAGGGCGGTGGTGCCGTCCGTGTCGGCGGCGGGGCCGGGGGGGCCGGTAGGGCCGGTGGGGCCGGCGGGCCCGTTGGTGGTGGGGGTGGCGGGCGTGCCGGGCGGCGCGGCGGCGGCGGGCGACGGGCGGGCGCGGCCGGCCGAGGGCACGCTCACGGCCGCCTCGCTCATCGACGCCATCATCACGCATCAGATCAGCCAGAGCTCCGACCAGCGGTACCCGGTGAGCGTTACATCAGTACTATAATTTGGTGTTCGTCTTTGCAGCTAAGTTATCAGAGAGTCGAGGCTGATTCTGGGCTTTATTTGTCTGATGTTAAACAGCGCTATCCCTAAGTCGCCCTGTATGCAGGGCGGGAACGGTTGCGGAGCGGGAGCGGTAGCGGGAGCGACGAAGGATCGCAAGCCAAGCTGCCCGCGTATGAAAGCAGCACGGGCGTCGGAGGTCGATGAATGACCTCCGCTCCCCATGAGTGCAGGCCTGGGGGTGACGGTGGAGCCGCCTGTCACACTGGGAGAAGCAGGCCGCGGCCTCCCCTTTTCCGGGGACGAGTAGGGGACTCTGTGGTCCCCACACCCGAGGAGAGGGCCAGATCGAGAGAAATGGCTCTGGGTCGGCCGGGGTGCGAGGGATATATCCATTAACCTCACCTTCGGCAACCAAAAACGACCCACAGGCGTCGTGCGATTTAGTCGGTTCAAGTCCGACATAACCTCTCCCACCGCAACCGGTAAGGGGAGGTATCCGTGGGGATATTACGCACGTAAAAGAAAAGGCGCCCTGTACGATACCGTATGGTAAGATATGGGGTGGCTCAAATTCTACTCTGCCGAGAACCTCGCGAAAATATATATAATAATAATACTAAAAATGTAAACAAGCCAGTTTTTTGACCATCCAAACTCCCTGCTAATGCAGTTCAGCCACTAGTATTATACTAACCTAAATGTCATATTCCAGGAGCGAGGGGAACAGGGCGTAGTGGGAGCGCCGGGCGCGGGCGGCGGCGGCGGCGGGGGCGGCGTGCCGGGCGGGCGCGCGCCCACGCAGCAGGAGCGCGACGAGCACGCCGCGGCGCTGCAGGCGCACACCACCAGCATCAAACTCGGCGACCTCGCCTCCAACATCATCACCCGGGACTTCTGCAGCCCCACCACCGCCATCGTTCATCATAAGTAAGTTGTTTGCATCTCTATGTTAGATACTACCTCGCTATAGTAACTCAACTCCAGGGTTATCCCCCGGTTGCAGCCGAGGCTTTCACGTCGGAGCCGGTCCGCATTCTCTTTCTCTTCTTTTTCAAGTGACTGCTATATTATATTCTAACCTCTAAGGCCCAGCGAAGATCATTTTAAAACAACAATTCAATATAAACTTTACTCACCTTGATATACTGTCAATAACTGTATATCAAGAATAAATTCGCACGCCGCGCACTAAGCGGTTACAAAACCAGGCGCACGACTGTACTTTCAACCGTATTTCTAGGTGGTTAAAGTTTATATTAAATTGTTTCTTCAAATAGTCTTCACCGCGCTTCCTGCGGTATGCACTGAACCTTAAGGAAACTGCGTCAGAACTTCGTCCGTTGACTTGAAGGGATACGTACTGCTACTAGTTAATTATCGGCATGCGTTATATACATTTTCTGATCTATATTTAATTTGTTTGATCTACCTGAACTTGAGCCTAATGGACTCCTCATCTCCACCACATGTTTCGGTGGTAAAATTGCTAAATACTCTCAATGTAGTGTTGCTATTTCGTTAATAACTAACGAGTGAACGATTTTATTTCAGCAACAGATTCACGGTGCCGAACTCGGACGGCTACGTGAGCGGTAACAGCGGTGCGACCAACGACGAGTGGAAGAGACGAGACGCACCTAAACACGCGCCCTACTTAGAACCCGTGTCGCCGCCCGACAACCATCCTGCCAACAGGTATAGACATGTTCTTACTTGTTACACACACAGTCCGCCTGATGGAAAGTGTTCCCGTGGTCTGTGGACGTGTACCACTCCAGGAGAGTCACATTCGTGCTGCCGACGCTATAAGAACAGAGTTTCTGTGCCGTTAAGACACAAAAACTTTCCAGTAAGCTCTGGCTATCCAACTCACCGCCGGGAATACAACACGAGGTTATTATGGCCACAGTAGTCTGTAAAAACCACAGATCCAAACATCTTCGTTTGTAACTTTGTAACGAGACAAGATGACAAATGCTTCTTATGTAACTGGTTAAAAAACCCGGTTACCATGGCAATGGTTTCACCTCTATCTCCCCTGTGTAACATGTAAATCTAGTAGGAATCTATTCTTTGGAGGCTTGAAGATTTCCAAGTTACAGCTTTTCCTAAATACAGACACAGACCGACAAACATACATAGGTGGTGTCGTAATGTATAATTGGAATATTCCGTCCACAGAAACAACAGCAACCGCCGCTACAGCTGCGTGGGCGCGGGGGGAGTCCCCGGCGGAGCGAGCGGCGCGGGCGGGGGCGGGGGCGCGGGCGGCGGCGTGCTCACGGCGTTCGACTACGTGACCAACCGCATCGTCGAGGTCATGCGCAGCGACGCCGACGAGCGCGCCAAGCCGCTGGCCTTCCCCGCCACGCAGTACGCCTACCCCTACTCCGCGCTCAACGTCGCCACCAACAGCGCCGACGGTACGTGTGCCCAGTGCCCAGTGCCCAGCTGGCAGTGGGGACCTACTTAGGTCGACCTGCCATGATGCTTTGTTTGTTCGTGCCTTCCAATCCTATCCATTGCTAAACTGTTGCTGAATGTTCGACAGGAACAGATTGCAAAGAACATAGGGACAAATCAACCTGTTATGTATAGGAGGAGATCACATAGAAGTTATCCCTTGTGGGTATATATGTGTAACTGAACTCGAATTTACCAATAATATCGTGTAAAAGAAGATGCTTTCAGTCCGCCAATCAGTAAAGTGGCATGCACATTTCATATATAGCCAATGACTTTTAGGTCGCATTTTCTCGATATGGTTTCACCCGGTAAACCGCCGATATTGTACCGTCGATATTGTATGGCTATGGAATCATTTCGTGCATTTTCGGCCTTAGAGTATAAAATATCGTCTCGTGAAAACACAGCTTTACTGTTTTTTAGAGTGTAAAGTTAGACAATAGCTAAATCCTATTATTCTGTTCGCAGGAGGGGCTGCGGGCTCGCACGGGCCGACCGGGCCGGCACCGCCGCCGCCGCCGGAGCCGGCGCCGCTGATGTCGTCGCAGTACGAGCCGCTGTCGGACGAGGACTGACGCCTGGCGCCGCCTTCGCGCCCGCCGCGCCCGCCGCCGCATCCGCCACATCCGCAGCCGCAGCGGGCCGGCTAGCGCCGCGCCTCCGTCATCCGCCGTGCACCATTACTGGCCCCGGTTCCGGATCCGTATCCGTATCCGGCCGCTCCGTCCACTCTCCACCGGCCCCCGCCGTACGGATGAGACACCACTCGCGTTATATAAACAACAAAATATTGCCTTTTTTTTGCAAACTAGGCTTTATGAAGCTAACTGCTTAACTTTCGATTTTATACTTTCTCTTATATACTACTTTTTGATGAGCTTGTTTCATCGGCTATTGTCTAAGATATTGATGCCGATTCTGTTGTCTGAAATTGTCTTTTACTATAATTTAGTTGTGTCTGAATGATGTAAATAAACGGCATATGAAAACAAGTGATATTTATAAGAAAAAAATAAATGTAATTTGAGTGACAGAATCAGCATAAAAAAATATCATAATGCGCTTGAGATGTTCTTATCAGAAAGCTTTTACTATAAGGTGGGCAAATATTCTGTTGTCTATATCAAATATTGTAATAAAATAGTGCGTGAGAAATTGTAACTCAAGTGTGTCCCATCTTTCACTGACTTTAAAAAATAAGAACCTATCATTGACTGTACATAACGGTATACAGTCAATGAGAGCTCTGAAGGGCTTGTAGAAGTGAACGGAGTGGAAAGAAAATGAAGATACACATACAACACAGTTTATTTTTCAAAGAAAGTTCTAGAAGATTGTGTTGCGATAGAGACATTGTGTTGTTGACATTCATACGTTACACAGTGAGTGTAAACCAGTGCTAACGGACAGCGGCGTAGCAAAGACATTAATCAATTATAAATAGTAACGAATTATCGAAGCGAGATGTGATTGAACATGTTAGTGCATTTCGTGTGATCTCGGTTATGTTCGTACGTTCTGTATAGTATATATTTATATGTTGTTATGTCCAGCCGGAACTGACGAGATATGCAAACTTGTAAAAAAAACTGACTATGATGAGCGTTTATATTCTTCCAGAAATATTTTCTTGTAATTTACGTATATTTTAAATACCAGTGTCGTCGGTTGACTGCGTACAGCGTAGCGTGCGATGTGTAATAAATTTAATGTCACCGCTAAGATATCACTGCCGCTAAATGTTGCAAAACATATAAATTATTACCTCAGTACAATAATATTAAGTGGCAGATAACGTTATCGAATATCATTAAAAAAGATGTGTCGAGTAAATAATATTAGTATTTTAATCCAGTCTTCCATCGCCACTTCGAGTACTCCCGACTCGCTCTAGCATAGGATCCGCGCGACTTCGTCCATTACTTAGCTACACTTAGGTACTTGTATAATATTGTATAGACTCGTGACCGCGTGAGGGACTCTTGCCTCTCGCGCTCCGTGTACAGCTGTTGTGTGTAATGTGTGTATCGCGTGTCGCGTCGCGTCGCGTCACGCCTGCAGCCAGTTGGCGTCACACTTATGATATGTTTACACGCGTCGCTCGTCGCTCCGGCCTTCGCCGCCGCGCCCGCCAGTGCCGCGGTAGTTGCGAGTAGCTGCTTATCATTTGTTCATTTCGTATTGTAAATATCATTATGTCGTCTCGTTTGTGTAAAGTTTGTGTATAATTGTGGGGTGCGTCGGCGCAGCGAAGTCGGAACGACGTGCGATAAATAGAAATTGAAAATACTTGACGACTGAAGGAACGTTTGTACCCTTCATTATACATATAGATAGCGTAACGTTAATAATATAGGTTAAGTAATATAAATTATATACATATGTAAAAGTGTATGGTTATTATGTATATGCATTTGTAATTATACAGGTTAGCTAAGAGTTAATTATTCGTTTGATTTCGTTTTTTAGTTAGGTGGTGTGAGTGGCCGTTATAAATATAGTGGCGCGGCAGTGAGCGCAGGCGCGTGTCGCCGCCGCCGCACTACGCAGAAGTGCATTTTGCTTTTTGTAATGTGTTCCCGACTCGCGCGCCACCCCACTGTCCCCCACCCCGCCCCGCTCCGGACCCGTGTGAAGGTCTCTGCTCGCCCTCGTCACGTCCCCTGTCAAGCGCGGCTTGTTCTCATTCGTCTAACGCTGGGTGATACTGGAGTAGCGCGCGATGTTATTTTGTAAATGTTTTCGAGTTATGTGTAAAAAACGACTGATTAAATTTACTTTGAGCGAGTGTTCGGGTCGAGCGGCGGCGGCGGCGCACGCTGTATACACATTGTGATTTCTTTATAAAAGTTGTAATGTACTGTAAGTAGTCCAAGAAAAAATAATCCTTGTGAGTCCTAACATGCGAAGACAAACGTTTTGAGAGGACAAATCAATAAATAAGATGCAAATCTATTTTATTGGGTTTTATTTTATTCTCAACAACTTTAAAGCGGAGTTCTAAATAATCATTGGTAAGTTGCTTCTATAGCTGGACAACCGAATTTACAGCTTTGAGTATTCGCCGCTAATATTGCGTGTACAATTGCGGTGAAATATTTACTTCGTGCGTGTGCACGCATATGGACACCTGTTTCGTGCAAATAGTACTGAGCTAATTTCGTACAGATAATTTGCATGAGATCGTGCAAATTGTATGGAATATTCTGACATACTGGCAGATGTGGGTGCTTCTATGCACTATAACATCCAACTAACTCATGGTTCACTTATAATAAATAGCTTTATTAAAGGCTTAGCTTAGTGGTTAAGGATTCGGCTATACGATCGAGAGATTTCCGATTCGAAACCTGGTCATTACAGTACCCACG
Source organism: Eilema griseolum (assembly GCA_963662185.1). NCBI lineage: Eukaryota > Metazoa > Arthropoda > Insecta > Lepidoptera > Erebidae > Eilema > Eilema griseolum. Next base: position 11,519,615 of record OY759249.1, on the reverse strand, counting down.
TGAACCCACTCCTAACACAGGCAATTATGCTTACCTGGAGAGGTTAGAGGAAGAAACTTCGGTTACTAATATTCTTAAAAAAGCCGGTCAAGTGCGAGTCGTACTCGAGCACCGAGGATTCCGTAACTAAGCTACATAAACCGTAATATATTCTGAATTCGTTGACTTAGAAGTTTGATATTTGCTCAGTTTCAAGACGTTATAGACCTCATATTATTAACTATATGTGGTATGAAATTCAACTTGCGCACATTTCTGAAAAAGAGGTCTTGACACAGACATATACAGACAGATAGACGGAGAACGAAGTGATCCTATAAGGGTCCCTTTTTTTTCCTTTTGAGCAACATAATATTATTTGGTTCTGAGCAGAAAATAATTAGCTCCCAGAGGTTAACCCCAAAGGAATGTGGGAAAATATAGAGAGGTTCACTAGATCGTGAAACGACTATAATGATATCGATAACCAAATAATCATCATTAAAGCAGGGACTACCCCTGCATCTAATCTTTCCACTTTGAAGCCGAGGGTCTGATCTCCTACTATTCTTGATTTGGTTTGTCTTGCTTTTTGCCCCCAACCCGGTTTTAGAAAACCTTCAATCAACAGTGCCACTTAAGTGCCCCCTTGTGCAGGCCAGTTGAAATCAGAATAATTACCCTTCACAAGTAATATTATTCTACCATGATTGGTGCATTTTTACACACTCAGACGTGTAATTAACTTGACGAATGGTTTTTAAGTTATATGTCTGAGTGTGAAATCGTCCCTTTATCTGAAAAAAAAAAACATTTACAATGTTTCACTAGTCGGTCTTTTTAGGGCTCTAACTACCCGTCTGTCATAGATGTTCGTAAGGTGCGTTCTCTGACGTCACTTTATTAACTGTAAAAAGCCGGTCAAGTGCGAGTCGGTCTCGCGCATCGAGCGTTCCGTACTGCAATATATTTTTCACTTCAACAGCTCAAACATGTACCTAACAGTGTACAAAATGCGATTATGGCCATTGTTTGAGACAAAAAACGCAAAATAAGTATTACTTAGAAGATAACTCAATAAACAGGAATAGATAGAAATTGCGTTTATATTTATTATTAATCAAAATAATGTTGAACATTTTAAAAGTTAAAGGTGCAATTATTGCAGTTCTGCTTTAAAGTTATTTTTTTATATATAGAACACGTCAATTAGACTTCGCCTTACCTTCATTACTTGTGTTTGTCACTTGCTCATATATAATAATCATGGAACTAATAAGTACTACGTACAACCGGAATGTGCACTGATCTAGGAAAACGGTCCGAAAGAGATAGCAACTAGGAGGTGCTTGTATCTCACTCTGCTAGGGTGACCAAATATTTTGCAAGAAATAGGAATTGACATCTCTCTTAATTTGCGTTTTTATTTCTTGAAGATTCGATTACTAGTTTTCGAGATATCGACGTCAGTCGTAACATTTTAGTCATGCTAGTCCCGAGCATCATTTGTTCCATGATGACGCGTCAACCTATCCACATGGACTACCTTTGGTTTTCCCCTAATCCCCTTCCTAATGCGGTAGGTAATGTCATTGATTCTTGTAATAACCGTATAGGGCCCTTCCCAACGAGCTTGGAGTTTAGGAGATTTCCCCTTCCTGCGTAGCGGATTGTGAAACCATACCAGTGTTCCTTCTTAAAAACCGTTGGTGTTTGCATTTCTATCGTACCGGGTTTTTATCCTTTCACCTGTCTTCAGATTGATTTCCCGGACCATTCTGTGCACCTCGTCCAATCGGTTTCGAAGTTCACTCACGTAATCCGTCACGGGCTTAGGACTATCAGGTGGCGTACCGGTTATTGCATCCACTGCTAGCCTAATCTCGCGACCAAAATTCACTTTCGCTGGGGTGTGTCCCATACTGTCATGTACCGCAGATCGATAGGACATCAGGAACAGTGGGATTTTACTGGTCCCAATCTCTTTGGTGTTCATCGACAACTTTAGCCAAGTGATTTTCCCTGGTTAAACCTCTCGAACATTCCGTCTGACTGCGGATGCGCTGGAGTCGTACGGGTTTTGTTCATTCCAAGGAGTTTGCACATTTCTTGAAATAGAGCAAACTCGAAGTTCTGTCCTTGGTCATAGTGGATCTCCATAGGTGCGCCGTACCGGCAGATCACTTCCTGAACCAGTTTCCTTGTTACAGTGACTTCTTCCTGGTTGGGTGTCGCAAATACTTCAGGCCACTTAGTGAAGTAATCTTGCATTACTATGATGTATTTGTTACATTCTTCAGTCATTGGAAAAGGTCCAGCAACATCAATGGCGATACGTCCATCGTAACAATATATTACATCCTGCAAATGTTTCACTGCTGCAACCTTTAATACACCTTTTCACCATGATAGCAATACAAATTGGTAATAAAATTACTTTGAGACTACGAATAAGTCAGCGCATACAACCTATGCCATTAAGGATAGCTGATTGCGACGTTAATATTCAAAATCCTACCATTGTACTACCAAAAGAATTATATGTTTATAGTTTAGAACCTTGCGATGTTTTAATAAATTAAAATAAATAAAATAAAAATCATTTATTTCGGACCATGGTCCATAGCGTGTTAGTAACAATAATCTTAATACTAGTGTTAGTAACAATATAATACCTACTATTAATAGGTACCTAACAAATATTATTGGTAGTTTGAGACCCCTACAATACTAGGACACTGTCTACATTGCGTGCAATCGTACCCAGCGCCCCAGCATCGGACTGTCCCACCTATCGCACAATACGCCCACGATACTGTGTGAGCTCACCCGTATTCTCCGCAAGAGGGATGCACTACGTTTGCGGATGATGGCATGGAAGCCATCGACACTCGCCTCCGCAAACATCCCCGACGCACTACAAAAGCGTGGCAGCCCAATCAGCATCCTGAATGCATTATACTGTACCCGCAGGGCGTTGTATGCCCCTCGCGTATATGCGACCCACAGACTGCACGTGTAAAATGTCTGGCAATACGCCCTAAATAGGGTAACTTTTAATGATCATAAAATGTTACGTTTTTATTTCTACTTCATGACTGAAACGAGTCAAGAGCACACATTATTTTTACTATAATATTTAATAATAGTTTCACAAATATCATAAACTACTAAAAAGATTTTTTTCACCCATTTCATTAGTCTTATATTTTGTACACGCATAGTGAGTGCACATTCCAGTTGTACGTAGTACTTATTAGTTCCATGATAATAATCTATGATTTGCTCTTTTTTAAGGATGGGAAAGAGACAGAGTGCAGTGTAGTTCGAAAGTTATTCGGTGAACAATTCTTTCAAAATGTAGATTTTGAAAGAATTGCTCCACGAAAAACAGTAGTGTTGGAACTCTTTATTGAAAAGAAAGAAAATAAGTAGTTACTTAGTCTCACGCAGTGACCAAAAACAAAAGATTTTTTCATCTCGTGCATTTGAATCCCTCGCTTTGCTCATTTGTTGCACAAATAACTATTAATGATTGACTTAAAAGTTTGATCTTTTCACTTTGTCATGATGTTACAGTATGTGATATGAATTTCAACTAGATCGGGCATGCGTGGAGGCACACATTCCTGACATAAAGGTCTTGTCAGACAGACGGCAGAAAGACACTGAAGTGATCCTAAAAGGGTTCTCTTTTTTCTTTTTAGATACGGAACCCTAGAGAATCAATTGGAAACATTTCTAAATGTCTCCGTAGCTATTAAAGAACCATTCCTTGTTCACCCGAGCGAGCGCCAATCATCTTAAAACCAGGGGTCCGCTCTTATTGTTAACAAGGGTCGCGTTTGATCACTATCTCATCTGTTGGTAGGGGATGATGTGGCAATGACACTTACACTTACCGTGTCTCTCAAAGTCGCCACATTCTAGGTATTTTGCCCGCTTCAGTCACTTACCCGGTCTATGCCCAACGTTTATTACTAAAAATTGTAAAAAAGACTAAACTAATGGCAATGATTATTGATCCTGTGCCAAGCCAACGCTACATAAAATTAGTGCTGTGAATTTTTAGGAGTCATTTCACTCATCACTTTTCTTCCAATCTAAAATGGAAAGAAGTTCCCGATTCAGTTACAGCAACCCCAAGACTCGGGCGTGGACAGGTGTAACGGTGTTCTCTGCATACCTCCTGCTGCTTATGGTGGAGATATATATTGAAATATTCGAAAATGGCACTCATTTACGGATTTACAATAATGTTTTACGGTTTTGGAATCTTAACTGAAGTAAACGATACTAGTTAATAAAAGAAAGAGTTTAGTTTTACTTCTGCAATGTGTTTCATTGATCATCAGTTATCTTAGCCCCTTAGCAAAAAATGCTATCTCGATTGACTAAAGGCACTCTCCGGATATTCTCGATAAAATGTATGAAAACTATCGCCTTGTAATCACAACATACCTACATATAGATCGTGTACAATTATCACATGTGCGGTTTTGTTGAAGTGTGAGAAAATTAGAAATGTTGATTGGAAAAATAAAACAAATTAGGTTCACAAATGTCTTTAGTACCCAATAAACATTCAAAATTCCAAGCACTTATATGAATGTTATATATAGTTAAATTAATGCCAGTGTTTCTTCGTTAGTATATAGTGAAATTTATGCTTTCATGCTTGAAATGCGGCCCAACATTACTTCTCATTGCTTCTTGTATAAAAATTAAGAATTAAGGTGAAGTAAGACCACGAAGTCCTTATGATCTGCAATTTAAAGAAATAATAAACATTAAAATCTCTGCTTTGTCAGATACTCTTATAAATAATTAGAAAATATATGTGTGTTGTTACATTACCGCAGTATAAGTTGACAATGACATAGTAGAAAATCCATATGTCGTTACGCGGACCCCTTGCTGAGCTCTGTAAACGAAATAAGTTAAATGAGTGTTCTGATGAGCTCTTCCAACTAATCCCACCATCTCCTTTCCTACATAGGACAACACGTGCGGGCCTTAGATGTCACCCCCACACTGTGCAGAATATACGAGCAAGAACCAAGCGGTTCGGAGACTCTTTTCTTTGCCGCACCACCAAGAAATTTATTACCAGCACACGTGTTTCCTTCTTCCTACAGTCCCGGGGCCTTTAAGCGGGGCGTGAAAAAGCATCTGATGAGGCCGCCAAGCTGAGTGCCACCATTGTAACACTTAGTGCCTGTAATGGTGACCCTCTTTCCTGCGACTTTGCCTTTAGCTTACCATCAGGCGAGGTGAGGTCAAGTAGGCGTGACCTATATAAAAAAAAGAAGTTACAATAACAGTTAGTCTCAATTTAAAAATATATAAAGATTACTGTTGTATGATGTACTCAATAAATATATATCTACCTATGGGGCGTGCACAAAATGTGTGTCATACCTAACACAATATAAAGAATATAAGACCGTGATATTTTTCAAGGAGTAGGCACCTGTAAGATTTTCGAGTTCCTTTGAATAATATAAATACCAATAAATAAATCATAATTGTAATTGTATTTATTTATACTTAGGACTTATTTATTCATAGTAAGTATTTAGATACCCATATAGACTATACACATAGGAACTACCCTGTAATTAAATATAGAGAATTCAGAATATCAATTACCTTATGAAAATTTAATGTAAGCAAGACATTCCTTTACCTACATTAATTATTCAATTAATAGTCCCTATTTCTTATAACAATGTTAAACGGCAAATGTAATGAGAATGATATTAGTCATCATAGCGGTGATTTCGGTTTCTCAGAAATCAAGGTTCGCATACTGCCTACGGGGAAAGATTTTCTGACGTATGTCGAGTTTACTCGAGTAATGAACAGCAGACACATTTGTCATAAGACCTAAAAGGAATCAGTTCATTGATCAAAGAGTCTTGCTAAACAATAATCTGTGGTGCTGTGCCATGGGGGTGGAGACTACAATGAAAAGATATATAGGATGATAACGTTAGCCATTAGTGACGATACATACCTTAATAACATAAACAAAATGGCGCTCTTGACTTTCTTACAAGCATTATACCATCCGCATTCGTAGAGAGCTCGAGACAAACCAAGACTCTGTAAATTCAATAATCATAGTGTTAAGTAACGTATCTTAAACAAAACTTAAAAACATTTACTTAAACTGCAATTCCATTATAAAAACACTGATTATAACAAGTTCAATTTTTTTCTTGGAGATACATAAATAAATAATTTGTTAACAATGGGGCTGAAATTAGCAGCCAGAATTGTAGCAGCGGCACATAGTCGAAAATTGGCATATAGTACCTAATAGAAACAGTCAGGCTATTGATAATTTCTCTAAATCAATTTCATCATTGATTTCCAGAAATAAGGTTTTTTTTTAATACCACTTGGTTGGCAGACAAGCTCACAGCCCACCTGATGCAAAGAAGATAAAGCAGGACAAGCTTTTGGTCTTCCCACTGACAGTACAAAATCTCTCCAGTGAGTCCAGGTTATAGGCATCCCTCGCTACTTCGCGGTTGCAGTAGATTTATTGTTACACACTATTTACAGCTTTGTCTAATTTTAATTTGGGCTGCTACAATTTGTTTGCCAATTTTGGCTACCAATTTAGCCTCATCGGGCTTCCCGGGACTGGGTGGTCAGGTACCGGGAAATCCTTATCCTTCCTTAGTCCCGAATTGCAAGCTTTAACTGTATAACACTTTTTCTATTTACATTGTATATCGTGAAACCAATAGAAAAATATAACGTACATCATCTTTCATCCAAACTTTTCATTAATCCTCTGAAAACGTCTATAATACTCACAATTACTTACAGAATCGAGCAGCTTCTGCCCATACCAGCACAACAACCAGATTTGTGAGAGCGTTGTCACGAAGAAAGACTTGTATGCAATCTCGTTCCACTTCTCGATTATCTATATAAAAAGATACATTAACTATTTTCTTTTGTTTTATGTAGGTAACTATATCATTCAATTTTCAAACCATCCAGGAACCCGTTGAAATATACTCACAAAAATCAATCTACATACATCGGTTGTGCCGTTTAAGAGCTAGGTGACAAACACGCCTACAGTAGAATTATGAACATTTCGAATGCAGGGAGTGGTAAATGGTATGTAAACATAAGAAGCATACAAAGAGACTGTAGGTATTTAAACTATCATTGTCACTAAGATTACTTAAATATACTTTAGTACCTAACCAAACGGAATATAGCGATAGTCTAGTAAAGTACCTATTTATTAAGTGGATACTTACAAGAGAACAGAATCCACAGAAACAAATAACCATAGAACTGTTTAAGAAGTTGATCAGCAACGCGAAACTGAACAAAGCTTCAACTGTCTCCGTCAACCTGAATATAGCAAAAATAAATTATTTAGCACTGTAGCACATGTATAGGGTACACCTCTACCGACCTCTTCAGGGATCTACAGGCGTGAATATGATAGAGAATTCATCCTCATACATTGCAACCGGAAACGTTGCGCTCGCTGTGCAGTATGAAAGGGACTTCATCCCACTGTGAAATGAATTCCACATCCAGCTGTGGAATGAATTTTATGAACCTTCGTACAGGATTGGCAGCGCGAATCCGCCTTTGGTGTTGCACAAGTTAATCACGCCAGGCCACGGTAACCACTTTCTATCAGGTGGACCATGTGCTTGTCTACCACCTAAACTGTATAAAGAAATGTATGTATGTAACTATTCAAGATGTGCTAGTAGCTAAACAAATAAACCAGAAAAAATATGAATTAACAAGTCTTTTTAACAATATTTTGTTAAATATTATATTATTCAATACCTGATCAGCATATGATGTCTCTTGATAATGTCTATAAGCTCCCTTTGTTGGTTAATCTCGAAATCATAGTCCTTGTAGGGGGATTTCAAACCCAGTAGTTCCTTGTTAACAGCGATCTCCTTGCTAATTTTGGCTGCATGAAAATCAACTTCGTTGATCAACCATATAGCTCGGGACAGATATCTTGGACCTAAAATGTGATCTATACGCGCAGTAGACGTTTCTTGGATTCGTTTTGAGAATAGCACGGGGTGCTACGGCGGCGGCACACGAGTTCAAATTCACCCTTTTATTACATGCGGAAAATCCCCACGGATGCTCCCCCCCCACCAACGAAGCCGGTGGTAGAGGTTATGTCGGACTCGCACCGGCTAAAACGCACGACGCCTGTGGGTCGTTTATGGTTGCCGAAAGTGAGGTTAACAGGCATGTTCGTCGCACTCCGGCCGACCCAAGGTCTCTCTCTCTCTCTCGATCTGGCCCTCTCCTCGGATGTGGGGACCACAGAGACCCCAACTCAGAAACGAGGAGGTCCGCAAGGCCCACCGCCGCCGCGGCCTGCTTCTGCCAGAGTGACAGGCGGCTCCACCTGTCACCCACAGGCCTAGGGGGCGCCTCAAATTCACCCTTCATAGATTTGAAGGCTCGTGCCCCGCTATAGCACCCCGTATTACAAAATAATCCGCACGCGTCAAGGCCAACTTTGACTTGCGATTTAGGTCAAAGAACACATATATATTGTAGATGGTATGATAGATGGTATTATAATCCTGCGGAATAATAATACCATCTTAAAGGCATCTAGGGAAGAGTTAAAGTGCTGATAAACTGCAGCATTCACTTCTAATGACCATTCTGGTGAATGTTATTGTAAATTACAGAAAAAAAAACGAGAGCATATTAGCGAGTTTTCTAGCGAGCGTTCTGGCAAGCATTCTCGCGAAAGGATTCACTAGAGCGGTCACTATGTATCTAGATCGAAGTGATGTTTGACTTTTACTTATTAAGCACATAAGCTTGGCTCGGTTCGTCGTTTAGTTCGACAAATTAAAAAACACCGAAGCTCGACATTCTGCTACAAGTGAATGCTCAAGTTTATCAGCACCTTTAGACCACTTTGATGGAAAAATTGATTTATTTATGATTTCCCCTAAGCCCGAAAGGAATGTCAGCAGTAGAGTTTATCATACAGCAGGTGTACAGTACCGACTTGCAGATGAGGCTGGGGC